>CM052652.1:348653-371243 GCA_028533165.1 Leontopithecus rosalia
TGGGTAACAGTGAGAACAAAGGCTAAAAAAAGCACACACACACAAACACACAAAACAAACCCGGACTCAATCCTCTCAAACACTGATGCTGCCTTGTCAACAAAGTTTATGTGATACTCTAAATTATTTGGTGTCACTGTCATTTAAAAAATGTTTCCTGTAATCCCAGCACTTTGGGAGGCCGAGGCGGGTGGATCACAAGGTCATCAGATTGAGACCAACCTGGTCAAAATGGTGAAACCCCATCTCTACTAAAGATACAAAAAATTAGCTGGGCATGGTGGCGTGTGCCTGTAATCCCAGCTACTTGGGAGGCTGAGGCAGGAGAATTGCCTGAACCCAGGAGGCGGAGGTTGCGGTGAGCCGAGATCGTGCCATTGCACTCCAGCCTGGGCAACAAGAGCGAAACTCCGTCTCAAAAAAAAAAAAATGTTTCTAGCATCTTCACCAGGAGTAGATTCCATCTCAAGAAACCACTTTCTTTGTTCATCCATATGAAGCAACTCCTCATCCGTTCAAGTCTGATCTGAGATTGCAGCAATTCAGTTACATCTTTAGGATTTACTTTTAATTCTAGTTCTCTTGCTATTTCTACTACATCTGCAGTTACTTCTTTCAAAAAGTCTTGAACCTCTCAAAGTCATTCATGAAAGTTGTAATCAACTTCTAACTCCTGTAAATATTAATATTTCGACCTCCTCCTACAAATGACAAATGTTCTTAACAACATCTTGAATGGTAAATCCTTTCCAAACAGTTTTCAATTTACTTTGCTCAGATCCATCAGAGAAATTACTATCCATCACAGCTGTGGCCTTATAAAATGTATTTTTTAAATAGTAAGACTCAGTCTTTGATCCATGGGCTGTAGAGTGCGTTTTGTCTTAGCAGGCATGAAACTATTAATCTCTTCGTACATCAACTCCTTCGTAAACAGGCACATCATAAACAAGGAGTAGTATTTTGTAAGGAATCTTTTTTTCCTGAGCAATAGGTCTCAATAGTGGGCTTAAAATATTTAGTAAACCATGCTGTAAACAGAAGTGCTGCCATCCATGCTTGTTGTTCCACTTACAGAGCACAGGCAGAGTAGATTTAGCATAATTCTTAAAAACCCCAGGATTTTCAGAATGGCAAATGAGCACTGGCTTCACCTTAAAACGCACAGCTGCATTATCCCCAAATGAGAGAGTCAGCCTGTTCTTTGGAGCTTTGAAGCCAAGCACTGACTTCTCTGTGGCGATGAACATCTTGGATGCCATCTTCTTCCAATAAGCTGTATCAGCTATGTTGAAAATTTGTTTAGTGTGGCCAACATCAATGCTTATCTAGATCTGGATAACTTGCTGCCGCTTCTTCAGCAGAATGTGCTGCTTCATCTTGTACTTTTACGCTATGGAGATGGCTTCATTAGTTAAACATCATGAAGTAACCTCTGATAACTTCAAACTTTTTTCCTCCAGCTTCCTTATCTCATTCAGCCTCAAAAGAATTAGAGAGGACCTTGCTCTAGATTAGGCTCTGGCTTAAGGAATGTTATGGCTGATTTCAACTGTGGCTTTGATCTTTTATCCAGACCACTCAAACTTCTTCCACATCGTCAATATGGCTGTTCTGCTTTCTTCTCATTCATGTGTTCATTAGAGTAGCACTTTAAATTTTCTTCAATAACTTTTCCTTTGTATTCACAACTTAGCTAACTGGCACAAGAGGTCTAGCTTAACAACCTAAGTTTTCAATATGCCTACCTCACTATGCTTAATCACTTCTAGCTTTTGATTTAGAGACTCTACCTTTTTACTTGAACACTTGGAGGCCACGGTAGGCTTATTAGTTGGCCTAATTTCAATATTGTTGTGTCTCAGGGAATAGAGCGGCCCAAGGAGAAGCAGATAGACAGGGGACTAGCCAGTCAGTAGAGCAGTCAGAACATACACATTTGCAGATTAAGTTCACTGTTTTATATGGGTGCAGTTCATGGTGCCCCAAAATAATTACAATGGTAATGTAGACAATTACTGGTCATAGTCCACCATAACAGATATAAAATGACGAAAAAGCCCGAAATATTTCAAGAATTACAAAATGTGAAAGAGACACAAAGTGAGCACATCATTGGAAAAATGGCACTGACAGTCTTGTTTAATGCAGGGATACCACAAACCTTCCATTTGGAAAAATACACATCTGCGAGGTACAATAAAATGGGAGTGCCTGTAATTTCTTTATTCAGAGTAATGGAGACAATTGAAAATAGCCCCACCTAAAAACTGTGGTCATTAAATTACCTCTTCCTAAAGCAAAATGTCCTTTTCAACCCAGGAGGCGGAGGTTGTGGTGAGCCGAGATCGCGCCATTGCACTCCAGCCTGGGTAACAAGAGTAAAACTCCGTCTCAAAAAAAAAAAGTCCTTTTTCAACCTTGTCACATATGGCTTTAGAACTCCAGTGTGTGCAGATCAAGTATTTATAAAATCTTCCTGTATTCCTAGCTCTGTTGTTTCATGTTCTGTCTCGTTCTGTTGCCAGGTGCCAGGCTGGAATGCAGTGGCACAATCTCGGCTCACTGCAATCTCTGCCTCTAGGGTTCAAGGAATTCTCCTGCCTCAGCCTCCCAAGCAGCTGGGACTACAGGCGCACGCCACTATGCCCAGCTAATTTTTGTATTTTTAGTAGAGACGGATTTTCACCATGTTGGCTAGGATGGTCTTGATTTCTTGACCTGGTGATCTGCCTGCCTCAGCCTCCCAAAGTGCTGGGATTACAGGCGTGAGCCACTGCGCCCGGCCTGTTTCATGTTCTTAGACCCAAACCAACCAACCAACCAAGTTCAGATTTAGCTACATAATTAAGTTAACCGGTGAGTTCTACACATACCATTTAGGAATAGCCCAGGGAGAAAAACTGGAAAATGAAGGATTAGCCTGGGTAATATTCAATTCCTCATAATACAAATGTTTTTGCCAATAAAATGATAAACCACCTAGGAATATGTGTTAAGAACCATCTCTCAAGAGACTTGCTGGTCAAAATACCAAAATAAAAGTACAAAGAACCATTAGGGAAAGCTAAAGGCTTTACTAATATAATGTCAGACAGCAAGAATATTTACATGTAATTTTCACAAATACACCTGCTGAACTGAGTAAAATACAGAGTATATTTCAAGAAAACATATTTAAGAACTGTGAAGGCTCCAGTTAACCATTCTGTTGCATGTCAAGAAGACACAATTAACAGGGTGAAAAAAAAGCAACTTATGGAATAGGAAAAACTATTGCATAGTTTTTAAATCTTATCTGTGATAAGGGGTTAATATCCAGAATATACAACAAACTCCCAGAACTCAACAGAAAAAAATCAAACAACCCAATTAAAAAATGGGCAAAGAATTGGAAAGACATTTTTCCAAAGGTAATATACAAATGGCCTACAAGCACATGAAAGGATGCTCAACATGACTATTCATCAGAGAAATGCAAATCAAAACTTTCATGGGATAACACCTCACCTCAATGAGAAACACACCTCTTCGAATGGCTACTATAAAACAAATACAGAAAGTAAGTGTTGGTGAAAGTATGAGAAACTGGAACACTGTGTACTGTCGGTGGGCAGTTCGACTGCCATGGAAAACAGTATGGAGACTTTCCCAAAACTTAAAAATAGAATTATCATATGATCCAGAAATTCTACTGGGTATCTACACAAAAGAACTGAAAGCAGATCTCAAAGGGATTATTTATAGACCCATGCTCACCTTGGCACTATCAAAAAACTCAATATAATAATGCCCCAAAGCTTCTGAAAAGTAAATATTCTATATTCTACAAAAGTTAATATTGCTAATAACATACAATCCTACTTACCGTGGCTTGTCTCTTTTTTCTCTTTGTCTTTCAAAATCTCGTCCTCTGTCTTTTCCATCTCTTGGTTTTTCTTCTATCCTGTCTTTTACTTTATATTTTTCTTTGTATTTTTTCCCCAGAGCAATATCTTCTGGTACAGGAGGGGGTGGACTAGGAGTACGTGGTCCTTTCTTTTTACTTTGGTTGCTTTTTGAATTTCTGAAGGTAAGACAAAGCTATCATTAGTGGTTCAAATATGCCAAGAGGATATTTTTTAAAGCACTTAAAAACAGCAGCGTTCCTTTGTATTACTCACCCTTTATTAATCTATATACTACTAACCAAGATACAGAAGAAGAAAAAAAAAACTAACAGAAATCGGTGAAGAATTAATTTACTTGATCCTTATTTTGTTAACACTGCTTATTATTATATTAAAGGGCAGGTTTCTGAGAAGAGATACAGGTAAAATAGGAAGAGACTTTCAGAAAAGATATTAATACAATGACTGTTTAAACTGGATTTTTAAAGACATATAGAAAAGTAGAAAAAGTAAAAAATCACCTATAATTCTACTACCCAAGGAGAACTATTTTTAACATCTTGAATATTTATATACTTTTGCCATATCTCTTTCTCTGTCTACGCATTTAAAACTGGATAGTCACATGTAAAAGAAGCTTAACCTTTATATTTTATCAGATTAAAAAAAAAAAAACTTAAAATACATACCGAAACATAACACCAAAAACTATAAAAATCCCAAAAGAAAATATAGAAACCTTCACGATATTGGATTTGGCAATGATTTCTTGGCTACGACACCAAAGGCACAGGTAACAAAGCAAAAATAGACAAATGGAACCACATCAAATTTTAAAACTTTTGCATGTCAAAGGACACAATCAACAAAGTGAAAAGGCAACTTATGGAATGGGAGAAGATATGTGCAAATATATATATATATATATGGCCACAACTATTTTCTCTCATCATTGGAAATGGCTGTGTGTGTGTCATACACATTCAAGGAATATCCTATTACAATATTTTGTAAAATTTTTAAATACTGAACATAGACATAGTGTGAACATCTTTCTGTAACAAGTAGATTTAGACTTGGCACAGTGGCTTATGCCTGTAGTCCCAGCTCTTTGGGAGGCCAGGGTGGGCGGATTATTTGAGGTCAGGAGACCAGCCTGGCCAACATGGTGAAATCATACCTCTACTAAAATTACAAAAATTAGCCAGGCTTGGTGGTGGGTGCCTGTAATTTCAGCTACTCAGGAAGCTGAAGCAGGAGAATCACTTGAACCTGGGAGGCATAGGTTGCAGTGAGTTGAGATCGCACCACTGTACTTTAGCCTGGGTGACAGAGCAAGACTCCATCTCAAAATAAAATTTTTTAAAAAGCAGATTTAGGGGCTGGGCGCGGTGGCTCAAGCCTGTAATCCCAGCACTTTGGGAGGCCGAGGCAGGTGGATCACAAGGTCGAGAGATCGAGACCAACCTGGTCAACATGGTGAAACCCGTCTCTACTAAAAATACAAAAAATTAGCTGGGCATGGTGGCGCATGCCTGTAATCCCAGCTACTCGGGAGGCTGAGGCAGGAGAATTGCCTGAACCCAGGAGGTGGAGGTTGCGGTGAGCCGAGATCGCGCCATTGCACTCCAGCCTGGGTGACGAGCAAAACTCCGTCTCAAAAAAAAAAAAAAGCAGATTTAGGTAATCATTTTTATACACTATATAAAACTTCCTTGAATAGATGCTCCAAAACTTTTTAAAACAATTTCATAGTTTTTCAGGTGGCTTCCAGGTTTTCATCACTATTTAAAAAACACAATTATATTATCTACAAATGAAATACCAACCACTGTCAGTATATATTCATCATAAATCTTTGAATCTTATTTAAGAAATTTTTCCCAACTCTTGAGGTCACAAAGACAGTCTCCTAAAATTCTGTAATTTTGCCTTTCACATTTGTCTTTAATCTACTTGTAACTGATTTTTGGGTATAGACTTTGTTCTTTAAGTGCCTCTTTCTGACATTTTAAGCAATTTTAAGTAAGCAGTAAAACTTCAATCCCATACATTCAAAACTGGCTGCCTTTGCCTCTTAACAAGTTTGATTGAATATAACATTTTTGTGTCAAAATCCTTTTTACCTCAGAGCTCTATAGTTAAAATATTTTGTAACATTTAATGTTGTAGGTAAGAAATCCAAAGAAAATCAAATTTTTTGCTATTCAGGTAGGCTAATTTTTCTGTTGTCCTGTTTGTGAACATAATCCCTTGAAAATTACTCACTGGAAAATGATTTCCACTAAGTACAGGTATTTTAAAAAAATCTTTTCTAGCACTAAATGAACTGTTTTAATCTGAAACTTCAAACTTTTTATTCAATTTCTATTTTTATTTCACAACTTCTCCTTATGACTCACGTCTCTGTAGTTCTTATTATACAGTTACTATCTCTCTTGGATCTTTCCTCAATTTAGATTTCTCTGTCATTTCCATTTTTCCTGCTTTTTCAGGATCTTAAATCTGTCTTTATATTCAGTACATTTTAAAGTAGTACACATTTTGCTTGGCAATCTCACTGTTTTGCTTTTTTTTTTTTTTTTTTTTTTTAATGGTGTCTCACTCTGTTGCCCAGGCTGGAGTGCAGTGGCATGATCATGGCTCACTGTGACCTTGACCTCCAGGGCTCAAGTGATCCTCATGCCTCAGCCCAGAGTAGCTAGGAATACAGGTGCATGCCACCATACCTGGCTAATTTTGTATTTTAGCAGAGACAGGGTTTCACCACATCCAGATGGGTCTCAAGCTCTTGAGCTCAAGAGATCTGCCTACATTAGACCACTGCAACTGTCCTATTCTGTTATTTTCTATTTGAACTATTTTTTCTTTTAAAATATTTGTTGTTCAAGGTGGCACCATCCAGATGGATAAACTGGCTCATGTGATCTGTGGCCCCTACCCAGGAGCTGACTCAGCACAATAAGACAGCTTTGACTCCTTATGATTTTATCTCTGACTTGACCAATCAGCACTCCCAGCTCACTGGCTTCCCCCAGTCTCCCTGCCGTTCCCCCCGCCAAGTTGTCCTTTAAAGCTCTGATCCCCAAATGCTCGAGGAGACTGATTTAATAATAAAACTCCAGTCTCCTGCAATAAAATAAAATAAAATATAGTCGTTCAGATTTTTTTCCCATGATCAACTGCTTTCATCCTGTAAAATGCAATATCCTCACAAATTGGACTCAACTTATAAATTAACCTATAATTTAAGTTTGTTCCTGTTTTCTGTATTAATGTTTCTGTGTAAGTCATCTGTTCCTAGTGTTCAGTCTGGTACTGGGTTTCCAAGTAGCCTGTTTCATACACCTGTAGAGTTTTCACTATCTATGATATTTATAAATGAGGACCTAGGCCTAAATCCTAGAACTGATTTCCTATTATGCTGAATTCTCAGGTCCCAAGATTTCTTAGCTGTAAGAAAATAAATAGTATCTACTTCAAAATTGCTGGCAATATTTTAAAAGCACTTGACTCATAGTAAGCATTCAGAAAATGTAGCTCTCTCAGTCCTCATCCCTATTTCTTATTATCATTGATAGAGTTAACCATGTGAACAAGCAAGAAATTACTAAAATATGATGACTACATCTACTTTTCATCCTTGTCTTCTGCCAACAACTAACTATATTAGTCACATCTCATTGTATATTCATGAGATGACTCAATCCTCTTATATACCTAACAGATATGTGATAAATATCTGTATTTCTGGATACTTTTCTACTTTAAAGATAAAAACTAATCAATAGTTGGCATCTGTTTCCAAATTATCTTTTAAAATTTCATGATTAAACAACAAAGGAATTCTTGACACAGACTATTTTTACATTATCACTGTAGCAGAGACTAGCTGAGTGTTTACCAAAGTTTTCTTCTGAGCACAGTGGCATACCATACTATGGCATACTATACTATCTACACTTTCTGGAAATTAAGCATGGCCAAGTGAGCAAGATCTGGCCAAAAGAATGTGAGTGGCAGTGATGTACACCACTCCCAGGCCCAAATCTCAAAGGACTCTCATATGCCAGGCAATTATAAACTATAGAGCTAAATAACTGCAACACTTAATTTCAATTTTTCTTTGTACATTCCATTGTTTTCCTTGAAAATCCAAGGAAGTGGAATCATGTCAGAAGCAGCCTAGGTTACTTAATCTCCATATATGGGACAGCCACCTGTTAATCAGAAACACTCATTTGGACTTTACATGAGAAATAACCTTCTATTGTGTTAAACCACTGACATTTTGGGACTTAGCTATAATCACAACACAAATTATTCTAATACACTTACTAAAATGCAGAATTTCCTCACATTCCTCAAAAGTATATGTGGTTAGAAAACACAAACAGTACTTTCCGACTGAAGAGGCCAAAAGTGTTTGTGGGTATTCTGAAATCAACATCTTCAACATTTTAAAAGTCGCGTAACTGTTGTTTCAGTGGAACAGAACCTACTTCCTACTTGTGGCAAAGAGCTCACCAGCGTACTTTGATCAGTTTTTAATCCTTTCTCACTCTCCTCAAAACTACTGTTTTAGATCAGCTTCTGACATACTTAATATTCTCTGTACAAAGAGCTATAAAGAAAAATTCATCTAATAAAAACTAAGATTAAAACCGCAGATGGACAGAATAGGTGATATATTTTAGATTACACTGTATCTCACATATCAAGACAAATCTTACTATCAGACTAAATCTCAAAATAAATGCCAAAGAAAAATGCCAGCTTTCAGGGAAAAGTGTAATTTGTCAGTAATTATATCTTTCCATTTAATATGAAAACCTAGTAAGACCAAGAAGTTTGTTTACCTGATTGTCACATCTCAGTTGGTTGACAATGGTTGAAATATTCCACTGAATTGTAATTGAAATTTTAATCCTTACATGTGCTTAGTATGTTCTCAGTTTATAGTATGATCCAGCAATAAAATTAAAAGATGACTACTTGACACACTCTAGGCAATGTAAACTGTATAGCTAAAGAAATGCTATACTCAAAAAAATAAAACGCTATACTCAATTCAATGTTTTCTTTATATTTTTAATACAGTGTTTTCCCAGGTCCTTCGTTATCATTAAATTAATGGTCTACCTTAAAGTCAACATAGTAAAATACAAGAAATATAGTAATTAAACCAGTGTGAATGATTATTCATGACAAATATTTATAATAGGATGAGTTACTAATAAAGCAGTAAAAGAGACTATGTAAAAGATGAAACTAACTCTTCGTTTAAACAGTTATCAGAACTTTCTATGAAGAATAAATTTCAAATATTCTATAAACAGACAAGAAAAGGAAGAAAGGGTATTTCTAGTATGCAGTTTATTGAGAAATGACTGAAATTGAGGGAAAGTGATGTAGTTAGTCAAGAGTATAAGAGCAAGTAGAGCAGATCATTATCACTCTCTGTTCATTCAACTTCTTCAATATCCCTTTGCATTATTTACTCAATCACAAGAACAAAGGAGAGGATCCACTCAACTTTACTGAGTGCCTTATTACAATGCAAAGTTCTATGCCAAGTAGGCACTATGAGAAGACAGAACTATGAACCATCAAGATCCCATTCTTCAAGGAGCTTAAATTTAATAGAGGTTGTAAGACACATGTCACAGCTGAAATATATTGTAACAGGAAATTAATATCAACACGGAGGTGTAAGCAAAATCTGATAGGTACATAAAGGGAACAGAACTTATGTTCAGTAAAGAGAAACAGGAACACTTAGAATTTGAGCTAGAGATTAAAGAATTGAGGGTAGAAGAGGGCAGGCAGGAGGAAGTTAAGACAAAAACTACCGACAGGAAACGAAAGACCAAAGTGTCAACGTCATTCTAAGGAATCTGAATTTCATTCTACTGAACGAAAAAGCACTGAGTTTTTCAATGGTATAATAGATTAATTGGAATTGTCCTTTTAAGAGTTCTCTGACAGTATCTAAAAAATAAATGGCTTGAGGCAGCTGAATGAAAACGTTTACATGTGTGTGTGTGGGGGGAAGCAGAAACTACATAAAGTAAGTACAGTTAGCAGGATGACATAATAAGCCAGGCAAAGTAAGTAGAGTCTGAAATAGGGCTAGCCTCTAGAAACTAGAAGGGAGATAAATATAGATAGGGCTTGTCAAATGATTAAATATTAGAAAGAAGAGATTTTTAGTTTATTTTTTATAAAATAAAATTAGGATATGAACTTTAATTAAAATAAAATGTAAATAGTTCAGAGTGACATTAAATGAAAATGTATCTTCTTCTTATTCTCAGTCCCTAAATGAAATCACTCTTATTTTATTTCTTTTACTGGCTTCTACAGTAATTCTAAATAATATATCTCTGCTGCTAGGTATATACTATGAAGAATTTAATCTCTTGATAATATGTACAGAGACAAGAATTATTTTGTATAATTTATAGCAGTTTAAAAATTGGAAAAGTAAATGTTCAACAGAAAAGTATATAAATTTATAATATAAATACTGAGATGAATGAACTAAGGTTATCTGTAACAATGTAGATAAATATAAAAAATGTTAGGTGAAAAAGCAAGGTGCAGAAGCAAAGTTATGATGCATCTGTATCACAATGAATACATCACAGCAGTACTATACTTTGCAAAACACATATTAGTGAAAGGATAAACACACGCACAAGTACCATAAAGACCACACTTAATAGAGGAACAGAAAATGTAGCTTTTATTTTTATTTCTTAAAAAATAAAAAGCTCTGAAGCATATGTGGATGGGACACAAATGTTTTTTTATTGATCTCTATAATTGTCTTTTTAATGGAAACATTTCAGACTTTTTAGAACAAAGAAGCTTACATTAAATATAAAATGTATTATAAGTACCCTTCTATAACCTATTAAATAATTCCTTTTAGTAGCACGTCAGAAAAAGCTATTTTCTTCTGATGCTATTTATCACCCTACTGACCTCTGCTGGTCCAACAGGGGAGAGGATACCGCAGATGTCTTCCTATCTTTCTTGCTAGCTGAAGATGACTTCGGGCTTGATTTTCGCTTCGGAGATTTGCTAGACTTTCTTAGAGAAGGTGATGGGGACAATTTTGATCTAACCACTTCTGGTGAAACCTTTAAAAAAATGCAGTAAGTAAATTCAGAAATTCCTCCTCTTATGGTACAATAAGGCTTACAGTATTTTAGAATCACACCAAACTTCTGATTAAAATTAAGTATTATGGCTGGATGCAGTGGTTCAGACCCATATCAGTTTCTCGGGAGGCTTAGGTGAAAGGTTTGCATGAGGTGAGGAGTTTAAGACCAGCCTGAGTAACACTGAAAAACCCTATCTCTTTAAAAAAAAAAAAAAAGCCGGGCATGGTAGAATGTGCCTGTGGCTAAGACCTCATCCCTAAAAAAAAGGTTGAAATAAAAATAAAAATTTTAAATTGTAATAGCCACCATCTGTTGGTATTTATTAGTCTGACTCCTGGATCTATTATTTTAAGTGATATAACTGTCCTAATATATACCAGTTTCAATAAAGTAAATTAAAATTGTAAAATTTCAAAATCTCCTCAGAAAAATCATAAATTACATTTAAATTAACTGTGTCTTCCCCTATTGCAAAAGTAACAAGGCATTCTAGAAATAGCATGGGCCTGAAATAGACATATGTAGATTCAAACCCCATGTTAAATTAGCTGGTGACTCTAGGCAACAAACTCTCAGCTTTGCTCACCTATTCAATAATATAAATTTTTGGTACTTATCTAATAGAATAATGTGACAATTAAATGATGAATATATATGGAGTAGCACATATACAGTGAGTTGGTCAACGTATCAGTATGCTAGTATAATTTAAGATGTAGCAAAAACCTGAGTTACTGATCAATACAAATGTTGCTATTAACATATTTATTGCAATAAATAGCATACCTCCTTTTTAATGATAATTTCTTCTCTCTTCTCCATGTTTTCTTGCTCCAGCTTCATTAATTCCCTCTGTATCTTCTGACGTTTCATTTCCAATGACAATTCATGAACATAATCGTAATTAATATCTCCATTGTCAGAATCTTTAAAGTAAAATTGTATTACTGTTAGAAACTAGCATAATTCTCTATGCCAAAAATTAGAGACTTTTTAACAAATTTCTTATAGAAATCTAAATGGCAGGGTCTTTCATCAGAATGACATATGTTTAAGAGATAAAAGAAATAGATACCATTTCTATAAAGGGTTAAGGCACAATGGTTCATTTCTTTATGAAAAAAATATTTTTAAGGTTTCTGGGTTTTCTGGAAATGACTTTGAGTTGTCTAGGGGTTGGGTTTTTTGTTAGGAGATGGAATTTTAAAAGACAAAAGATACTCAGCTGAAGTTCTCAGACTTAAAGGTACCAAAGCCTTCAATATTTTACGCTGCATGATATAACTCATTATCTCCTTGATTTTCCTAAAGATACATTACTAAAATACATCATATAAAGTGAGGTTATAGTACGTGTGCAACATTCAATCTATATGCCTGTCAGTTTTAAAATTTGTGAGACTGATTAATATCTAAAACTAATTTTAATACTAATGTGTACATATGCTAATTTTTAAAGTGTTCATAACATTTTCTTTAAAAGCAATTTGAACTACTTCCTTAGATTACAACTGTCCATCTCAATGGATTTGATGCCATGTTTCTATTTCCATTTAATATTTTCTGATAAAAAGTTACAAAGGTTGGTTTAAAAACAAAAAGGAAGAGTAGTGTGCAGATCTATTTCATCAAAATATATAGAAGTTACTGGCACTGGCCCACAACCCCATCACCCTCATTTGCCATGAATGCCAGAAGCCTAGAGGAGGGAATTTCATTGACCATGTTGAACTTGACTGATCACAAACTGAGGTGCCTTCTCAAGCTATGCTTCTAGCACTTTAGATCATTTCTTATACTTGGGTAAAGAAATAAAATGAAGAACTAAAGAACAATAAATATGAGAAATCCTACTTGACTGCTTAAAGCCCAAGAAAATGAACATCACTGTTATATATTGCTCAAATGCATTAAAATAACAACTATCCATTCATGCTTGGGGACTGAGAGGCTAACTATATATATTCACTACCTGTGTGACTAAGCTTGATTACTCATCTTATGATGGAGTATAACGATAATTTTTCAGTAAAGAAATGAAATTGGCTAAATCATGATTTTCAGTCAGAAAGTAATAACTAAATATTTAACTAAGAGCATGTGGCTTTCACAAGATAAAATGAAGATACTGAATTTAATTAGGTGAATACCAGCTATCTCCAGTTATTATTTTGTACTCTATTGAGATACTTTACATCACTGAATGATATAACTCAATTATCTGGTTTATGTTCTTAAATTCAATAAAATTCCACATACAAATACCCAGGAAAAACACAGGAAGAGTAACTAATTGAGAAGAATGATTAATGGTGTTTCTCAAGGTACTGTATTATCAATAATGCACTGCCAATCTAAAAATTCGTAACTGGAAATATTACCAATACAGAACACATAAAAGAAAGAAGAAACTGGTCGGACGAGGTGAGTCACACCTGTAATCTCAGCACTTTGGGAAGCCGAGGGTGGATCACCTGAGGTCGGGAGTTCAAGACCAGCCTGACCAACATGGAGAAACCCCATTTCTTAAAAAAAAAAAAAAAAAAGAAGAAGAAACTGGCTTTCAGTCCTCAATCTTCAAGTATCCAACCAAGGGTGAGAGGCCTGAGCAGTTAAAATATATGTCTAAGTCAATATACAACTCATAAAGTTTGCTCAGGAAAAAAGTTCTCAAGTCTTTATTCTGAAGGTACTTATTTTACGCATATAATCAAAACTCAGATGTTTTCCTAACCTGTAAGAGATGGATTACAAGACAGGCACACATTGCAACTGACAGTATTTTGACAACAAAAGAAAAATCATAAAGTCTAAAATACAGGATGGAATTCAAAAACAAGAGTCTAAAGCCAGTTAATAAATTTAGAAATAGTTTAGTGTCATGTGTACGAACATAACACTTTATATTTTTCTCTACCAAACTGATGGGTAGAATAATCCTATCTCTTTATTTTCATCAGTATTTCCCTGCAGTAAAGTCGAGCATTTATTGACCATTTCTATTTCTCCTGTGAAGTACCTATCCAATACATATATATTTTTACTCATTTTTTAACTAGGCTGTCTTTTTCTCATGTATTTGTAGAAACTCATTATATGGCTACATAGTGTATTTACTAATGCTTACAGATGTTACACATGTCAAATATTTTCTTTTAGCCTATCATCTCTCTTTAGCTTCTGCATTTAGTTACACAGAAATTCCCAGTTTCGTGTAATCAAATGTTTGTGGCTTCTGGGTTTTATGCCCTATTTAAGGAAGATGTACTCACCTCCAAGATTACTAAAATATTTTCACACATTCTACTGAAATGATACTTTTGGTTTTTTATGGTACTTCACTGGTCCTTAAGAACATATGGTGAACAAATACAAGAAGTTTAAGGAACCAAATAAAACCACAGACTTTGGAGTGGGGACTGGAAATATAGAGAGCAACCAGATAATCAAAAGTTTTATAGGCGTAGTTAAAATTTGTACTTGCTCCTAAAGACAATGGGAAATTAGGAAATTTAAAACAGGGAAATAAAATGAACATTCAACGTATTCTTTTAAAAGACTGCTCTGCAACTCATAGAGTGGGAGAAAATATGTGGAATATATTTATATATCTGAAAAAAATCTCATATCCAGAAAGCATAAAGAATTCGTCTAAGTAACAAGAAAAAAGGTAACACAATAGAAGAATGGCAAACATTTAGAATAGACATTTTACAAAATAGGGTGCACAATGGTTAGTGAACATGTAAAAAAGTTTTCAACTTCATTAGGAAAATGCAAACTAAAACCACAGTAAGATACCACTATAAAATTTTAGAATAGCTAGGATGAAAAAGGCAAAAATACCATATAGGTAACTGGTACAACTATTTTCTATTTGAAATTATCTACTAAAGAGGAACACATACATACTCCATGGCCCAGCAATTCCACTTTGAACCATAAACTCAAGAGGAATGGGTATATGTTCGTACATGTTTACCAAAAAATATGTTTAAGAATAGTAACAGTAACTTATTATGCATACTAACACCAAACTGGAAATTACTCAAAAGTTCATCAACAGGAGACTAGATAAATTATGGCATATTCATACAATAAAACACTATGTAGCAATAAGAATTAATGAAAGATATGAAATAAAGTACTCAAAAGTTCATCAACAGGAGACTAGATAAATTATCGCATATTCATACAATAAAACACTATGTAGCAATAAGAATTAATGAAAGATATATGAAATAAAGTACTCAAAAGTTCATCAACAGGAGACTAGATAAATTATCGCATATTCATACAATAAAACACTATATAGAAACAGGAATTAATGTTGCTATATATTAATTATATTAAAGGAATCATATGAATCATATGAAATAAAGTACAAGACTGAATCTCAGATAATACTGTTAACAAAAGAAGCTAGGCACAAAAAGAGTACATGCTGTCAATTCCATTTATACGGAGCTCAAACAGACAAAACTAATCAATGGTGCTAGAAATCAGGACAGCAGTTACCTTTGGAGGTGAGGGTAGGGAGGAGTAACTAGAAGGAAACATAAGGGGACTACAGGAAACTGCTAAGTTGCTACTTACTGATTTGGGTGATGTTTTTACACGTGTTCAATTTGTGAAAATCCACTGAGTTGTACACATGAACTGTGCATTCCTCTGAACATGTATTCCAGTAAAAAAAAAAAAACTTTTTAAGAAAGATTATTCTTGCTTTACAGTGGAGAATAAATTAGGAGACAAGACTATAAGCAAGAGATGGGGTTAGGAGGTTATTTTGGTAAAATATTTTTATAGGCAAAAACGAATACCTCAAGAACTAGAATATTAGTAGTAAACTAAGAGAAACAGATGGCTTTCAATGGTATTTGGCACATAAAAATATCAAAACTCTGTAAATGCCTGTGTGGAGGGAAAGGAGTGCTAATGATGACTCTCAGGATTACTGGTGTCTGATAGGAAAAGTGATGACCTTAAGATACAGAACTCAGACGAAGGTTTCTAGCTGGTCAATGCTAAACTGAGAGCTCCATATTTTGGAGTCACTAACACATACAATGTTAATGAAGCCCCAGGAGCATGATTTCATCTAGAAGGAAAAATTAAAGGTGAGAAAAGAAGATGGCTAGACAAAAGGAAAACAAACAAGTTTTAAAATCTGTTCCTAGAGACAAGTGCTTCTCAGAGTGGTCTGCGGTTACCTGGAAAGTCACTGAGACAATTTCAGGAGTTCTACAAAATCAAAGTATTTCTATAACACTACATTATGGAGTTTTCCAGAACATTTGATGTAGTTAACAGATAGAATGCAGAAGCAGATAAGAAAATCTAGCTATCAACTATTAAGCCAGATGTTAAAACAATTTGCAAAATGCTGCCACCTCCTCACAATTATTATTATTTTTTGCTTTGCCAAAAAATAATCATAAAAACATATACTGAATTTTTAGATGTCATTGTAAAGTGAATGAATAAATACATATTTTAAATTTTCCCAGGTTCACAATATAGCAATTATGAAAACCTAAAATCCACAAAGACAAAAGTTATTTGGGGTTCTGAAAAAGCATAGAAAAGTGTCCTGAAACCAGAAAGTCTGAGACACACTATTATAATACCATTTTTTTCTGAACCCAGCTAAGATTGTTACTCACTTTAGAATGACAATACAGAAGGTAAGTCTATGAAATCAGTTTAGTCTCACTACCCAGGGACTAGAGCACCTAACTTAACACTCCAATATTCCCTCAACAGATACTTTCAAATCACAGAGATACACAATGGTCAAAACCTATGTGTTTCAATCAAGGGAAAACATAAGAAATTCCTATTAAAGACATTTACATTCACCTTTTAAAAGAATTTCCTATATAAAAGGCTCTTGACACAAAATCACTTTAGATTTTTTAAAAGAACATAGTTAAGTGCAAATCCTTGGGAATCAACATTTAAGGGGCAGACAGAATATAAGGAGCCTCCTACGTAAGACTGAAGGGCTTAGCCAGGTGCAGTGGCTCACAACTGTAATATCAGCACTTTGGGAGACTGAGGAGAACAGATCACAAGGTCAGGAGTTCAAGATCACCCTGGCTAGCATGGTGAAACCCCGTCTCTACTAAAAATACAAAAAATTAGCCAGGCATGGTGGCATGCACACGTAGTTCCAGCTACTCAAGAGGCTGAGGCAGAAGAATCACTTGAACCCAGGAAGCAGCAGTTGCAGTGAGCCAAGATCGCACCACTGCACTCCAGCCTGGGTGACAGAGGGAGACTGTGTCTCAAAAACAAAAACAAAAACAAAAACAAAAAGAACTGAAGGGCTTGAACAGGAAGACACAAAACTGAAGAGTGATAAATAGAAACCAAAAGAGAAGTCTTTTTTCAACAAGACAGGAGCTCTTGATATGTCAAATGCTGCAGAACAGTCGTTTAAGACAGAAACAAGTACATTCATTTATTAAGCAAAGAGGTCATTAGTGACTTTGAAAAACAGTTTTAGTGGAGAGCTGGATAGGAAGTCTGAATAATAAGTATCAGGTGAACAAGTAGAAACAGTAAGGTACAGAACTGTTTTAACAATTTAGTTGTTAAGTGGGGATAAGCAGAACAGTGACTAACAGTAATATGGGGAGAAGAGAAAATTGGATGCTAAAGATATAGAAGAGAGTGTATAGTAAATGAACAAGATTGCTGAGGTAGGAGGAAATCAGATCTACAACAGAAGGGAATTATTCATTAACCTTATAGGGGCTGAAAGGGGCCTCTGGTACAGAATAAGAGGGAAGTAAAAAAGTTTTGGTATGAATAAAAGATTAGTTTGAAGGTGTGGTAGGAGGAAGTTGAGGGAGCTCCTAAAGACTTCCATCATCTCTGCTTAGTAGATAGCAAAAAAGAGAACTGGAAGAATAGAAGATGTATGGAGAAGGTTTAGCATACCTACTACGAAGAAAAAGAGAGAACAGACTTAGGCTTTTCTGAACCTTTCATATTTTAAACAATTATTAAATACTATTGTAATGACAATAGAAAAAAATTTAAAGATAGGAAGTATCAAATACATTTTAAAATGTTTTTTATGCAAAAAAATTAAACTGAAAAGAAAGGATGCTGGATGTGTTAAGAGGTAATTCCTTAGTATTTAGGAAAAGTTAGCTCTTTAAACTTGAACAATTTATGTATCAGATCAGATCTACAATACAAAGCAATTACTCATTAGCCTTGTACAGCAGGAAACAGGTCTCTCACACAGAATAAAAGGAAAGGAAAAAAGTTTAGGCATATAGTTTACATGTTTATGGTTATAAATATAAATGTTTATATTTTATTTAAATATACTAATTAGTCAACTAAAATGGGACAGTATAGCTGCCTTTATTGCTATTTTGTAGAAATGGTATTAGGTTGGATTATGAAATCCTGAGTAACCATAAACAAGTTTCCTATTTGTCCTCAGAAGCAACTTTGTAACAGATAGCACGGTCCAAAGATGAAACAGGTTTCCTTTAAGTACTGATGTAACAATTACTGGAAAGATGTATTTACAATACTTTGCAAGTGTTGGTCTATAAGTCTTCAGAGATAATTCTGAAATATAGTAAATATTTTAGTCTTGTAGCTTCTCAGTTCTCTGTCCTAAGGCCTCGACTTGGCCACTGTCACTCAAAAGCAGCCACAGACAGTATGTAATCAAATGGATGGACTGTGTTCCAATAAAACTTTATCTGCAAAAACCAGTGACTGGTCTACACACTCTAGTTTTCTAATCCAGGGTCTAAAGTTTTTAGTCTTGTAGCTTCTCACTGAGAAAGTTGCTTAAATTCTTAAACTCTTTAGTTTTGTCCTCTGTAGAGTAACAAAGCTATTAAAATAATTACAAAATTATATAAATTACTTTATATTGTCTACCCCCACTCAACTTTATGGTGCCTATCTTTCAGAACATCAAAGAGGTGAAGAAAACATTCACAGTGTGGAAAATAAATGCTTACTTGTTAAGACAATGACTCAAAAATGATTTTGCTCCCACCTCAGCTTCTCAAGTAGCTGGGATCACAGGCATGCACCACCGTGTCCAGCTAATTTTTTTGTTTTTTTGTAGAGATGGGGGTCTTTCTTTGTTGCCCAGGCTGGTCTCAAACTCCTGGGCTAAAGTCATACTCCAGCCTTGGCCTCCCAAAGTGCTGAGATTACAGACAGGAGGACTGCTTGAGTCCAAGAGGCTGGGATGCAGTGAGCCATGATTGTACCACTGTCCTCCAGCCTGGATGACAGAAAGAGACTGTGTCTCAAGAAAAAAAATTTTTTTTTGCTAATTTTTCTTTAATAAATCCAGGTCTCGATCTTCATCTGATTTTAAAGTCAAACATTTCTTGGAAATAAGTTTCCCTGGTCCTTAAGATATAAAAATCTCATTTATAATATATTATGTAAAACAAATTTAATTTTATTTTAAGCTTAATGCTAGGAATTTTTAAATTTACATATGTAATACAATCCTGAAGGACTGTACTGCTACACAATAAAGCTCCAGAGGGAAAATTAAAATACGCAATGCAAACCACTTTCTCTGCCTTTGTACAGCTACTATATGCCAGTTTTTGCATTACAATAGAGTAAGATAGAAACATGTCAATAAAATGATTCTGAAATGAGGGAGATCATAGCTGAAAGTTGTTTTGAAGTTCACAAAAACTCTACAAAGTAAATAATCAAAAATTTGCTCTTTAAGTCAAGATTCTGAAACTCACCATCTCTATTAGTTTCCCATTCTACATTTTCTTCTTCACTTTCTGGAGTTCTCTCCTTAGTGATTTTTATGTCTTCCTTTTCCCTATGTCTCCCTCTTGAAGATTCTTTCTAAAAAAGTACATACATACATACATTCGGATTACTATCTTTTAAGAAACTATGAAGCAGTTTATTGTAATGCAGAACACTTTAATTTCATCCATGTTCGTTTCATCAAAGAATCAGTTTCGTAAATCGTCATTTATCCACTAAGTAGAGAAAGCGACAAGTTCTAGTTCAGCACCACAATGAAAAGACTATACTACATCAATTTTACAAAAGAACAAAACCTAAATATTAATAAAAAGTAGCTAAGATGTAAAAATATACAGTGCAAATCTAATGCTTCAACAAGTTTGTGACATTCAGCTACATACTAAGTTTCCATGTGAAAACCACCGGGGAAAAGACAGTTTAAAACGAATAAAACGAATAAAATACAATGGAAGGATTTGTAAGTGACCATATTTTAAAATGACAAAAAAGGCCTAAACCATTCACCGCAGACTTCTAAAAATAACTCATCTAGGGATTGTCATATATTCAATACATGCCATAATAACCATCTTCCTGGACACCTAAGGATAAATCCAAACTCATTTAACAGTACTATAAAGGTTTACAAAAAGATATTTTACCCATTTTGATGAAACCAAATGGTACCTAAAATAGTCAATTAGTCCTCACTACTGCAGCTAAAAAACAGGTTTTACATTTTATTCCAGGTATAAAAGCAGCTTACACACAAAAAAAAGGACAAAATTAATTCAGATTATAAAAGTCAATTAAATGTCCCATTACATAAGAACTTCAAATCATATTTTACTAGGTGGTGAGAAAATAAAGGAACCAGTGTTATATAATTGTTATCTTCCATCTCAGTAAAAGTCTCACTTTTACTAACATTGTAAATACTATGCAAGACACTTACACACAAGGATATGAAGTGTTCCAATTTCTTTCTGAGCATTACCAGTCATAAAATCTGGCTGCTTAAAACACAAATTAATTTCTCCTTGGTGTTTTCTTCTTAAAGAACTCTAGTATGTAACTGCCCTTAAATTCTACATATTAGGCATGAAGTCATATTGTAAATATTACTGGCAAAATTCATATTTAATTGCTGGTAAGACAACAGAGGCTGACGACAATAATTTACAAGTTATATGAGAGTAAAACCTGCCATGACAAAAATGGTTAAGAGTCAAGAAAACAGAAATGGCCCTCTACTTGTACAGAAGACAAAAAGAAAAAATACAATTTATTTTTAGCCTTAAAACAGATTCTGTGGAACATCAATGAAGAACTATCCTGCATCCCATACAACTTTTGAATGTTCTATGGATTAAACCCACTATAAATATATATTACTAAACAACTATACTAAAAATATTTAATAGGAGGTTGTCTCCAAATTATTAAATAACATACTCTGCTTTCTGTCCACTTAAACGTATATAAAATCCAACTGCAAATCTAGTTAAAACGGGTGTCAGAGCAGTAGTGCTGGTGCTGCAAAGTAAATCTATAAATTTGTCACATTATTTTATCAGATTTGAGCCAGAAATGTTGTATCAATAAATTTCATTAATAATAATGTGTGTAAATATTTCATATTTACCCTAAATATTAAAATTATACTTTTTGAATTGTCAATGTATTTTTCATTATGACTCTGATGCTACTCCCAGAGATCATATAACTTCTATTATTAGGTACTAGAGATTAAATGCAGGTTTAAACAGGTGATGGAATTTCAAGTTCTTACCTCAAATCAAAATATAGAATATTATTTTGGTAACATTTATTAAGAAGGTCTAGCTCATTTAAAAAATATTTTCTCATTTTCTCCACTTCAACAATGTAACTTGTTTAGGTATGTTATTCGATTTATCAAATAAAGTTATTTCCCCTTTTTTCTTATCATATTCAAAAAAAAAGGGTATGGTATAACTTGTCCCATGTATTGCAGCACAGTCCACCTTGTTCTAATTCTTGAACAGAATGGCTTCTCATCTTCTAAATTCAAACATATTAATTAAAAGTATAACCTATTGATTACTATATGTTTTGAATTAGTCATCCTGGAACTTCTAAGTGTTGAAATACTTAAAGAACCACAGTGTGTTAGCCAAAACACTTGGGATCAGATATTTAAAGAGTTTAGATTTTTGTTTTTTTGGGTTTTTTTTGCATTTCAAAGCATGTTAAGTAGTACTGCCAGCAGAGTCTGGAACAGTAGCCTGTGACTAAACATACTAACATTTTTGCAGAAAAACATAGAAGTTCGCCACTTGTATAAAAACTGTAATTAAAGTTATTTCAATTAAGATGAGGTTTTGCCGGGTGCAGTGGCTCACGCCTGTAATTCCAGCACTTTGGGAGGCCAAGGCGGGTGGATCACGAGGTCAAGAGATCGAGACCATCCTGGTCAACATGGTGAAACCCCGTCTCTACTAAAAATACAAAAAATTAGCTGGGCATGGTGGCGTGGGTCTGTAATCCCAGCTACTCAGGAGGCTGAGGCAGGAGAACTGCCCAAACCCAGGAGGTGGAGGTTGCGGTGAGCTGAGATCACAGCATTGCACTCCAGCCTGGGTAACAAGAGTGAAACTCCGTCTCAAAAAAAAAAAAAAAAGATCAGGTTTTGCTTCCAAATGTCTGTGCCTACCTTAGGAAAAATGTTTGGTTTGAAGTTTCTTCAATTTCAGAAATGCAATACATGACTT
>CM052652.1:371743-433785 GCA_028533165.1 Leontopithecus rosalia
GTGATCCACCCGCCTCGGCCTCCCAAAGTGCTGGGATTACAGGAAACATTTTTTAAATGACAGTGACACCAAATAATTTAGAGTATCACATAAACTTTGTTGACAAGGCAGCATCAGTGTTTGAGAGGATTGAGTCCGGGTTTGTTTTGTGTGTTTGTGTGTGTGTGCTTTTTTTAGCCTTTGTTCTCACTGTTACCCAGGCTTAAGTGCACTGGTGTGATCTCAGCTCAGTGTATCTCGCTATTACCTGGCCTTGCATGCACTGGCGCGTCTCAGCTCACTGTAGCCTCCGCCTCCCTTCAAGTGGTCAAGTGATCTTCCCACCTCAACCTCCTTAATAGCTGGACTTAAAGGCTTGCACTGCCATACTCAGCTAATTTAAAAAAATTTTTTGTAGAGATGTGGTCTCACTATGTTACCCAGACTGATCTTGAACTCCTGGGCTCAAGTAATCCTCCTGCCTCGGCCTCCCAAAGCATTGCAGTTAAAGGCTTGCGCTGCCATGCCCAGGTGACTACAGTTTCGAAAGTTCTACTGTGGGTAAAATGCTAGCAGACAGCACACATGCTACAGATAAATCTTTTGCGAAAGGAAGAGTCAATTGGTGTGACAAACTTCATCGTTGTCTTATTTTAAGAAGTTGCCACAGCCTCCCCAGCCTTTTGCAGTGTCTACCCTTGTCAGTCAACAGCCATCAGCCTCAAGGTCATACCCTCACTCACAAAGTGGTTACAACTGTCTGAAGGCTTAGATGATTGTTAGCATTTTTTTAAACAATAAAGTGTTTTTAAAAGTTGTTATGTACCTTTTTATATATAAATTTGTTGCACATTTAGTAGCCTGTAGTATAGTATAAATATAACTTGTGTGTGTACTAGGAAACCAAAAAATTTGTGTGGCTCGCTTTACTGTGATATTTGCTTTATTGTGGGAACCAAACTCATAACGTTTCTGAAGTGTACTTGTATTAATTTTAAAACTAAACAGTATCTTTGTAACTGCCTTCAAATTGATAAGGAATGTAATTAAAGGTTAGTATCTAAATGCCTTTTGGAAAAAATTGTCCTTTAAAAATGTTTTAAATGTTATAATGGGCATATTAGTAGTATTTTGGTTACTAAGAGGTATTGTGTTTTAAGTAAAATTGCGAATTCATTCATCCAACAGTTACTTAAATATCTGTTTTAAAGCTGGTATTGCAGCAGTGAGCAAAAGTATTTCCCAAAACTTTGTTAGTGTGGGTAGAAGTAATATAGTGATGGCTGTGTGTGTCTAAAATAGTGTTTCCAAATATGTGGGCTTTGGCTTTGGGTTTTTTTCTTCAAGTATGACCCGTTAGGCTTACTGGATATAAGCAGTTGCTTATATTTCTTAAAGGATGACTCTTTATTGAATTTCCCATTTACATGGCATAGGTGTGCATACACACGGCATAGGAGATGCAACAATGCTGCATGATCCTCTGATTTTAAATCCTTCTGCCTGCTCTCTGCTTCTCAGCTGTCCAACCTTCTATAGCTGGTGCTCCTAACCTGAATTTCATTGGTGGATTTTAGGGGTCCACAAGCTTCATGAGTTAGGTATAAAACTTTGCCTGTGTGTATATGTTGGTGAGGGAGAGTGCCCATAACCTTCTAGAAAAGTTCATGAATTTCCCCTCTCCAAAAAAATGTTAGAATATTGAAGCCTAGGACACTAACCTGATGTCAAAGATTTGAGTACTTTACTCCCAAACTGTCACTGGTATGTCAGGTTTTTTCCAGAGTATTTGTTAGTTTAAAATGAAATTCTATCATGTGACTAATTTTTAATTGAATAATGTAGAGGCTGCAGCTCTTAATGTTATTAGTGTCTTCCAGCTTTACTCAGGTTTGATCTGTTTATGCAGTGTTGGTCAAACCTGAATACTACTCATTTATGCAGAGAAAAAGCCTTTTGGATTTTTTACTCTGCTTTCAGAAAATATAGCAATTTCCCATAATGTTTTTTAAAATAAACTTTCCACAACGTGCTTTTTATCGAAAATAGTGAAATACAGTAGTTCTACCCCCTTATCCTCAGGGAATACATTCCAGGACCCCCAGTAGATGCCAGAAATGGCAGATAGTACTGAACCCTGTGTATACTATGCATGAATTTCTTTTTCCTTATTCATAATTTCATCTATAGAAGATTCCTTCTTATTGTAGATTTTTGCAACCTCAGCATCTAGTTTTTCTTCTTTCCTTAAGAACTTTCATGTTTTCACTCAATGGAAGTACTTTATGACTTTCTTTTTTTTTTTGGCACAAGTTGGCAACATTACTCCTTTTTGCACTTTGGGGCCACTATTAAGTAAAATAAGGGTTATTCAATCTGCATAAATACTGTTATTGCCAAACTGCAAGTCAGTCTGATAACTGAGATGGCTACAAAGTGGTTAATGAGCAGGGAGTGCATACAGTATATGTTTGCTAGACAAAGGGACGATTCATGTGCAAGTTGGGATAGAGTGGAATGACAGGAGATTTCACTGCAACTCAGAACGGTGTGTAATTTAAAACATATGAATTGTTTATTTCTGGACGTTTTCATTAGTATTTTTCTGTGGCTGACGAGGGAAAGCAAAACAGCAGTTAACCAGGGACTACTGTAGTAAGAACCCAACAAACTAATTTTTTCCTATAAATTGTTTAGAAGAGATGTAAGTCAAAGGGAAATTAAGTTTATTAGGCATTTAGTCAGAAAGATATTCTAACCTATTATATTTAGATAATCCTAAATTGAATATTTATTTACAATAATGTTTTGGCAGATTTGTAATACTTGCTCTCATCCGTGTATGTTAGTATATATTATTTATCCTTTTGCATGCTAAATCAGGAAAGTAAGTCAACATATCAGTAGTATTTTAGGAAGAAGGGTTTAAATACAAAATCTTGGATAATAATCAGGAAAAAATCGTCTAACAATTGCATGTAGCTCATTCTTCCAGATATTTTGGTTTCAGTATGGTTTTATTGACAGTGATGTGTTTTTATCATAATGCTAGGTTGTAGGACTTCGTGGTCAAATGAGAAAGTGCTCAGAGCATAGCTAATTACAAAAAAAAAATCATTCCAACATAATTACTTGAATGTGGAAATCTGCTTATTACTTGACAGTAGCTGTTTCAGGTTGTTCTAAATGCTGAAAAGAAATACCTGGGACAAGGTAACTTATAAAAAAAATAAGTTTAATTGGCTCATGGTTCTGCAGACTGTGCAAACATAGCTCCAGCATCTGTTTCTGGTGGAGCCTTAGGAAGCTTACTAGGAGGACGTGTGCTGAAGTAAAGTGTTAATTCATTTATTCATCCAACAGTTAGTACATGTTAGTACCTGTTCTAAAGCTGGTATTGCAGCAGTGAGCAAAGTACAAGTAGAATAATATGGTGGTGATGGTGGTGGTGTGTGTGTATGTGTGTGTGTATAAAATAGTGTTTCCAAATATGTGAGTTTTGTAATATAACCAAACATGATTATATTGCACACTGAGCTTATGAAAGGGTTGTGTTAGGAATGAAATCATTTTATAAACATCAAAACAACTCATTCACAATGGATAAAAAAGAAGCCTTTCACATTTAGTCAAATGAACTAAGGCTTGGACTCTCTTAGTAAGGGTAATGTTGGGAAAATTTGTTGAATTCAGAAGATAACTCGTCTATAGAGAGGGTTTATAACCTTAAATAATTGCACTTTTAGCTTTTGTCCAACATGCTTTGCAAAATTGGAGACTTGAGGAAGGCTGTTCTCAAGTGTTTTCAGAGAGGTTTTTAGTAGCAGCTGGTGGTTGGGAAGTTTAGTCCTGTTCCAGTAATTGATTCAGTCAAATATGCATAATATGGAGTCAATTCAGTAAAAAATGTAGGGCTGTCTTATTATAATGATGTTAATAAAATAGCCCCCACCCTTTGCTATCAAAATCCATCCTAATATGGCTGGTTTGGTGCCAGGTGGTGGCATTTTTTTTTCACTGACAGTTAAATGACCACTGGAAGAATTTTGGGCCCTTTGACTGGATGGGACTTCCAGGCATTGGTGGGGATTTCAGAAATCTCCCTTGTTTGGCACCCTGACCTGATCTGAGGAGGTATTATGTCTGAGAAATGCAGATCAGGGACTTCTTCACCTTCCTCTTCCAAAACGGGATTGCCTACTATTTCTTGGCTTGGTTTGGTCTTCTGGTTCATATTCTTGCCACCCTACCCTATCCCCAGCAGAAAGTAGTACTTTAACTGGTTCCACCAAGCAGAAGGAGCCAGTTGTCTTCGGGCAGTGTGTGTTGTTTCTGGGTTTTATTTTATTTGAAATAATGATTCTCTTACTCTTGGAGCTTAAAGACAATCTACATGTGTGTGGCAGGAATACCAGCTATTTTTCTTTTTCTAACCCTTGATCACATTGGTAGGTACAGTTTTTAGTTCAAGCCAAGTTGTTGAATAAGTCTATGTAAGGCTCTTACCTTGAACCACATTTCATAAAAGTTGTATTAATTGTTAAATTATTCTGGATTTGAATAGCATTAGAGGATGGGTTAATTTAAGGGTTGTCTTCAACATTTTGTATTCTTAAATTGAAATTTTTGAAATTACAGTTGACCCTTGAACAGTGAATGGGGAGATCAATCCCCTGTGTAGCTGAAAATCCTTATATAACTTTTGACTCTCCCCAAACTTAGCTACTAATAGCCCACTGTTAACTGGAAACTTTACTGATAACATAAACATTAGATTAACACATATTTTTCATGTTATTTGCATTATATACTGTATTCTTATAACAAAGTAAACTAGATAAAAGAAAATGTTAAGGAAATCACAAGGAAGAGGAAATATATTTACTATTCATTAAGTGGAAGTGGATCATTATAAAGGTCTACCCTTTATAATGGTCTTTATAAAGGTCTACCCTTTGAAAAGGAGGCTAGGAGAGGTGCAAAAGGAGGGATTGTTCTTGCTGTCTCAAGGCTGGCAGAGGCAGAAGAAAACTCACATATGGGCCCGTGCAGTTCAGACCTGTGTTGTTCAAGAGTCAACTGTACTTCACTGCTGCTTGCAAAAATGAAATCTGAACAAAATTATTAGTACTTCAGTGAAGATTTACTTGTATTATCTAGAACTTACATGAGGTTTTTTTTTTAAAATAAATCTGTTTTATGAGTATTATCATGTATTTATGGAGGAGTTATCTTTTAAAAGATTCCCATAGACAAGTGTCCTCGTAGTTCTGTAGATTGTTCAATGATTCCCTTTCCAGGGAGTATTTACCCTGCTGGAAAAGAATAGCAAGCTACTAGGTGTAAAACAAATCACACAAAAGATTTTCTTTTCCCATCTTACAGGTTTATTTAGACAAGTAAGACCTTGTTATATTTTAAATGGCACTTACCTGCCTAACACTCTCCAGTGCTTTGTCTCAAGCTTAGAATCTAGACTTTTACTGTGACCTGTGGCCCATATCTGGCTCTACCTGCTTTCTGATTCTCTCTCCTGAGACTCCGTTCTCTCATAAATTGTGGTTCCACTTGGCTTCTTTCTATTCTTAGACATCAAGATCCCTCCTGCCTCCTTTGTGCTTACCGATCCTAAAGCTCTCCCCTCAGATCTTCAGCACTTGACTCAAGTATCCTCCAGTAAAGGTTCTTTCCTTACCAAGCAGCCTAAAGTAGTCACTCTGACAAACTTTGTGTTTTGTGATCAAGGGTTAGAAAAAGACAAATGGCGGTATTTGTGCCACACACATGTAGATTGTTTTAAGCTCCAAGAGTAAAAAGCACATACTTATTGTGGTTCTTTTGGACCCAACAGTTCTATTTTGTTGTCCTTTTTTATATGCTTTGTTACATTAATTAGCAGAAATTGTCTTGCTTTGTCGTTGCTGGTTTGCTCCCTAGATCATAGACTCTGTTACTAGGTAGACTGGTTTCCAGTCCTCCCTCAATGTATTAGTCAAGGTTTTCCAGAGAAACTGAACCAATAGAAGATGTATCTACAATGAGATTTACTTAAGGAATTGGCTCATGCATTTATGGCGGCAATAAAGCCCTACTATGGCTGCAAGCTGGAGACCCAGGAAAGCTGGTGGTGTCGTTCAGAAGCGTGAGACCTAGAGAGCTGATGGTATGGATTCCAGTCAGGCTCTAAGGCCTGAGAACCAAGTGCAGATCAATGGCCAGCTCAAGCAGTCAGGCAAACAGAATGCAGCCTTCATTTTTGTGTTCTATTCAGGCCCTCAGTGGATTGGATGATACCCACATTGATCGGGGCCATCTGCTTTATTCAGTTTACTGATTCAAGTGCCAAAGTCTTTTAGGAAGTCCTCCCTGACATGCTCAGAAATAACATTTAGCCAGATATCTGGGCATTTCATGAACCAGTCAACCCATTTGTGCCAGAGGCTGCAAATTTTTTTGTGAAAAATCAGACCTTGAGCAGTAGGGTATAAATAATTCCCACAAGCTTAGTGTTCCAGTGATGAAACACTAGGCATAAATGGATTAAGTTGACATGTAAGATTAACCATCACATTCAGTTACCTTATTAGATTGTCATAAAGCCTGAGTTAATATATGACAAGCCCTTAAAATAGTGTCATGCACATAGCAGCAATATATGTGTTACTTGCTATTAATAATGTCATTACTATTATGATGGTAGTGGTTTTGTTTGTTCTCTTCAATTCTGCATCCTCATTGCCAAAAATAATACTTGGAGCTTAGTATGTGCTCACTTAATATTTGTTGAATGAATTAAAATTATTTAATAGAATAAATTTCATATGTAAAATAATAGAACCTAAATATTTCTACTTGTCAAATGTGTATTATGTTGTACCTTGTCACTGAAAACAGTTGATTTTGGTAGTGCCCATATTACTTTTGTTTTTAAAAATGTATATATTTTGTATGATTTTTTAAAGGTTAAAATATGAATGTTGCATTATCTAAGCATATTTTCATATTTGAGAGATAGAAACCATTTTTTGAAAGAAAAATTGCCATTAATGTTTTTAAGAAAGTCTGGGGTAAACGTATTAGTTTATAGGTGAAATTACTTGCATTTTGAATCAGAGGAGTTTTATTTTTAAATTTCTTAACTTTTCACATTTTTTCCCAAAATGAAATATACCCTGAGTATTCTCATTCCACACCATGTCATGTCCTAATTATAGCAGCACTAAAAAGTGTTTGATTGGAATCTGTCAGACTAAAGATCAACTTTCCCTGTATACAAAATAAATCGCAATGCTCTTGCTTATTACATTATACAGATTTTTGTTTTAAGGTATGAAGCTTCTCTTCATTAAATAAACTTTCCTTTTTATTTGAATTTCATATTTTTTCCTCAGATAAGAAACTAGTCAATTATAAAACATAAGACTAATATGAAGTTACTTTTATTCTAAGTAGAAATGTACTTTACTGTATCTCTATAATAGTCTATAGCCAAAGTACTATTAATTTTCCTCAGATTTCAAGACAGTTTCATTACTTAGGATTTCAAGACAGTTTCATTACTTAGAGTCACACCTTTTATGTATGCACAATGGACATAAGTGAAGGTTGAGTAAGGAGAAAAAAGTTGAAGCCATTACTAGACAACACGTTAGTGTTCTGACCTTAATATAATAGTTTGATTATCCTAAGTGTGAAGTTTTTCTTCCATGCTATAGATACTAAGTTGAATAGGAACCTGATTGGACCCTAATGTGTTTTTTAAAGGTAGTATATATAAACTATTTTGTCTTTTTAAGTTTTATGCACTAATCACTCAAGACTATTGTAGACATTCTTGAAACAATTTTTTTTATTTTTATATTTTTTCTTTTTTTAATTTTTTTTTCTTGAAACAATTTTAAATACCCCAGAAATAAACTCAGAAGTAACAAAAATATCAGTTCAGTAGAGAACCATTCTTTAGTTTTTTAAGTTAACAAGAACCACCAAGCATGGTGGCTCATGCCTATAATCCCAGCACTTTGGGAGGCTCAGGCAGGATGATTGCTTGAGCTCAGGAGTTCAAAACCAACTGCAGCAACATGTGAGACCCCGTCTCTATAAAAAATAAAATAAATTAGCTGGGTATGATGGCATGTGCCTGTAGTCCCCAGCTGCTCAAGAGACTGAGGTGGGAGGATCACTTGAGCCTAGAAATCTAAGGGTACAGTGAGCCATGATCATGCTATTATATTCTAGGATGAGCAATGGGGAGACCTTGTCCCCCCCAAAAATAAAAATAAATTGACTAGAACCTAATGAAATTGAAATTGAAAAGTACCAGATAATACTGACTCTAATTTTTACTCTTGCAGGGATTTTTCTGTTCAGTAGGATGCATTTAAATGGGCATTGATCATAAATAGTTTTACATTATTTGTCTAAGACCCATGAGTATTTCCACTCATATTATCTGTTAAGTTAATAAATTTCTATTTAGAGTCAATTAAATTTTAGTGGCTTATGGCTATTTTTTTATATTAGAAAGGAATCACTATTTTATTAAAAGTATAAAGCTTTAATCAAGAAAACTTGATTTTTAGGTGAGTGTAGTGGTCTAGTTAGCTGACTTTTTATTTCAGTCAACGGTTATCCAAAAGGTATTTTTATTTGCCCAAATTATTTTCTGCAAATTCTTTCTAATATATTAGATCACTTTCCTGACTTAGTAACATTTAGTTTATAGACTGAAATCTTTTATTGATAAAGATTTACTAAGGCACCGTTTATAAACAACATAGTTTAAGGTAGTGGTTCTCAATTGGGTGTGATTTTGCCTTGTAGAGGACATTTGGCATTGTCTGGAGTAATTTTTTATTGTCATAACTTGGAATGGGAGGGATGCTATTGGCATCTAGTGAGTTGAGGCCAGGGATGCTGTTAAACATCCTTTATATAGTGTACAAGACACTCCCCCTCCTCCAAAGAGTTACCTAGTACAAAATGTCAGTAGTGCTAGGGTTGAGAAACTGGTTTAAAATCGGTAATGATTTGTGCCATCATTGCACATCCAAAAAAAAAATTTATCATAGACACTGAAGATAATTTCAGAAGTACTTTGACTTAAAAAAATCAGAATTTTTAAAAAATAAGCTTTTAGCTCTTGAGCTGATTGCTTTGAAGAATATCTGGGCATCGAGAAGGTTATTTTTTAAACATTATTTCCTGCTGCTTCTTAGTTATTGCACAAAAGTGTGGACAGGACCCAGGCATGATAGCCTCTCAGAGTGATTCAGATGTGCGTATTGATTACCATGAGGTTATATGTTGTTTGGTAGCAGTGAAAGAAAATGATTTGAAGGGAATAGAGGAGGCCTTAGCTGAACCAAGAACTATGAACTAACTCTCAGTTTGTGCTGCCCACAGTGAAGACAGATTATTTAAATTAAAGACAGTATATATTTTGTTATTCTTTCCTTAACTCTAGGATTCTTTCATAATCCTAAATGTCAACCCAAGCAGCGTGGATTTTTTGTTTGCCTTAGCTGATGCTAGCTCCCATTTTTCCATAGCCTTGAATTTACAGGCGTTCTCACAGCCACTTTCTATCTAGATCTCAGTAGTATGTTTTGCCGTAGTTTGTGGGTTTTCTCCTTCCAAGTACTTGTTCACACTGTCAGAGATCATCAGAGTGAATTCCGTGCTTTAAGTTAGGATAGATGGTGTATGTCGGAAAATGCAATGTACTTTGACACCAAAGCCTGGGGGAAAAGCAACGCATATCTCTTCTTGAACTGTTGACTTAAAATTAAGTCACATCTTTAAAAAGTGACCTACTTAACGATTTTATAGCATTGTGAATTAAAATTTATCCCAGAGTTGTTACCTATACTTTTAGCTTTGACTTTTACATTCACGTTTTTGTTTTTAAAGATTTTCCTTTGGCTAGAAGTGAAGCTCTTGAAGACATTTTTCATTGTTATCATTTTCCCTTCTAGGTCTACTTCCCCAGCAGGACAGCATCATTCTCCTATATCTTCTAGACATCACTCATCTTCCTCACAATCGGGATCATCTATTCAAAGACATTCTCCTTCTCCTCGTCGAAAAAGAACTCCTTCACCATCTTACCAGCGGACACTAACTCCACCTTTACGACGCTCTGCCTCTCCTTATCCTTCACATTCTTTGTCTTCTCCTCAGAGAAAACAGAGTCCTCCAAGACATCGCTCTCCAATGCGAGAGAAAGGGAGACATGATCATGAACGAACTTCACAGTCTCATGATCGACGTCATGAGAGGAGGGAAGGTGTGTACTGTACTTTGATTCATGTTTAATTAAAAAATTGGACATCAAGCTTTATTGTTGTAATAAGAGGTAGAGGAGGACAAGTCTTCTGTAAGACTTAGACTAGAATTCTTGAAGGCAATAGGAGATGCTTAACAGCAATGGGAACGTAAGCTGTTAGGTATATACGAGTTGGTATTTACAGGTATGCTAAGTTGGTGCTTTCTTTAGTTAAGGTGTTCTGCTGAGTATAGTACTCTCTAGTTCTAGAAATTTTTGGCCATCTGTTTCTTAGAGCATCCTTTCCATTTGCTTAGTTAATGTCTTCTGAAAACAAGGAAATGAGGGGAAGAAAAGCTACAAATCAGGTAGCATAATTTGAAAGCATCAGAAGTGTTTTGATAAAGGAGTGAAGGCTGGGGGGAATTTCAGAAGGTCATTGCAAACCAAGTGATCAGATTTCTAGGTCATAATAAAGAAGTAAGCAAAGCAGCTTTCCTTTCTAGGTCCCTGAGAATTACGTTAACTTTGGATTTGCTACTCCCTATTCAAGCTGAGATTTTATTGTTACCTGGCAATAAAGCCTGTTTAATGGCTCTCATCTCTTTCTATACTTCTTGTCTTTGTAGATTTAACTTAAGTCTGTTTTCTAACTTCTCCTGTTTTCATTTTTAACACAGTGAGTACCTGGGAAATGCTCACTTGCAACAACATTTATATTTAATATACATTTTAAGTACCTCTCTGTGAGTGGAGTACAGCAGTCTCCTATGAAACATGTTGAATTTGGTATTTTCTTCCTATCAACAGTGCAAGCAATAATTAATAAGGGTCTTTTATTCAAGAAAATGGCAGAAGAGAATGATATTCAAGAAGATAGGTAGATACTGGAAAAAGCACCTATTTGATAGAATCTTTTTTATATGTATGATTTTGATGCTAGGTCAGCACAGCAGTATTTATGGAACATTGGTAAGATGGGAACATTCTCTTATATTGTACCTTTCTGTAAATTGTAATAAGATGTTTGACAACTAGAGATGACCAGGAATATAATACATATTTAATGACTACTTATTGAATGAAAACTCCATTATTATTATTAAACATACTAATGAAGGGAAATAATAAGCAATTGAGTCTCATAGGAATGCTTGTGTTAAGAGAGGATTATGTTACAAGAAGAGTCCTCTGGTAACAAACCGTATGTGTTTTAAGTTCTTTGCAAGGACGATGTCTGTTTAACCTTCCATCCAGGAGATTTAGTAGGCAGTTGTTCCTCTCAATTTAGATGTCACTTTTCGAAATAAGGATAATTTCAGTGGAAGGATAGGGAGGTAGGTAAGTACAAAATACAGTACTAGACGTATTTGTAAAGGCAGGTGGGCTCATCATGAGAAATATCTGGCACTAAGTGAACAGATTTTCAGGCACAGTTGGTATTGGGGGAGGAGTAGAAGTGAAAGGAGCAGAAAAGGATTGAGATACATCAGATCTTTGCCTCTTGGCTTTTGTCTTTAAACAGCACTTGTGGATATGGATATATGAACAAAGGAGGGGGAGATAGGTTATTGATGAGGGTCTAAGGGCCTTGTGTATACAAGATGTTTGGGCCCATGAAAAAGTCTGTGGGCCTAGCTACCAGGGAAAAAGAGAAAAGGAGGTAAACTTAGAATGTTTTGGGCATGAGGCTGCTAGAGCTGCCAAAATAACCTCAGACTGGGTCAATTCCAGAGTGTAAGAGCAACTTGCAGAAGAATCTGTTAAAAAGAGCAGGGTTTATTCTTTGGGGTTCTCTTGTTAATTCTTTGACTTCCTATCAGATTTCAATTTACAATCAATTATAATCAATTTATGCCCTTTCTAAATATATGTAAAGAGTGGTTTCTAATCTTTGCAAATTGTGGGGTTGACTAAGCCATCTAAGCTTTTGGCTTCTGTTTCTTTATAATAAAATGACATGGTTGGTTTAGATAATCAGTGTGGTTCATTCCAGCTTTTTAAAAGTGAGTTTTTTTTTCTATGAAATTCTTTTTCATTTGTTTGTTTTAAAGAGAGAATCTCATCTTACTATGTTGCCCAGGCTGAATTCAAACTCCTGGGCATAAGCGATCTTCCTACCTCAGCCTCCCAAGTAGCTGGCACTGTAGGTACATGCCATCACACCTAGCTAGAAAAATGCTCTAAGTGGAGAAAGCTTTAAAGACTTGCATACATGCGTGTTATACCATTAGACAACGCAGGAAAAGAGAGTGAATAACAGTATCTCTTAACCAGCTAGCTTACTAACCATAGGTTACCCTCTAGTACCGAAGTACCTTTGAGGAGGTCACATATTGTCTAGGCTAGCCTAGCCTAATAGTTGATAGAAAAAATTAAAGTAACTGAAGTGTGTCTGTCTGTATCTAAAAGTGGCTTCTGAAAAGCAAGCCATCAGTGATAGGAGATGAACTTGTTTCAGCTGTTTAGGATCTGTAAGTATAGGTAAGTTGGGGCAGAGGAAATCCATGTTCAGAATTTAGCCAATGAAGAATGTGGTTATCAAGTGTTAATTATCTGTGGGATTTTGGCTTCTTATTTATTTATTTATTTATTTTGCAAAGAACATGAATTGTCATTGTAGTAAAATTTTTAAGGTTCTGTATTCATATGTTGTCTAGTTTCCTGAAACTTTGTAAAAGCAATTATAGTCGATTTCCAACATTGCATTACAGAGACTAGGGGCAAACGAGACAGAGAAAAGGACTCAAGAGAAGAACGAGAGTATGAACAGGATCAGAGCTCTTCTAGAGACCACAGAGATGACAGAGAACCTCGAGATGGTCGGGATCGGAGAGATGCCAGAGATACTAGGGAGCGAAGGGAACTAAGAGACTCCAGAGACATTCGGGATTCAAGGGAGATGAGGGATTATAGCAGAGATGCCAAAGAGAATCGTGATCCCAGAGATTCTCGGTCCACTCGTGATGCCCACGACTACAGGGACCGTGAAGGTCGAGACACTCATCGAAAGGAGGAGACATACCCAGAAGAATCCCGGAGTTATGGCCGAAACCATTTGAGAGAAGAAAGTTCTCGTAATGAAATAAGGAATGAGTCCAGAAATGAGTCTCGAAGTGAAATTAGGAATGACCGAATGGGCAGAAGTAGGGGGAGAGTTCCTGAGTTACCTGAAAAGGGTAAGGTTTTTGACTTGTCAGTGAACTGTATCATATGCTCATGTAGAAAGTGTAAAATCTCCTAAGATTTCCAGTGTGTTATTTCTTACATTTGTTAACATTTCATCACAGCAATTTTTAATTAATTGAACTTGGCAGTCTTCCTTATAAATTCCTAGTTGGAATTACTACTTAAAATAGCAAAAGATAAATGGAGCTTGAGCTAGACCCCCTGATCTAATTATATCCTGTCATGGGTATCATCTTGATTGATGTGGAACACTAAGAAAATCAGAATCAGACAAAAAAGTAGAATCACAAGGAAGTTAATTTCTGTTAAATAGGTATAAATACGATAAAAATGTTCATTAAATTAAAGTAGAATTAAAGTGGTGCGTTTTCAAAATTGTTGGCATCAGAAATGACTGGCTTGTGTATTCTTCAGTATTTGTACTTGCTTCAGACCCTGTCAATCTGTCATTATCTTGAGCCATTTTTCTTTTCATAAAAAGCATTTGCCATCACCCAAGTGACTTAAATATATTTGTAACTATTTCCAAACTGCTGAGATTTAATTATCATGACCTCTCTTTTCCTCCACCCACTGATCTCCCCTTTCCCCAAACACTACGGCAGAACTTTGATCACTTGTTCTTTCCATTGGTCTGTTGGTCAATCCTTGGTCAGTATTACAGCTTCATATTTGTGTTGAGGGTCCTTTAGCTTCTTTGGAGCTGTCTTGTCTTTTCTTGACCCGTTACTTTTTCATATCAATTTTAGAAAACAGTTTTTAATTTCATAAAAAAAAGACTATTGGATATTTATTTCTAATGCATCAACTTAATCACTTTATAATATTTATCATTAATATTTTTTACATGTTTTCCTTGGTATCCTCTATTTTTGTTGCATTTGTAAATAGTACTTTTACATTTTGTAAGTTAAAATTTTTTTTTAATTATGCATTTACCTGGTTCAAAATTTTGAATATATGAAAGGATATATAATGAAAAGCCTCCCTCGTACACTGACCCTTCTTTTGCCAACTTTGTATGTATTCTTCCCAAAAAACATTTTACACAAGCAAATATATATTCGTTTTCTCCTCTGGTTTTACAAAAATAATTTTAAAATACACTAAAAAAACTATGTACTGTTCTATATCTTACTGTTTTCAACTAGGTAAAATATTTTTTCATATCTTTCTTTGTAGAGTAAACAGCTATTTTCTTCTCTTGGCACATGTCGTCTGTTGTGGAATATACCATAAAGTCAGCAAGTGCTGCATTACTGGGTATATTGGTTTTTGAGTCTTCATCTCTTTCAAACAGTGCTTTAGTGAACAACTGTACATATGTCACTAAATGGTATCTTCTAAAACATTGCATTTTCTAATGCTTTGTTGGTAAATGGAAATGGTCGTTGGCATTTGTACATTAATCTTACATTTAAATGATGTTGCTGTATTTTCTTGATCTAATTAGAATCTCTTAACAAATGTTTCTAGGAACAGACCGGGCTCTTCTTTTCTGATTACTAATTTTCTGTCAATAACCTGCTGAGCATCTTTATCAATAAAGTGTTAAATATAAGTAGAGAGGGCTTTGCTTTGTTTTGGATTTTAAAGGATTGTTGCTGGCATTTTATTACTAAGTATGGTGTTTGTAGATTTTTTGCAAATACTTTTTATTGTGTTGAGGCTTAAGTTCCCTCCTCCCATTTTAGTTGTCAGAAAATATTCTGTTGAAAGTCAGTTCTTTGGGATGTGTATTTGTTAACTCTTATTTTGTGGCTCAGTGGCCTGTTTTTATAAGTGTGTTGCATATGCTTTCAAGGGAGTTGCATTTGTAATGGTTGAATGCAAAGGGTTTTTCTAAGATACAGTTTGTTTAACTACACTTTCAAATCTGCATGTAATTTTTTGTAGTCTGCTTGTTCTGTCATTACAGAGAACTGAGTTAAATATTCCACTATCATTGTGGAATTTGTGCATTTGTTGATTTCTTATAGTTTGATTTTTTTTTTGATTTGAATATTTTGAGGCTTTTCTCTTGGGTACACATAAGGTGAGCTATTTATTTCTTTATTCATTATAAAATGACTCTTCAGCCCAGGTTCAGGTTGAACTGATCTGAACCTGATCTGAAATGCTCCAAAATCTAAAATTTTTTAATTTTTTTTCTTTTTACTATAGCTCCTAGCAACTCTGATAAAATTCAGATGTTTTGAGAGCTGACATAACCTTCAGAAGAAACGCTCATTGGAGCATTTTGGATTTCCAGTTTTCAAATTAGGGATGCTGAACCAATATAATGCAAATATTCCAAAATCCAGAACACTCATCCCAAGCATTTCCGATAAAGGATATTCAGCCTGTATTTGTCTTGAAGATTGTTTTGCTGGCAGCTGTCTTTTGGTTAATATTTGTTTGATATATCTTTTTCCTTCCTTTCCAGCTTTTTTTATTCTTTTTTTTTAAAATGTGACTTTAAATAACATATAGTTTTAGGCACATTAAATCTCTTCCTTGTATCTTCTTTCATTCTTTCAGATTTTTCATCTCTATATCTCTGTTTTGTCTCTGGGTCATATTCTCAGGCTTATTTCATACTTTACCAATTTTTTCTCAGCTTCATTGAATCTGATGTTTAACCCATTTGGTCCTAGATGTTATATGTAGCCTTTTTGTAGTCTTTAAAAGTATTTTAAATTTTCTCTTCCCGTTCTTTAGTTGTTAAAATATTTTTCACAGCTATTTTGATTATTAAAATGCCCTATTATAGTAGAATCATGCTGTAATTCTTTTAGGTCTCAAAAGCCTGTTACGTTTGTATTCTTTATGTTTTCGTTTGTTTTTTAAATCTTGGGGAAGTGCTTTCTGATTCTGGCTTTGGGTGGGATAGTTTTTCGTATGTTCTTTTAAGTTTGGAGTGAACTCATCTTCATCAAAATTTATCTGTGGTAATTCTGTGAGGTTGAGGGCAGGGCCCCCAGAGTTTCTGTTTTTGTTTTTGCCTGGTATTCCTAAATTATTACAGCCTCAGTACTGCTTCTTTCTCTACTCCTAACCCTCCCTGTTCAAAAAAAGTTTTCTTAAATTTCATTTTGTTTTGAAGTAATTAGGAATTCACAGGAGATGGAACATAAATGTACAGGGAGACTTTTTTTTATTCTTCTTCCAACTTCTCCAGTGTTAACATCTTACCTATAGCATAGTATCAAAACCAAACAGTCAACATCGGTACAATCCATAGAGCTTATTCAGATTTCACCTGTATGTGCCTGCCTGTGTGTAGCTTTATGCAGTTTTGTCATATGTGTAGCCCATTTCCATAGTCAACATACTTATCTGTAGTAGCCACAACCCTTCCCTGACCCCCGGCCCCGACCCCTAGCAACTGCTTATGTGCCATTTGTCCTGTACTTGCTTCATAAATGGAATAATGCTTTAAGTATTCTGTGAGATTGGCTTTTTCACTCAGCGTAACTTATTTGGGGCTCATCCAAGTTGTTGCATATATCAACCATTTATTTTTATTGCTGAGTAGTATTCCATGGCATACGCGTACTAGTTTATCTGTCCACCCATTGAAAGATAGTAGTGTACTTTGCAATTTCTGGCTATTATGATCAAAGCCACTGTGAACATTTGTTTCCCACATCTGTTAATGAAAATTTTGCATACAGTTTAATGTTGTCATTAACTTTGGTGTTCTGTGTTAGAATGTTTTCACCATAAACTGTATTTAAGCAGTAATTTATACCCATTTTTTTCTTTAATTTTATTTCTGTGAATTAGATATGAAGAAAGTTTTTATTTTTTGTTTTTTTTTGGGGGGGGCAGGCTAATTTTAATGAGTTATTATTTTATGATTTTATTGTATGATTTTTGTAGAGATAGGGAAAACTGGGACTTGGTCTACTCAAGTCAGTCATTGGACACCTTGGGTGTTCTGAACCGTTGCTTGGTGCTCTTTTCAGGAGTGATTATCACACTTTGGAATTTTAAATATATATATTAGCAGTCTTTAGGAGGAGAGATTGGGACTGATGAAATTTGTTGAATAAACTGTATGTGCTAAACATTTGTGTGGATATCCTTTGTTTAGGAAGTCGAGGCTCAAGAGGTTCTCAAATTGATAGTCACAGTAGTAATAGCAACTATCATGACAGCTGGGAAACTCGAAGTAGCTATCCTGAAAGAGACAGATATCCTGAAAGAGACAACAGAGATCAAGCAAGGGATTCTTCCTTTGAGAGAAGACATGGAGAGCGAGATCGTCGTGACAACAGAGAAAGAGGTTTGTCAAACAATTTTATTAAATAGTGAACAACATCAATTGGGAGAATTGTTTTTTACTTTTTAATGTAAAATGTATTTTAAGACTTTTGCTTGATAACATACTTGAAACTATTATATATATTTATATAGTCTTTGTTCACATGGTTAGGAGGGATTATGTTGATAGTCAGTAACCAGTACCTACTGGCAACAAAGTGCAAAAACCAGGTGCCCTGCTGTGTGTGTCTCATCTTAACCAAATAGCTTATAACCTTTAAAGAATGTAGATGGTTCCATTCCAGGCATTTCTGATTCAGGAAATACCTAAACCTTCTCATCTGAGTATCCTGGCTACTCACTCATTCACTATGATCAATAGAATTTTATAAAGACTGCCAGAAAGAAGCAATTCAAAAATGATTATAAGACTGGGGATAGTTTGAAGAAATATTTTATTTTTATCCTGTCCTGCGAATATATGATACTTGCTTTAGAAAATTTTACATTCTAATACGTCTTAAGCTACAACTTTTTCTGTTCATCTGTCAGATCTCTTAAATCAATTTTGAAGCAATATTACCAGGAAGCACTTAAAAAGGGTTGTAAATACTTTCTTTGGCAAGCTTTTATTTCTGTACTTATTAGGACCTTTAAACATTTAAAATTTTATGGAGGTCTTACTAACCTTGGCTGAAGTAAGGTTCACTATAATGCTGAGATTAATACAGCTTGAAACTTGATGGCCCAGAGAATTGAATACTGATACTTTACTATGGGCTGAATCAAAGTGATAATATTGTATCTCGATTGGTTAGTGTGAAGAATAAAGTTTCTAAGATATCATCTACTTTTGGGAGCATAGATAGGATTAGAAGCAGCAGAATTGATTGGTTTGAGTTCGTTAAGGTAAGCCTAATGCATTTTGGTTAAAAGATATGTAGAATTTCCTTAGTTACAGATAGGGCTGGAGTTTCTATGTCCTGTGTTGATAGCTGAAATTATTTCTTCCCTAGCACTTTTAGAACTTACACATCCTGGTGATTCTTTTCTAAATCTCTTTTTTCCTTTTTTTCTATTTTCATATCCTTGCTCAGATTTTTCTCATCTCATGCCTGAATTCAAGTAACATTTAGTTTCAGTCTTTTGGTTAGTTCAACCACATGTGCTGATCTTTTGCTAGGTGCCAAGAACTTTGAGAGATGCTTTACATATATTCTGACTTAATCTTTACAATACCCTTGTAAGTGTAGGTATGATAAAATAATTCATGTTTTCACAATTGTGTGGGTTAGATCTAAGAGAAGTAAGATTACAATATTACAGATTAGTGGGTTCCAGACCTGGAATTCAAACTCCGGTCTTCGAAGTAAAAGTTCAGTTCTCTATTTTAATTTTATTGTAACTACTTTAATAATTATCAGATGTATGATTGAAATAAAAATATATACTTTGGAGGTTGATGATTTTTTTTTTCCTTTGAGACTGAGTTTCGCTCTTGTTGCCCAGGCTGGAGTGCAGTGGGACGATCTCAGCTCACTGCAACCTCCACCCCATGGGTTCAAGTGATTGTCCTGCCTTAGCCTCCCGAGTAGCTGGGATTACAGGCGCACACCACCATGCCTGGATAATTTTTTGTATTTTTGGTAGAAATAGGGTTTTACCATGTTAGCCAGGCTGGTCTTGAGCTCCTGACCTCAGGTGATCTGCCTGCCTCGGTCTCCCTAAGTGCTGAGATTACAGGAGTGAACCATCATGCCTGGCTAGTATTTTACAAATATTTGTTCAATACCCATGCTAGGCACTTGAGGTACAGTAATTCTTGTGCTTGTAGAATTTAATGGGAGAGGGAAGAACTCCCCACCCAAAAAATAAAAATGTGGTAAATGCTACTACTGTATAAAGTTCTGTGAGAAGACAAAGGAGCAAACACAGTTCTGAGCAGTTCCAAGAAAGCTGCCTAAAGAAGTAACATCTGAATTAGGGCCTGAAGTGTAAAAGGGAACTGCAGAAGGAGCACTTTACAGGGAGAGGGTGCAGCGTGTACAGACACCAGGACTGAAAGAAACATGTACTTTGAAGTTGTAAGGAATTATGTTACGAGATTAGACTCAGAGTATGCTATAATTGGCAAGGTAGAAAAGAAGCCAGGGGAAAGGACTGATGAAAGACTATATAGGTCAGGTAGTAAATGACCTAAGTTTAGGCTGGTCAGGCTAAAAATTTGAATTTAATTGCCTTTCACTGCCTACAAGATAACTGCTTTTAAGCAGTTGGAAGAAATAATTTTCATCAAAAAAGAATGTTGAGAAAGATCAAAAACAAGGATACCAATTAGACTATTGATAACATAAGCTTCTAAGCAGACCTGATTCAGGTCTGAGTTAATAACTGTAGATATGGGGACAGAAAAAGAATAAATATTTTAGAAGTGAAGCGTCGATATGAGACTTAGACAACTCAGAGATTATCAGCTTTAATGAATCGGTATGTCGTTTATTAAAATAAGGAAATATGAAAGTAGAAGCACATCTTTGAATAACGCATTTTGGGGGAAGATAGTTTAGACATATTAAAGTGTTGTTCTTGTATTCTTTCCATTTTCCTTAGAAGAAAGTAGCATTGTTATTTAGGTTGAGAAAATAAAATATATCTCCCATAAAACCATGTCTGAATAGTCTATTTGCTGATATTGCTGTAATTAGAAATTTGAAGTATGATTTACTATAAGTTACGTTATTGAATTTGTTTCAGATTGTCTTTGTAATGTTACGATGTTGGTATGACTTCTCCAAACCAGGAATTCTGACAATATAAAAGATGGTTAGTTAGCATTCTAGGAATCCAAAGTATGGTACAGAAGAACCACTTCAAATTTAAGCTAGTTTCAACAAAAGTAAAAGGGTTTAAGAAAACTGATTTCGAATGCATCTACCATCTCTGTGACATTCCCAGGTCAACTCTGGACCATAATTTCTGTTCTTAAAAAGAAAGGGGGAGAAGCAACTGTGTAGGATTTCATTTTGATTTAGCTTTAAAATGCTATGATCATTTGTATCTGGGTCTATAACCTCTAAAATAGTAAACATAGCTAATTCTTGTCTTTTTAATCAGTGATTAGGAAGGGAAACCCAAAATACTATATTGAACCCTTCCTGGAAACATCCTAAAATTATTCTGCTTAACGAGTTGATGTTAGATGTTCCACTTACCAACCTGTTGGCCATATTGTAGTATGATCTTTATTGAACAACCAGTAGAGATAGTATGTAAATGGAAACATCACAGCAGCCTAGATCAGACCACAGTAGTTGTTTTCAAAAACAGCTATCTGTTTGAAACAGTTCATTCCATCCTCTTGTACATTTTTTTATCCCAGACTAATTTTCTTCTCAATTGGGTATTTGGGCACCATGCATTCATTTACTCTGTGTTTATGTGATTTGTGTGTACATGGAAAAAATTTATATAAAATGTGATGAGGTTATCAGTTAACATTTTAAGAACACGGCTCTTCATCTGAGTAATCAGTTATATGATTAAGCAAATCTTTTAATTTATTAGTAATTGGTTATTACAAATATACGTCACTAATATGAAACACTTTTTACATTTATTTCAAGATTGCTAGACATCAGTACTCTGAATATTATATAGTTCATGATAAGAGATTGATATCGCAGCAACAAATTCTGACATATGTTTTGTTCTACTATATTTTCCTCACATGATACCTGCACTTTGATGTGTATATATTTTGGCCTGAAATTAGAGGTGTGACTTACGAGGGAAATTTTTTTTTTCCTTCAGCTCCTATGTTCTACACCTCCTGCTGCCCCTATCCTTTGCCACCAGTGTTCTCAGGTCCTGCTGGGGGGACAGAGAAGATCAGAGGTGAAGGGTAGAGATGGCAGAAAGTGGGGTTGGAGCAGTGGGCTGGAGGTAGGGTAGGGAGCATGCAGAGAAAGATCAAAGATGGATCAGCGGGAGGGGGGAGGGGGTTGATGGGGAGCAGGAAACATGGTAGTTAGAGGGCAAATAAAATTATCTTTAAAAAATTTAAGGTCTAGGGGTGATTATTACTTGGATGATTAAGTTAAAATTAAATCAGCTACTCGGTTTGTGATTTGTTGCCAGTGTGACCCTATACACAGATAAAATTTTGAGATTTACCATGCTGTCTTACCAATTAATCACTGACAAAACTTGATTTTCATTGTAGATCAAAGACCAAGCTCACCAATTCGACATCAGGGAAGGAATGACGAGCTTGAGCGTGATGAAAGAAGAGAGGAACGAAGAGTAGACAGAGTGGATGACAGAAGAGATGAAAGGGCTAGAGAGAGAGATCGGGAACGAGAACGAGACAGGGAGCGGGAGAGAGAGAGGGAACGTGAACGGGATCGGGAAAGAGAAAAAGAGAGAGAACTAGAAAGAGAGCGTGCTAGGGAACGGGAGAGAGAAAGAGAAAAAGAGAGAGATCGGGAAAGGGATAGAGACCGAGACCATGATCGAGAGCGGGAAAGAGAGAGGGAGCGAGACAGGGAAAAAGAACGGGAGCGAGAAAGAGAAGAAAGAGAGAGGGAGAGAGAGCGAGAGCGGGAGAGAGAGCGAGAGCGAGAACGGGAACGAGAAAGAGCTAGAGAAAGGGATAAAGAACGAGAGCGCCAAAGGGATTGGGAAGACAAAGACAAAGGACGAGATGACCGCAGGGAAAAGCGAGAGGAGATCCGAGAAGATAGGAATCCAAGAGATGGACATGATGAAAGAAAGTCAAAGTAAGAATAATTGCCAGTCGGTTGTTATAACGCATGGCACTTCAGGAAAGAATTCAGTTTTATTTAATGCTTCTCAGTGCACTCAGATTCCTGGGGTTTTTTCTCTGTATTTTTTCCTGTTTTTCAAATGTATTATATATATTCAGTGTTTAAAGTTTTTTTAACCAGCACTTTGGGAGGCCAAGGTGGGCAAGATCCCTTGAGGCCAGGAGTTTGAAACCAGCCGGGGCAACATGGCAAAACTCTGTCTCTACAAAAATTAGCCAGAGATGGTTGGCACGTGCCTGTAGTCCCAGCTACTTGGGAGGCTGAGGTGGGAGGATTGTTTGAACCTAGAAGGCAGAGGTCTCATTGCACTCCAGCCTGGGTGAAAACCTTGTCCCAAAAATCAAACAAAAAAACCCACAAGTTTTTTCAGTTGTTAGAAAAAGTATTTTTTAAATGAAGACAGGAATCAGTGAACTTGTATCTCATCACATCTCCTAGAGTAGGCACCAGGGGATATCACCTGTGCCATTCTGATGATCCTTCGTGAGTTTTATGTGCTTGCAGTGATGGAGTCACTGCCCCCAGGCCACAGGAAGCCTTCACAATGTCTTAGAACTGAGGGAATCCTTGTAATCACTGCATAGTTTGAAGATGAGAGAAAAGGAAGTGTTTTCTCTTGTGCTGTGGAGTAGATCTTTGGGGTCAAAAGATGGTGTTCTTGGCATCTCATATATCTGAGGGCATTTCCCCCACCCTACTGTCTTTTAACCAAAAAAGAACTTACTTGCTCAAATATCTAGAAAGGTGGAGGTTAGCTTTTACTTGTTCCAGTGTAGCTATATCCAGATTCTCAAACAAAGCATTAGCAATTTCCGTCTCTCCGGTTTCCCTGTGTTACTAGTGTCAGTCTCAGAAAGGTTTTCTCAAAATGATGGCTAAGATGGCCCCAGAGTTGTCCCTGTCAGCTTCACAGTCATCTCTGTGTTGGGGCTCTCATTAGTTGAGGGGGAGACAGTAATTGACTGAACTGATCACAGTGTTCTTGGAAATTCGAAACTCTGGTCAATTTTGAAGTTCTATGGGCACAAAACCAAACTTTAATTAGAGTTAACTGCTTTTTTGTCTCCAAGTGGGATAAACACTGTTGCTTACCTTGCAAAAACAAACAGAAAATAGTTTATGTGTCTTCAATTTTCTTTAATCTGCAGCCATTGTGTTCTATAGTACACCCCATGGCTTACTTTCCTCTTCCCTCTCCTTAACATTTTGAAAAATCTTACCTTAACATAAACTTTGGAGATACCTTTTTTAATGCATGGAGGCACACATACATATTATTCCCATCCTCCCCACCCCCTACTTTTCTGACCTCTTTATTTTCTAAGATTAAAATTCTGAAATCTTTGTTATTTGTCTTTTATTCAGTCCTATGCTTTCATTAGTACAGATTGAGCATCCCAAATCCAAAAATTCTAAATTTGAAATGCTCCAAAATCTAAAGCTTTTGAACACTAACATGACACTCAAAGGAGATGCTCATTGGAACATTTCAGGTTTTCAGATAAAGGATGTACAACCAGTAAGTACAATGCAAATATTCAAAACCCAGGACATTTCAGATAAGGGATACTCAACCTGTATTTTTTTATGCTTCTGATCTCTGCTTATAATAGCAAAAGTTTTTCTGATTTTTCATGGTTAGACAATCTAAGAGTTGACAATGACCCCAGAAGTTTAGGAGTTGAATAACTCTGTAACAGAAACTAGTTATGTGAGATTAATATCTTAATCTTTCATTAACTGTGTTGTCATCTCAGTAGTTCAGTTTCTCCAGCACTTTTTTTAACTGCTGTTATGTAGGTTTACTGAATAGCCATCTTTATTGTACTCGAATTGTGTTTATTTCCTTGAAAGAACTTTATTTTTTTTATGTTTTAAATTTTCCCTTTATTCTGGTGTATCAGTTATCTCTTGCTGTATAACATACCACCACATAAGTTAGTAGCTTAAAACAACCGTTTATTTGCTTATGATTCTGTGGATTAGTGATTTTGCCTGGGCTCAACAGAGTGGTTTTTCTGCTGGTCTCAGTTGGAGTATCTCATGTATCAACATTCCATCTGACAGTGCAGCTGGGCCTGGAGGCCCAGGATTGTCTCACTCGTGTGCCTTCAATTAGGGCATCTTGTTTCTGCTCCACTTGACCTCCTGGCCTTCCGTAGTCTCAACTTGGCTTTTTTTTTTTTTTTTTTTTTTTTGAGACGGAGTTTTGCTCTTGTTGCCCAGGCTGGAGTGCAATGGCGCGATCTCGGCTCATCGCAACCTCCGCCTCCTGGGTTCAGGCAATTCTCCTGCCTCAGCCTCCCGAGTAGCTGGGATTACAGGCACGCGCCACCGGGCCCAGCTAATTTTTTGTATCTTTAGTAGAGACGGGGTTTCACCATTTTGACCAGGATGGTCTCGATCTCATGACCTCGTGATCCACCCGCCTCGGCCTCCCAAAGTGCTGGGATTACAGGCTTGAGCCACCGCGCCCGGCCTCAACTTGGCTTTGCATGTCATGGTAGAAACATAACAAGAGGACAGAAGCTGAAGTGGCAAGGCCTCCGGAACCCTCTTCACATTTGCACAGTGGCACTTTCACCACATTTTCTTGTCGTAGCAAGTCATTAGGCCACTTAGATAGGAAAAATGGGAAATAGACCAGCTATTGATGGGAGAGGGGCTTTGGATAAAGCAGTACGCAGGCTTGGGCCTGTGAGTTGTCATATCATACCTGGGGCTGTCTCCACATGGTTACTCATCTATGTAAAGGAGCTGTCTAGGAGATACATGTACTGTAGTATGTTTTTACTTTGTTTTTGTTTCAGTAGCTTTTGGGGTACAAGAAGTTTTCGGTTACCTGGGTGAATTCTGAGATTTTAGTGCACATTGTACCCAACACATGGCTTTTTATCCCTCACTCAGCTCCCACCCTCCCACTTCTGAGTCTCCAAAGCCGGTTATATCACTCTGTACGCCTTTGCATACTCATAGCTTAGCTCTCACAAATGAGAACAAGTTACTGCAAAAGACATTATTTTGTTCCTTTTTATGGCTGAAAGTATTCTGTGGTTCTATGGTGTATATATACTACATTTTCTTTATCCACTCTTTGGCCACTGGGCACTTAGGTTGGTTCTATGTCTTTGCAGTTGTGAATTTTGCATATAACAACTTCTTTATAAAGTCATAATGACTCTTTTTCATATAATGACTTCTTTTCCTTTGGGTAGATACCCAGTAGTGGGACTGCTGGATCAAACCTCTCCTTTTAGTTCTTGGACTCTCCATACTGCTTTTCATAGAGGTTGTACTAATTTATCTTCCCACCAGCAGTGTATAAGCATTCCCTTTTCACCACGTCTGTGCTAAAATCTACTGTGTTTTGACTTTATATGGCCATTTTTGTAGGAGTAAGGTGACATCTCATTATGGTTTTAATTTGAATTTCCCTGATGATTAATAGTTTTGAGCATTTTTTCGTATGTTCGTTGGCTATTTGTCTTCTTTTGAGAAAGGTCTATTCACGTCCTTTGTCCACTTTTTGATGGGATTATTTATGTTTTTCCTGCTGATTTGTTTGAGTTTCTTATAGATTCTGGATACTAGTCCTTTGTTGGATGTATAGTTTCCAAGTATTTTCTCCCTTTCTATGGGTTGTCTTTATTTATTTTGCTGTGCGAAGTTTTTTAGTTTAATTAGGTTCCATTATTTATTTTTGGTTTTGTTACATTTGCTTTTAGAGTCTTGGTCATGAAGTCTTTGCCTAGGCTAGTGTCCAAAAGAATTTCCCAGTGTTAACTTCTAGAATTTTAATGGTTTCGGGTCTTAGATGTAAGTCTTTGATCCATCTTGAGTTGATTTTTGTTTGAGGTGAGAGACAGGGATTCATTTTCATTATTTTACATGTGACTTGCCAGCTTTCCCACCACCATTTAGTAAACAGGGTGTCCTTCCCCCAGTTATGTTTTGTATGCTTTGTTGAAGATCATTTGGCTTTATTTCTGGGTTTTCTATTCTGTTTCATTGGTCTGTGTATACAATATGTTTTTTAACTTTTGACCATAGTATTTGTAAATAAACAATGTTAATTTAAAAAACAGGTGGTCAGATTTTAATGAAAATGTGGGAAAACACTAGAATAATTGAAGTACCCAAGAGATGTAAATTGCTACTCATTTAAAGCTCAACTAAGGAACAAAAAAATATAATCAGCATGAATTATTTTATGAATTTGTTAATAAGTAAGTGATTTCTAAGAAGGGGAAAGGAACTGATTTTACGGTGTATCCACAGCCTATCTGGCACTGGGTTTATGACATAACTAATTTGTTCCTCACTGCCGTTTTATGAGATGGACTCCCATTTCCCACCCATCTTCAGATGAGAAACTAAGGTTCAGCGACTTCAAGGAACTTACTTAAGGCTGCATGATAACTAATGTAGTTATAAGTTGAACTCATATCTTTTTTACCTCAAAGCCAATGTTAGATTTTCTCATTCAGCTCTGTAGCATAAGGCATTTTTATATCATAAGGATGCAAAATTGCTGAATGTTTATATTAGAGGGTACATTAATATATTGATTTCTGTGTTACATGTCACCACCTTGCAGTATTTAAATCTGGCAGTTTTCACTTGAGTGATTCTACATATATAATGAAGAAAGAAGAAATGTTGTTGTGTATTTTAAGTTCACAATTCTTAGCAAACGAAGTAAATAATTTTTATTAAAGACATTGAGTAGCCTTTGTATGCTACACCTCTGACAATATTGCTTTTCTACAATTATATGTTCCAGTTATAGTAAAGAGATACTAGTAAAAATAGAGAAATCTGTTTTTGCCCTCTAGAATTTTATAAATTGTGTTTGCTTGCCCATTTAGGAAGCGCTATAGAAATGAAGGGAGTCCCAGCCCTAGACAGTCCCCAAAACGCCGCCGTGAACATTCTCCGGACAGTGATGCCTACAACAGTGGAGATGATAAAAGTAAGCAGGTTCTGTTTTCTGTTTTTCTGTATTCTCACTCATTTGTAACCATGAAACCATCCTTTCATACTTAGTAGGAACTGATGAATTAAGATTTTTGAAAAGTTGTCTTGCTTTGCTGCCTCTCAATGTCTCCTTTTGTGACTAAAGTATGTGTTAGAGTACTGTAATTTTATATTTATAGTAAAGCCATATTTTCATTTTTACCAAAATTATTGTCATTTTAAAAGTTTTAAAATGATCTCAATCTCTTGACCTCATGATCCACCCACCTCGGCCTCCCAAAGTGCTGGGATGACAGGCGTGAGGAGAGACTGGCTTATTATTTATATGTGCCATGCAGTGTTTATTAACCTGGCGAGAGTGTGATTGCTTTTATCTCTTATATAGATGACAAACATAGACTCTTGAGTCAAGTCGTACGGCCTCAAGAATCTCGTTCTCTTAGTCCCTCGCACCTCACAGAAGACAGACAGGGTAGATGGAAAGAGGAGGATCGTAAACCAGAAAGGAAAGAGAATTCAAGGCGCTATGAAGAGCAGGAAGTCAAGGAAAAAGTTTCCTCCATAGATAAACAGAGAGAACAGACAGAAATCCTGGAAAACTCAAGAATGCGTGCACAGGACATTATAGGACATCACCAGTCTGAAGATCGAGAGACATCCGATCGAGCTCATGATGAAAACAAGAAGAAAGCAAAGATTCAAAAGAAACCGATTAAGAAAAAGAAAGAGGATGATATTGGAATAGAGAGGGGTAACATAGAGACAACATCTGAAGATGGCCAAGTATTTTCACCAAAAAAAGGACAGAAAAAGAAAAGCATTGAAAAAAAACGTAAAAAATCCAAAGGTGATTCTGATATTTCTGATGAAGAAGCAGCCCAGCAAAGTAAGAAGAAAAGAGGCCCACGGACTCCCCCTGTAACGACTAAAGAGGAATTGGTTGAAATCTGCAATGGTAAGAATGGTATTCTAGAGGACCCTCAGAAAAAAGAAGATACGGCATTCAGTGACTGGTCTGATGAGGATGTGCCTGACCGTACAGAGGTGACAGAAGAGCATGCTGCCACCGCAGCTACGCCTGGTAGTGCCCCTTCTCCTCTCTCTTCTCTTCTTCCTCCTCCACCACCTGTGGCTACTGCCACTACTGCAACTGCACCTGCAACTCTTGCCACTACCGCTGCCAACCCCTCTTTCAGTACATCTGCCATCACCATTGCCACCTCTGCCACCCCCACCAATACCACCAGTGAAGACTCACACAGAAAATGCCACAGAACACGAGTGGAAAAAGTAGAGGCACCTCACGTGACTATAGAAGATGCATCGCATCGCAAGCCTGTGGATCAAAAGCGGAGCAGCAGCCTCGGGAGCAATCGGAGTAATCGTAGTCATACGTCCGGTCGTCTGCGCTCCCCGTCCAATGACTCTGCCCATCGAAGTGGAGATGATCAAAGTGGTCGAAAGAGAATACTGCACAGTGGCTCAAGAGATAGAGAAAAAACCAAAAGCCTGGAAATCTCAGGAGAGAGAAAGTCTAGGATTGATCAGTTAAAGCGTGGAGAACCCAGTCGAAGTACTTCTTCAGGTACTAAAATTGAATTATGATCTAGTCATTATTTCCTATGTTGGTATATTTTTATATACTTTAATTCTAAAGTAATGCTAAACTGGTTACTTTGCATGCTGCCTTACATTTTATGGAACTTTTAAAAGAAAAGCTTAGCTGCCCCATCAAAATGTTACCTGTTACCGCTTTAAACCAACATTCTAATAGAAATAAATACAATAGTGTTAATAAGTTTAATATCAGGATTTTAGTAGTACGTCTTGGGGGAAGGGTTCATATGTTCAAGTCCCTTATTAATGCCTATGATTTTAATCTTCCTGCTATTCATGCAGTCAAGGCTGCCTGTTTTGACCACAGGAAATAAGGGGAGTAGGAAAGCTCAAACAATGTAAATAAATATAAATAAATAAATAAATAAATATATATATATATATATATGTAGAATATAGAAATATATAGAACATATAGAGCCAATATGGAATATAGAAAATTACATAGACTATGGAAAAAAGGTAAATTATGTTTTAAAGGACCCTAAAATGAAGTGTTTTGTTTCTATTTTATTGTGTGCTAATAGCTCTTTGTGTGTGGTATATTTATTTTAGATCGCCAGGATTCAAGAAGTCATAGTTCAAGAAGAAGTTCTCCAGAATCAGATCGACAGGTCCATTCAAGATCTGGGTCATTTGATAGCAGAGACAGGCTTCAAGAACGAGATCGATATGAACATGATAGAGAGCGGGAGAGAGAGAGGAGAGATACGAGGCAGAGAGAATGGGACCGAGATGCCGATAAAGATTGGCCACGCAACAGGGATCGAGATAGATTGCGAGAACGAGAACGAGAGAGAGAACGAGACAAAAGGAGAGACTTGGATAGGGAGAGAGAGAGACTGATTTCTGATTCTGTTGAAAGAGACAGGGACAGAGACAGAGACAGAACTTTCGAGAGTTCTCAGGTAGAGTGTGTGAAACGCTGTGAAGCCAAACTGGAAGCTGAACATGAAAGGGATCTAGAAGGCACTTCCCGAGACCCTGTAGCCTTGGATAAAGAGAGAATGGATAAAGATCTGGGATCTGTGCAGGGATTTGAAGATATAAATAAATCCGAGAGAACTGAGAGCCTGGAAGGTGAGTGGTACCTTTTTTGTCTGTGATACTGCTTTATTTCTTTTCAGATTTCTTGGGAAACAACGATTTTCTTTTGAAAGGTCATCCACTAATAGGCAAATTGATTCCTTGCTCCATTCTCTTATAGAGGAAGTAGATTTCATAAGGAAAAGGCCTGTATGATATATATATATCATATATATATACACACACACACACACACACCCATATATATACATACATATATATATACACACATATATATATACACATACATATACACACATATATATACACACACACACATATATATACATACATATATATACACACATATATATATACACACACACACACCCATATATATATACATACATATATATACACACATATATATATACACACACACATACACATATATATACATACATATATATATACACATAATATATATATACACACATACACATATATATACATACATATATATACACACATATATATACACATACATATATACACACACACACCCATATATATATACATACATATATATACACACATATATACACACATATATATACACATATATATACACACACACACACACACACACACACACACATACATATTATGTATGTATATATGTATTTCTAATGTGGTTCCATCAGTAGTACCATTAAGGTAGATTTGGTTCACATAAACCTAAATGAAATAAAGGATTGTTTAGCTGCAATTCATATAGATGTTGAAGAATAACCATCACATCCTTTTCTTAGATGTTAAGAAAATAAGATCACAAAAATTGAAATGACTTCTTAGTTCAGAGAGGAATTTCAAATAATTATTAGTGAATCTCTTGTTTTTTTAGAGCAACTGAGGACAAATATATGAAACAATAGCACTACCTGAAACTGTATTTAATGTCAGATTGGCTGTAGAATCCCACTGATACTCTCCAGTCCTAGAATGGGAATGCTGAGTCCACATCAATCCTTTGGCCCACTCAAAGCCAGCCTCAGCTATGTGAAACCTCACTCTCCATGCGTCTGCTCTTTACCCTTCAGCCCCCATTTACTAGACAAGTTGACTCATGCCTTTCCATTCTCTGCCCTTGTTTGTACCCACTCATTCCATTGCCTGATAGACCTTTCTTTCTTCTTCAGACTTCAAGTCCCAATTTATACGTTATTTTCTTGATGAAGCCTTCTCTGCTCAAGGCACTTAACTGTTTCGAATTCATCTCTTCACATTAAATTTTCATCTCAATTTTGAGTATAAATAGCATCAAATCATGAAGCATGGTTCTGATGGAGGTACAACCTTGGGATATAATTGAATATAATTGAATTAATCATTATAATAGCTCTCTTGTGATTGGAGTCAGTGTCCCTCATCTCTAAAATATATCATTTGGTAGTTATGATCACAGATAATATAGCATAGAAATTTATAAGTGAATCTCTTGCTATGTGATACAAAGTTTTTATTCGCTTTAGGAAAATGAGTTGGATCACCTTGAAAAATGAAAAATCCTATTATGTACATTTATGTTGAGATGTATGTTTATATGGCAAAGTTACTAAAATTGGTTACCTTAGAAGTAAATTAGTAAGGATATGGGGAGATTATTATAGAATTTAATAACATGGAAAATCACTAGAATGACTAGAAACATCTCATAACTTCTTATATTTGTTGCAAATTCATACTCATAAAGCATACTGTTACATTTTGAAGCCTAGTGTTGTAGATTCAGTGACATGTATGGTTAGCTAGTGATATGTATATTCTGTAATTTTAGGATTAAGTTCACAACTAACTCACCAGAAGACACAGTTTCTCCTCTGAAAGAAGATCATTGAGATAGGGAGGGGGAATTGAGAGGTAGAGAGAATTAATGGCACTTTTTGTATTTTTCCCTCACTGCTGTAAAGTTTATATAATGAGCTAAATAATATGAACTAAGATTTAAGCTTCAAATAAATTTTTTAAATAAGTTTGCAAGTTTTTTAATTACTTTATTTAGATAAATTATTGCAGCCTTTTAAAGTTAGTAGATTTGTTAAGTTTTTAGTTTTAAATTATCGAAAATTAACACACAATCAACATTAGTTTGTTAGTAGTAACTTTTATTTGTCATATTTTAATTGAGATCTTATAACCTCCTCTGATCATTGCTTTCCAGATTGTATTCTTGCTGTTAAAGTTTAATTTAACTAATTAAATTTTATTTTTGTTTTCATTTGATATTATCAAGTATTTGAATAATTAAGAGATGTAGTTTTCTGATGAAAAAGATGTTTTTCACATCGTTATAATGTGTGTAGCCTCTACCTTTTGGTTTGACTTAGTCATTGCCTCCCTTTCATGCTGTCTTTGGTCTGAAATTAATTTGTCTATTTAGCAGGAGATGACGAGTCCAAGTTAGATGATGCACATTCATTAGGCTCTGGTGCTGGAGAAGGGTACGAGCCAATCAGTGATGATGAACTAGATGAAATTCTGGCAGGTGATGCAGAAAAGAGGGAGGACCAACAGGATGAGGAGAAGATGCCAGGTAACTATTTGCAGAGGTGGTTAAACATGAAGATTATCTGGTATATGGTATTAAAGTATTTTTACCTTCCACACTGTAAAAATTGACCTAAGTCACTTAGAATTTTCCCCTTTATTTCCCTAAAATTAGTTAAGGTTGAAAGGCCAAAAATGAAAATTGTAGCCTATATGCCTGCTCATTTTTAAGTAGGTGTTGCCTATGAATTAGAAAGGGACTCATTTAAAATAGCAAAATTCTAAGATTTATTTTCTGCAGTTTAAGAATCATATGACTTCGAATTTACTGATTCCAAGTAGATTGTATAGCAGTGTTCTTTCTACATGGTAGATACATGGAACAGAGCTTCACAACTGTGGTGACACGAGCCAGCTTTTTAAACAACCTGTCAAAAATTTACAGTAGTTGGCATTATGTTGGAATACTATATACCTCTTTCTGTCAATTTTCTAAATTTGGTAATTATTTTAACTTACAGTACTTTGCACATTGTCAGAACTCACTCTAGTGATTATACCATGAAGCAACACCCCTTAACATTCCTCTGGAATCATTCCAATTAGTGTCTGATTGTTACTAACACTTTTTTTAAATCACAGTAAGGATGTTTTCTTTGATTATATAAAATATTAAATTTTTATTTTTATTTGCTCTTATATTTTACGTTTTTTTCTACTGATATGGAAGGTATGTGTAATTGTTATCTTTGTTACTTTCTGATAGTAGGTATTTCTAAGTAGAACATTATTTCTCCAACTCTTCCTTCTCAGTGGATGGCTTATTTGCTCTAAATGTTGATAATAGTCACTCTGTGGCTCTTAAAGAGATTTCATAACAAAATCATTGCTTTTAAAAATTAAAATGTCTGTGTGCACACACTGCAAACACATGTACTCCTAGATTTAACCCCTAAAAGGATTCTGGTGCCAAATATCAAAAGATTACACCTAATCTGAGTGAAATCAATAGAGTTTTTCCACTGGGGATCTCCTCCAGAATTAAAATGAGTTATTTGTATGGATGGGATAGGTTCTGTTTTCTTTTGGTGGGAAGGTTTTTCTATTTGTCGGAGTCCTTAGATTCTGAATATTATATAGGAAGGCTTTGCTTTTATTTTAAGAATAGGACATTTTTGGTTTAAAACACTTTACATGTAATGTTTTCTGTGTTTTGCTTGATTTACATATATTTCTGTGTAGATAACAAGACTGCTATTTCTTGGTGTAAAAAAAAATCTTGCTTTTTAACTTTTTACAGATCCCTTGGATGTGATAGACGTGGACTGGTCTGGTCTTATGCCAAAGCATCCAAAAGAACCACGAGAGCCTGGGGCTGCACTCTTAAAATTCACCCCTGGAGCTGTTATGCTAAGAGTTGGGATTTCTAAAAAGTTAGCAGGTTCTGAACTCTTTGCCAAAGTCAAAGAAACATGTCAGAGACTTTTAGAAAAACCCAAAGGTAGTTTTGTTTTACTTTAACTGTATTATGTCTGTTAAACATTTAAGATGCATCTGAAGAGGACTCTGATCTGTTCTTATGTAGCACTTAACACTGTATTGAAAGTATCTTTTGAGCAATCATTTATAGTCATCAAAGTTTCTCTTTAAAATTTATTTTGAGTGGCTGGGCGTGGTGGCTCATGCCTGTAATCCTAACACTTTGGGAAGCCAAGGCAGACGGATTGCCTGAGCTCCGGAGTTTGAGACCAGCCTGGGCAACATTGTGAAACTCTGCTTCAACTAAAATACAAAATAAATTAGCCAGGCATGACAGTGTGCACCTGTAGTCCTAGCTACTCGGGAGGCTGAGGCAGGAGAATCACTTGAACCCAGGAGGTGGAGGGAGGTTGCAGTGAGATGAGATCATGCTACTGCGCTCCAGCCTGGGCCACAGAGCAAGATTCCATCTCTTAAAAAAAAAAAAAAAGAAAAAGTATTTTGAGAAGAAAAGTTATCTACAGAAAAGTTGGAAAAAGAGGAAAGAGTACAATGAACTTTTTGTATTAAAATTACTTATTAACAGGCCAGGCATGGTTTTGCATGCCTGTAGTTGCAGCTCCTCAGGGAGGTTGAGGCAGCAGGATTGCTCAAGCCCAGGAAATTAAGGCAGCAGTGAGCCATAATTGCACCACCGTACTCCAACCTAGGTGACAAAGCAAGACCCTGTCTAAAAAAAAAAATTATTAACCAAGAAGTTCAAATATCAGAGTGCTCAGTGGTTTACCCTTGGTTAAATGAAGCAGAGCCAGGAAAAATAGACTACATACTTTTCATGTCTAAAGAAACTGAGTATCTTGGCAGCCCTTCCCCCTAGACATCTACCCAAATGCAGGTGTATAGGTTGAATCTTTAACAAAGTGGTTAAGAGCTTGGCCTTAAGACCAGATTATCTGAATTTCAATAGGCACACCACTTACTAGCTATTACCTAATCTTGGTGTTCGTGTCATCCTCTAAGTCAGGAATAATCATACCACCAGCTGCCTATGGTCATTAGGAACATGTGACCACAGGCACAACACTTAGAACAGTAATACCCAATAACTGTGAACTGCTACTACTTTGAAAAATACCACGTTGATGTTTGACCTTACTGCAACAGTTTTCAGGTATTCCAGATTATCTAGCTTATGGATTCTGGTGGTGAGGATTGTTTGGTTTTGGTTTTGGTTTTTGCTGTTTCTTTCTCATCTAGTACCTTCCTTAGTTTGTTTTGCAACTTACTAATACTTTATTAGTGGGGAGGGACAAGTAGATGGTAAAAAGAAGGAAAAAGAGGTAAAAGATGAAAGCAACAACATTAATTAACAATTTTATGTTGTGTCCCTGGGCATAAAAGTTGAGTTAGTATTAAATTTTTTACTAATACAAAATTGGAAAAATTGTTTTATGAGTTTTATAAATGTATGTCCTTCCTTTCACCTATTAGCATAAGCAGTAAGTTTTTAAATTTTAATATGGCCCAATAAACCTAGAATATGCATGAATAAAATACATATAAATTATAATTGTGAAAGTTTATTAACCTGAAAAATGACCTGGAAATTGAGGCTGCAGTGAGCTGTTATTGTGCCACCACACTCCAACCTAGGTGGCAGAGCAAGACCCTGTCTCAAAAAGAAAAAAAAACTATCAACTAAGAAGTTCAAATATCTAAATTCTTGACTTTGTTCTTTCCCTACTCTTTCTACCTTGTTTGGTTGGTTTTGTGACTTTAAGCAAATAACTGCTGTGGGCCTCATTTTTATTTGTAAAGTAATGGAACGAAACCCCTAATATCTTATCTGCCTCTAAAGCTATTTGTTTCTACGACTTTCGCTAGTGCCATTTCAAGTTCAATCTAGTTTGATTTTGGTTGCTACGCATGTAATACAGTTTGGCCCTTAATGATTACTTAAACAATGAAAATATACACTGTAAAGGGTGGGGTGATGTTGCTTAACAGTCAGACCTCTTCTGTTGTTTGCTGTTGTGGTGATTGTATTAGAGAACTGTGTATCATCTTGAATAAGGACTTTGTCTTTTTAGTTCCATATACAGGGTCTCATTATCTATCTGTATTTTCTGCTATGGTCCAAAAAGTGCTCAACATACATAGTAGATTGAAAATAGTTATGAAATATGAATACTGATTTTTCTATTCCATTTGGTCTATTTAAGTGTACCAACACAAAGGAAAACATAATCACACTTCATATATAATATTTAAAAGAAACAACTAAAGCTTAAAACAGAAAACTTCAAGTGTACTGAAATTGAAATTGCTTTTGTCTACATTTTCTAATTGCACTATGGTTCTTTTTTTAAGTTTTTGATTTTTGTGGGTACATAGTAGGTATATATATTTTGGGGGCACATGAGATGCTTTGATACAGGCATGCAATGTGTTAATAATCATGTCATGGAACATGGAGAATCTGTCCCCTCAAGCATTTATCCTTTGTGTTACAATCCAATTACTCTTTTAGTTATTTTTAAATGCACAATTGTTATTGACAATAACAGTTACGACAGGGTGGTATAGTCACCCTGTTGTATTATCAAATGCTAAGTGTTAATTCTTTTTTTTTTTTTGGACCCATTAACCATCCCCCCAACTCCCCACCCTGCTATCCTTCCCAGATTCTACTAACCATCCTTCTACTCTCTGTTGGTTAAGTTCTTCTGAGCTAAACTTTTCCAGTTATTTTGGTTCCTTTATTTTACTTCTCAAGGATGTGTTTAGTCTATTTCTTGAGTAATTTTGTGCTACTCAATCCAAAACTATGAAGATACTGGAAATTTAGACATGTTAGATACTCCCTGAGGAGATTTGCAGGTGTGTGTTTTGTAATTTATTGTTTTGAAAGCCAAAAATAAGGATGCCAATAAACAGAAATTTGTGCTAATGAACAATTTTCAAGAAAGGGCATAGGCTTAGGGCATTTTATTGACATCTCTGCTGGAATGGTAGTTTATGTTTTGCATGTGCATATATGACTATATCAGTGGTTGGTACAAACATGGGTACATTTGAATCATCTGAAAAACTGTGGTTTTTTTCCCCTTAAGGTATTCTGGTCCAACTATGGCAATTCTGGTTTTGTAAATCTGGCGGTGGAGCCCAGGGAATGTTTTTTAAAAAGCTCCTCCCCTGATTCTGATAAACTACAGTGTTTGAGAACTAGTTTCAAGCTTTTCTGTATATTTACACCTTTCTTACATTACTTACCTATTGACTAGGTATGGTACATAAGACTGATTTCTTTTTAATTATCTAATCTCAATACTTACACTTTGCAACCCAAAAAATGAAAATGAGCTGTGTAATGGAGCTCTATTTTGTTCTCAGTAAAATGTGTCTTTTATTTTCACCCAGGCGTTTACTGCTTTTCTTTGTGGGTTCTAAATGTAACCTGCTTGATCATGTTGTACGAATAAGACGTAGTATCTGCTGTCTTTCGTACACTTGGCCGACTCTTATTTATTTGGATTACTGACTGGTCCTGTTCTGTTATTTTTACTTTGTGTCTATTTTTAACACAACCTCTTTATATTTTATCGTTTCTTTCCTTAATTCTTCTGGGTTTTTTTTTTCTATATTCAGTGTTTTCTCTCCTACCTTGCATGTTGTGACTTTAACCTAAATGATTTTAATTTAATACATTGTCCCAGGTTTTTATGGTGACCAAATCTAGGACAAAGTTTGCAGGTTGTCTGACTAACAATCACTTTCTTAACTAACTTTTTTGGAGGTCACAGACTTGAACATTGTTAAAACATTTGAGTCTTGCTATAATAAAGTCTTGACATCTAGAACCCTAAGTAGTAGTTGATAGTAAGCAGTGTATTGAATTAGACTTCAGTGATTCTTAACTTGAACACTTCTTTAAAACATCCCTTAAAAATATTATTTAAAAAAATTCCCTGGAGTGGGGGTTAGTGATTCATGCCTGTAATCCTAGCACCTTAGGAGGCCAAGGCAGGCGGATCAGTTGAGATCAGGAGTTTGAGCAGGCTGGCCAACATGGCAAAACCCCATCTCTACTAAAAATATTTTTTAAAATTAGCAGACGTAGTGGGGCACACCTGTAATCCCAACTACTCCAGAGTCTAAGGCAGGAGAATCACTTGAACCAGGGAGGCGGAGGTTGCAGTGAGCAAGATTGTGCCACTGCACTCCAGCCTGGGCAACAGAGAGATACTTTATCTCAAGATACTTTGTCTCAATTAATCAATTAATTAATTAAATTAAAACAGACATTCCCTGGGCTCTACCTCCAGATCTGCAGTCTGCTTTTCTTATATTTTAAGTAAATTTAAAGTGGCTTTCAGAATATTTATTCTTGTTTGAGAATAACTTCTCTTCAACATGTCTAGATATTGAAGGATCTTCACAGAGAATACATCGCCTTTAGTATGAAATAATTTCCACCAATGTGCTAACTTCGATAAAGTATAGAATTTGTAGAATATTCAGTTAAGGAGTTGATAATCCTTTTCTATTTTAGTAAAACTTAATGCATGTTTATTTTTGTTGAAAGATGGAGAAAATCTCTTTGAACATGAATTGGGGGCTCTCAATATGGCTGCATTACTACGAAAAGAAGAAAGAGCAAGTCTTCTTAGTAATCTCGGGCCATGTTGTAAGGCATTATGCTTCAGACGGGATTCTGCAATTCGAAAGCAGCTTGTTAAAAATGAGAAGGTACTGTTATTTCCTTGGAAAAAATACAAAGCGAATAGTGTGGATGGCATATTTTTCATTTGATTGCTTTAAATTGAGATTGCATGTTTTTATCAGTTTGGTTTCCTAATCTTCTACACATGTTAAAGGAAGAATGCCATTAAAATTTATAATATGCTTTATTTTACTTCAATAGTATTAATGAATATTGGTGTTAATAATGAAAGTTTAAAATATTCTGTTTCTGTTAAATGTTTTTTTATTTGTGAAAAGCTTGTTTCAACAAGCAAACATATTATAAAAATGTATTTAAATTGAAACTTAAGGAAAACATTTCTTAGAATGTTGTGGATATTTATGGAAGTATTTATGAGAATGTACAAAGTTGGAAGAAAGGGAAATATAAGCATTTGAGAAGAATAGACATTGAAAAATAAGAGAAATAGAAATTAGATTTGGAAGAAATCTGTTAATGAGATCTGGTAAACCCAAGATGAAAACGTTTTAGACTTTTTAAAGTTAAGAAACTAGGATTTATTATTTGGGTTGGTGGGTGGGTACAGGCAGTACAGATCGAGTATCCCTAATCCGAAACTTTCTGAGCGTCGACATGACCCTCAAAGGAGATGCCCTTTGAAACACTTAGATTTTGGATTCTCAGATAGGGATGCTCAACTGGGTAAGTAAATGTAATGCAAATATTCCAGAATCCAACAAAATTTCAAAATCTGAAACATTTCTGTTTCTGACCCAAAGCATTGCAGTTAAGGAGTACTCAACCTGTATGACAAAAGAGTTGGTGTGATTCTTTGCTTAGCAAGCTTAGAGTAATGATAAAATGGTTAACTTCACTAGCTTTTTACCTGGGGGGCAATTAGGAAAACAGAAATCTTTGGCTATATAACATTGCTAAAGAAAAGGTAACTTCATTAAAGAAAAACACTCAGATTTAGGGCTGGGGGAGGTGGGGGTGGGAATTAAATTTTTCAAAAGAGAAGAATGAGTCTATCTCCAAACATTAAAATGGAAACAAATACAAGGAATAGGAGACTATTTAAAGGCATCTGAACTGTATGATCAAGTTTTCCTCACTTAAAGGTCTGACTCAAGGTTATTTTTGACAGAATTACTACAGTCATTCTCCTTTGCCTCCCTCCCCCATTTCAATATGCGCTTTTCTTTGTTTTTTATTTTGTAACATTCCCTGGTTCATCCTCTAGGACAATAACTTTCCAAATGTAACTTTAAGTCACAATAATATAGATACACATTTTAGTATAAGGGGTAGTAGTTCTTCAGTATACTGCATGATTCGCTGTCTTCTAAAGGATTTATTCAATTCTTGAGCTCACTTTTTATGGGACATTAAAAGATTGGTAAGGAACATAGAATGTTTGGCTTACAGAAGGAAAAACCATGTGAGGAAGGAAGTCATGACACTTGTCTTTGCAGAACCGAAGGATTGTCAAGTAAAAGTAAGATCGAATTACAGCGTAGCTCCATAGAAGAGCTTTTATTTCAGCACATGGAAGAAATAATGCCATTCAACAGTAGAATGTGCAGTGTGTTTTTTGTTTGTTTTGAAATTGGAAATGATGAAGTAAAAACTGGTTGATTACCTGTCAGAAATTGTTGAGAGGATTCCTACTTTAAGCCAGAGGGTAGACTTGGTGCCCTCTAAAAGTTTATTTTCAAAGAGTCATTGAGCCCAAATACATTTTCTAATTTTGCTTTGAAATCCAGTAAAGCTAATTTAATATCCAAAATTAAATACTCTTATAGCTTTGATATTTTGGGTAGAGGTTAACCTGCCCATCTTTCCTACTGTCAACTAATAATGTACATCTTTTTTAAAGATTTGTTTTTGTTTCTTAAATAGGGCACAGTAAAACAAGCATACACGAATGCTCCAGTGGTAGACAATGAATTATTACGATTGAGTCTTCGGTTATTTAAGCGGAAGACTACTTGCCATGCCCCAGGACATGAAAAGACTGAAGATAATAAACTTTCACAGTCCAGTATCCAGCAGGAACTGTGTGTGTCTTAAGACTGAAGTTCAATATGGTATTTTTGTTACTGTCTTCCGTCAGCAAAGTTCTTTGGTTTGACAAGCATCATTAGTGATAAAGGCAGAAAAGGTTTATCAGCCACGCTAAAAGAGTGAAGAATTTTGATCTTTAGAGACACTAGTTTTGGCTAACTTAAGATTTACATTAACTTTTACATAGTACTTGACACTCATGCAAAATAATGTGAAAACATCTCGATTTAATAGTTTATTCTGCGCCTTTTGTTAAAACTGAAGATTTTGGAAAACGGTTGTCACTGCTCTTCCAGCCTATGAATATTTTTGTGAAATTGAACCAGTGATTTATGCTGGATCATCCATATGGAAGCAACAATTTTATTCAAAAACAATGTGTTCATCAAAGTAGCTGCTCACAGGGTGCAACACCGCGTTGTGTAGACCCTGTGAACGGGAGTGCTGGTATGGCTAGCCTGGTGTGTTTGCAGGTGAATCTCTAGCAGAAAGGAGCCAAAATATTTTTTTCCTTTTGAAAGTCTTTTAAAAATTATTTCATGGGTCTTTTTTTAAAAAAATTAATATGTGTGCATTGTTACAATGTATGTTAGGTGTCTTTTGACTCAAATGCTTTTTTTGTTGTCAGAGACTGTGTACTATTTTTATTTTTAATAAATGTAACTTCCCTTTCCTTGTTTTAGATTTGCTTTGATCTTTATTAATCTTATTCCTGGTGTTCTGAAACATTAGTGATCAACATTACAGTTTCATTCTTCAGATGTTTCACTGCTTGTGTCCTTATTGTTGGATTACTTTAAACAGAGTTGATGTACTTCAAATATAGCTTGTTAATACTTAAGGCATCTTCGTACAATGTGGCTTTTGAAGAAAAAAAATACTCAAAGCAAACCGAGAGTTAACAAATCTAACATAACCTGAGGTTTAATAGTCTACTGTCATATTTGTTAGAGCTATAATTTTTGATTATATTAAACTGCCTCCAGCTGTACTATGTAAAGCAGATTTACTTTTAAAAATTACAGTATGTAATTTGTTCTGTATGTATATGTTTAACTCATGCAGTGGACTCTTAGAAGGATTTGAAGTGGACTCTGGCCACAGAAATTGTGGGCAGACAGTAGTAGTGATAATAATAAAAGAAGCCAATCAAAATTCGAATTTTATCATGCCCTCTCACAGGTTTTTGTTCTAATCGTAAGCCTACATTACTTGTGTTAGCAGTTTTGTCTCTATAGGTAACGTAATGACAGTGGCGTAAAGTTTCTGTTCAAGAAACGAATGTTATACAGTTAATTTATGCAAGATACTTACCCACCAAAGAAAATGGTCTAATTTTCAAATGACTTTGAAAGCATGTATACTTGTAAACAGAGCAGGAGAAAAAATTAATCAGAATTTCCTTATGTCCTTTTCCTTTACTAAGTGTTTTGAATAAAGAAAAAAGAAAAAAAATGAACTTGGAGAATGAATACCGTTTAGGAAGCCACTCCCTGATTTTAGTGGATACTATTGTTCTCTGTAGCACAAAGATTTAAAGTCCTAAAATGTCTAATCCTAGTTCTCAGAATTGTGGAATATAACAAAAATAATGTTTTTTCCATTTGTCCACTGACTTTGGGGATGTTTCACAAGTTATTTATTAATAGAATGAAAACTGTGTAGTTAAATCTGTCGTTCAGTGAAACCTGTTGTCTTTCAGTTTGAAACCTTTGTTTTGTTGCAAAAGAAAATGCAGAAGTATCCCTTTGGTCTCAGTCACAGCATTCAGAGCTTTATGATTCCAGTGGAAATGTGCTGTTAAGTCTCAGTTTCTTTAAATTCAGCCATCCTCAGTATTAGTGATACATACCTATAAAATTTTTCTAAAGCAGAATTTTTAATTGCATTTTTTATAAAAGCTCTTGGACCATGGTTAAAGTTTTCGTTAAACTAGTTCCTGTAAACAGTCTTCCAGTCTGTAAGTTGTTTGCTAGTGGCAGTTAAAGGTCATCTGTCTTATAACTGATGGCTCAAGTCTGTCCAGTTGCCATAATTGCACAACTGGATTCCAGCTGCTGGTAATAAGGAATTGTCTAGATAGATAAAGGGCAAGAGTATCCCTGCAATCCAAAATAAATGAGAGTTAACACATAATTAGCTGTTTGATGATTTGGGCAGCTATCCTCACCACGTGGTAAAGGGTCTGCTGACAATAAACTTTATTTAACAAAGCTTTGTAAGCACACCTAAGTAGTAACTTTATATGCTGAAAAATCTGACCTGTCACTTCACTTCACTTCACTCTGACCAGTAATTGCAGGTTGTCTTCCCCATCTAGCCCACGACTACGTTAGGATTCATGACTTACTAACTTGAAAATCTGTGGCGTTGGTAGAATATCCCACTTTGGTCCTCACTGTCCAGTTGTGTAAAGATAGATACGTGCTATTGTTGATGATGCTTTTACACCTCAACTTGCTATTTTAAAAGGTTATATGAACCTCTCCCGCTTTTAAGGATATTTCCTTTTACTGATTTTCCTACATAAACTATATAGCCATATTTCTAAATATTGTACTTAAATCTGATCTAGAACTTAACCTTATTTTATCATTTTTCTTTAATAATCTCTAATAAATTTCTTTATTCATTAATTTTGTTGATCTTTCTATTTGAGTATTTTGAATGCAGTGACATTCTGGGGAATCCATAGTTTAAATGGTGAAATACTTTTATTAAATAACTTTCTCCCTGGATCTGTAAACATAATTTCTCAACTTTATTGAGCTGTTTCTTTCAGATTTAATTTTTAACTTTTTTTTTTTTTGTAGAGATGGGGTCTTGCCTAGGCTGCTCTCAAACGTCTGGCCTCAAAGCCATCCTCCTGCCTTGGCTTCTGAAAGTGGGATTATAGGCATGAGCCACCATGCCCAGCCCTTCTTTTTTTTCAGAGGCAGGGTATTTCTCTGACCCTCCAGGCAGGAGTGCAATGGCAGGATCATACCTCACTTTAGCCTCCAACTCCAGGGCTCAAGGGATCCTCCCACCTCAGCCTCCCAAGTAGCTGGGACTACAGGTGTGCATCATCATAACTGGCTATTTTTTTTTTTTAAAGTGTAAAGGTAGTATCTTGCAGCTGGGCATCGTGGCTCATGCCTGTAATTCTAACACTTTGGTAGGCCAAGGCGGGAGAATTACTTGAGCCCAGGAGTTCAAAACCAGCCTGGGCAACAAAGTGGGACACCATCTCTATAAAAAAATACAGAAATTAGCCAAGTGTGGTGGTGCATGTCTGTAGTCTTAGCTACATGGGGAGGCTGAGGTAGGAGGATTGCTTGAGCCCAAGAGGTTGAGGCTGCACCGAGCTGTGATGATGTCACTCCACTCCAGCCTGGGCAACAGAATGAGACCCTGTTTCAAAAAAGTCAAAGAGAAAAAAAGGATCTTGCTCTATTGCCCAGATGATCTCGAATTTTTGACCTTAAGCAGTCCTTCCATCTCAGTCTCCCAAAGTGTTTGGATTACAGCCTTAGCCACCATCTGGTTATACTGTGATGGAAATAATAACCTATCATATAGGTTATGTAACTATATGCAGTTTACATTTTATTCATGTCTGTTTCCTTCCCATCTTTACCTAAGCTACTACAATGTACAATTGTCACTTAACTGTTTAACTAATCTAATATTAACTAACAATCAGTTATCCCTGCGTATTTCATATGTATTGCCGTAGTGCCAAATGCTGACTTTCTAATTCCATTGTTTCTTCTGCACTTACTGGAAATCCCTTATCCTTTTATTTTCCCTTTTTTCATTTATTTATGTCAGTATGAACTCATAGATTTCTATTTTATTTCATGGGTTATAATTCATGTATAATTCAGTGTACAATTGGAGTAGCTTAGGTAAAGATGGGAAGTAAACACACACGAATAAAATGTAAATTGCAGTGATTGCAATGAAAGAACAAACCAAATGGCTGAGATGAGAAATAAAAGTAGCACCTGGGAGTTGGTTACTACTTCAGATTATCATGGTCTTCTGTATGAGTTTTTAAAAAAGAAAAGCTAGCAAAGAACAAAAAGGGGAGGAGTATTTTAGCAGAAGGGCGGGAATATGCAAAGGCCTTAGGGAAAAAGCTTTGGTGAATTCCGAGGCAGAAAAACTACTGTGGCTCAGCATTGGGTGGAGGGGGTGGGGTTGCTAGAGAAGGTCTAGAACAGTGCTGTTCAGCAGAATGTTCTACAGTGATGGAAATGTTCTGTAAGTGTGCTGCTGCCCAAAAAAACATGCCCAGTTCAAGCCTCATGTGGCTTGTATTAAGCACTTGAAATGTAGCTAGTGTGACTGAGAAACTGAATTTTAAATTTTTGTTTGTCATTACTTTTAAATCGCTGTATGTGGCTAGTGGCTACCTTTTGGGTTGGTTTAGGTATATATCTTGGCAAGACCTTGTGAAACATGGAAGTGTTTCCCACAGTAGGGTATAAAACAGAGTATAAAAGTAGGGTATGAAAGTTTTTCTTCTGTTAAAACTTTTATATTTATTCTGGTTACTTTCCGTGGCAAGTAGGACTGATTGTTTTAGTTTACTGTGGCAATATAATATTTCCTTTCAGAATAAATGTTAATGGCTAAACAAGTAGTCAGGTAATGTGGAAATAGGACAGAAATTACTGGTGCTCAGATAATTGAAGTTTAGAATTTGGAAGCAAAAGTAATAAGGAATAATGAAAAAGACATTCAGTCACTTCAAAACAGGCAAGCAGAAGAGAAAAAAGCAATATAGACCAGTGAGACATAGAAAACACATGGATATAAGCCCAGTGTATTCAAAAATTATGCTAAATGAAAACAGATTCAGTATCCAATTAAAAGACAAAAGTTACCAAACTTCAGAAAAGCAACTACATGTTGCTTATGAGACTGACCTAAAACATGGGGAGCTTTAAAAGTAAAAGGATGGAAAAAAGATAACACCGTGTAAACATCAAGAGAAAACAATGTTAATCAGTTATCCCTGCGTATTTCACATGTATTTGCTGTAGTGCTTGCCAAATGCTGATTTTCTAATTCCATTGTTTGTTCTACACTTACTGGAATTTTCTTACCCATTTATTTCCCCTTTATTCATGTTAGGGGAAATAATGGACTTTTATTTTATGGATTATAATTCATTATTGCTCAAAGTGTCCAAGTTTTATACTTGTTCATTGACTTCTGTGTATATGTATGACAATTCCAATATTTAATGCCAACTCAGAGTCTGTTTCTATTGTGTGTTGTTTCTGTTGGCTCTTTTTCATGTTTTCTTCTCTACGCTTAGGCCTGGTTATCTTTCACTATATGCCAAAATCCTGTTGGCAAAATTGTTTCTAGAAAAAATGTTGAGGTCTAAGAAGCTGTTGTCCAGACGCAAGTTTTGTTTGCTTCTGTCAGCTGCCTGGGGTCACTGTCAAACTGAAAACATCTCAATCCAGTTTTAGGAACTAAGATGGTCTGCGTCCCCCAGATGACCTGTGTCTTGGCTGCACTTTCTGCATGGGCACTTGAGCTCACTGTTATTCTAGGGTTCAGCCTTTGGGGCCTAGATCCAAAGTGCAAGGGCTTATAAGAACCTCCATTGGTGGAGCCGGTGTGCCAGTGTTATCTGCCTTCCCCAAGAGGACATCACGACTTGTGATCAGTTTCTCAGTCTCTTTTCCAGATTTTTAAATGGCACCTAGGCAAAAGTGACCCCAAATGTCAGGTTCACCCTTGGATATCTATCTCCTGAATTTTGACCCAGGAGTTTTTCATCATCTTACTGACTTTTCAGTGTTCAAGCAGAGTCTTTAAAATAAATGTTTTGTCCAGCCTTTCCAGTTATTCTGAATCATCTAGCCTACCATTACCAGAACAGTTTAATTTTTTTCTTTACTTCCATTTCATTGCATTAGTATTTCTCCATTTTATTACCTGTATCTCATTTGGTTTCCCACAGTGTGTTTTTTTCTATAACTCCTTTCCTGAGCTTATATTTTTTCTTTCTGTCATTTCATCATCTCTTCCTTCTTGATTTTTGTTTTGTGGACTTTCTTCATGGAGGCAGTTGAATCACTAGATTTTAATATTCATGTTGAACTTTTTTTCTTGAGACAGTGTCTCTGTTACCTAGCTAGGCTGGAGTGCAATGGCATGATCGTGGCTAACAGCCTCCACCTCCCAGGCTCAGCAGTCTTCCCACTTCAACCTTCCAAGTAGCTGGAACACAGGCACATGCCACCACACCCAGCTAATTTTTTGTTTTGATTTTTTTGTACTGGCAGGTTCTCCCCATGCTGCTCAGGCTGGTCTCAAACTCCTGGCCTCAATCAATCCTTGCCTCATCCTCCCAAAATGTTAGGATTACAGATGTGAGCCACCGTGTCCAGTCTGTTCATGGTGAAATGATGCAGAACAATACTCGTCTGTTCTGCAGAGTTTTTCAGATGGTGAATATTATTTATCTGTTAATTTTGGCTCATTTCTCTTAGTTTTTTTTTTAATAGTATCTTTGTATCGGTCTTATGGCAGTTCATTTTTTCTTAATTACTCAATACTGAATGGCTTGTAATACCATTGTTTGCAGGAAATTAGCCACGGTGGCCTTCCAGACTTCACACACATGCTTCATCTCTTCTGCTGAGGTCAAAAGCATGCTGCCTCGTGTAAATGGGCTCCTTGTGATTGCTTGTGCAGGTGGCCCTTCTTCATCTCTTTCCCTGAACCAAACCAGGTCCAGGAGGGCCTCCACAGCCAGTTTGCTCTTCCCTGCTCCCAACTGATTGTTAGAAACAAGGGACGTAGCTTTTGCTTTTCAAGGGAACCCTGAGATCTGCTACTACCTGGTCCCTCTCAACTCTTGCTGCACTTCGTCCTTTCACTTCCTCCTCACACTTCTGCTAAATTCAGCTGTTTGGGCAGCCCTTATGTCTATTTTGACATCTGAAGATTATTATCTTATCTCCTAGATTCACTGAAAATAAACTTTATGGAGATTTTTAGTCTTTGTGTTGCTTGTCTACAATTTATACAAAAAGATTTATGCAGCTTGTTTCTGCTAAAGTTCTTTCCAAGCTAAAACTCAATGCAATGGACACTTTAATCAGGAGCTTGTATAGTTCCGTCAGGATGCATTCTTAGATGAACACAGTGTTAATGGATTAATACTTGGGATTATGGTATCAATATGGACCAAACACATAAATGTGATTTACGAAATAAAGGTTATTTGATGTTATCCTGGTAGGTGGGAATCATATTCTGTCTTTAGTCACATTTCCTTTACCATAACCATATCACATGACTACCTCTAAAAGCAAAGGAGGCTGGCAAATTGGGCATTTCAATTTTCTAGCCCCCTTATTAGAAATGACCAGAGGGATGAGGATTGGATTATAGGTGTTAGCTTTGCCAACCAACCAGTAGTGTCTTCCATAAGTTCAGGAGAAACATAAGAAAGGGGAAACAATGGTACCAGTTAAGGCCTGTCGATGCCAACTTCGCAAGACTAAATAGTAGTTCAGAGCCCAGAACAATGAGTTCGATTCTAATTCTGCCACAAACTGGCAGTGTGACCCTGAGCAAGCCACTGTACATTCGCTTCCTCATCTATCAAATAAGCAGGTAGCAGAGAATCTTAGGATTGAAACAGAAAGCTGACATGTGACATAGCTCAGAGACATACCAAAGATGTGTTCGTTTACTTGTGAGGAGCTGAGAGCTGAGGGTAGGAAAAGGTCTCTGTTTAGTTGCAAGAGGAATAGGACAGTATTTTGACTAAGGAAATCCTCTAATGCTTCTCAAACCCGTCTGCATCACAGACAAATTTTAATGTAGGGTAGGATTTCTGGGCTAGGATTTTCTCCTGATACTAACGGCGGGGAGAATAGAGGAGTGTGTGTGTGTGTGTGTGTGTGTGTGTGTGTGTGTGTGAGAAATAAGGGCCCCTCGAATATGGACTGAACTTGACCAACTTCTAGTAAGTAGAATATGGTAGAGGTGAAAGTCTGTGACTTGTGAGCCTAGGTGGTGGCTAGTTTCTTGGAATATTCATTTTGGGAAATGCCCATATGCTAGGTCATGAACACATTTCAAGCTACTCTGAGGAGTTCATGTGGTGAGAGGCCAAGGCCTCCTGCCAAGAGGCATGTGAATTGGCTGTCTTGGATCCTCCAGCCCCAGTCAGGCTTTCTTTAGCTTAGTTATTGGTTCTCTCTTTTTTTTTTTAACTGGATTACTGGATTTCTTCCTTCATTGGAAACGGTAAGGAATATGACTTTTTTTAAACTGGATTTTGTTCCATCATCAGAAAAGGTAAGGAATATGACTTTTTTTTTTTTGAGACGGAGTCTTGCTCTGTCGCCCACGCTAGAGTGCAGTGGCGGGATTTCGGCTCTCTGCAACCTCTGCCTCCCAGTGATTCTCCCAAGTGCCTCTCCCAAGTGATTCTCCCACCTCAACCTCCTATACCAGTCGCCCACCACCACGCCTGGCTAATTTTTGTATTTTTAATAGAGGGGGTTTTGCCATGTTGGTCAGGCTGGTCTCAAACTCCTGACCTCAGGTGATACGTCTGCCTTGGCCTCCCAAAGTGCTGGCATTGCAGGCGTGAGCCACCACAGCAGGTCAGGATGTGACATTTAAATCACACTTTTTTTACATTTGTCTGTTTATGTAAATGCTTTAAAATAAACTGAATCTGAAGGATAGCTGGGACCTGAAGACTCCTGGACTATATAACTTAAGCATCTCCCATTGCGCATCCCTCAATCACCCTATACTAACTGGTGGCAAAATTCTATATCCAAGAAAACTGAGTCAAATAACAAAAATATACTCAGATTAAATGAGATAAACATGAAAATTGCTGTGTGAACTGTGAAGTAGTATATAACGTAAGATATCTGTGGCCATCATTTCCATCTTACCAGTTTTTGTGGAGAAGCAGTATGGGCTGACTTGTGCCCCCCAGATTCACATGTTGAAGTCCTAACATTTATCTCAGAAGGTAACTGTGTTTGGAGACAGTCTTTGAAGAGGTGATGAAGTTAAAAGGAGTCCATTCGGGTGGATGCTAATGAGTGTGACTGGTGTCTGAATATGAAAAGGAAGAGAGAATTGGGGCACACTGCACCGAGGGCTGTGAAGCAGCAGCAGCAGCGAGAGGGCTGCTACCTGCAAGCCCAGGAGAGAGACCAGAAGAAACAACCCTGCTGAGACCTGCATCTTGGACTTCCAGCCTCCAGAACTGAGAAAATCAGTTTCTGTTATTTAAGCCACATTGTCCGCGGTATCTTGTTAAGGAAGTTCTCACAAACTAATACAATCAGCTTCTGGTGCTGTCACTTCTCCAATTTGTCTATTCCCACAGCCACAGTTCAAGTATAGGATTGCATCATTTTCTTTTAAACATTCCCAAAATTAGGTTTTTTTTATGCATTATATATTGCATTCAGTTGCCTTTAAGTATACGACCACAGTCTATCTACAATTAATTTAACCCAACAGTAGTTGATCTTTGCATGACAAGTTAGGGCAAAACGCCCTTCCATTTTAACAGGACACCTCCTTGGCACATGCGGGCAGGAAGCAGGGAATTATTACACCTTATTTCTGATCCCTAAAGTGTGATAAAAAGCACTGGAATTGTATGAAATTAGCATGAATAATAATTCTGATTGTAAAGTACATTGAGTTTGGAAACTAATAAAAGGCATCAAAATGATAGAAAAACATCAGTTAGTACTGAAGATACAGATGGACAGAAGATAGATAGAGCGAGCTCATTATTTCTTCATTCGGACCAGTCAACAGCGTCTTAGCTGTTGCTTACTACTTGGACTCCTTCAGCCCCTTCTTCCTGATTCATTCTCTACCCTGCACCCAGAATAATGTCTCTAAATTATCTGAAAATACAGATATGATCGACCCAGTTTCTGGCTGCAGCCCTGCCACTGTCAGGCTTTATACCCTCAAGGCGATCAACCTCTATAAGCTGTCGCTTTCTCGTTTATGAAGTAAGCAGGTTGTATCTTAAGTTTCTGTGACTTTCTCTGTCGGATGTTTCGTGTTTTCTATGGAACAAAGTCGAAACACACCACCCTTCACAATCTCACCCCAAAATGGACCTTCTCACCACACCTTCCTCTCAGGATGACTTCTCTGCTTCCTGCACCCAATAGACCTTCGCGGCTCCATGTGCTTGCTTGTCTTCTGTGAGACCGAGCATCTTAGTTATTGCCTCTTATCCACCTGCTTGTCCTGTGTAGGGCACGCTGCCCAGCATACCAGTAGTTTCTTCAAAAATGTCGGCTGTTTCTTCCTCCCCTTGAATACCGACTGCCCCCTGCTGACCACCCCCCCGTGCCTCCTTCACCTAGTAAGTTTGTGTTCGTTCTTCAGATATAGTCATGGCACTTTTTCAGTGAAACTTTCCTCCTCCCATACCAAAGTAGCTGTTCTCTCCACGCTTTGTTTTTGTCTGTTATAACACGCCTCTACAGTACACTGGACTATGACAGTCTACAATACCACATCTCCTAAATTAGGACTCTAGTTGGGTTGTATAGGTGTCAGCTTGTTTTCCATATTATCAGTAAAAGATAAGCATTGGCATATTAAAATTTAGAGTTTATTTGAGCAAACAGTGATTCCTGAATCAGGCAGCTCCAAATCAGAAGTGGTCGGGGTGCCACCTGAGGTGGTTGCGTTGAAAGCTTCTAGAGGGCCAGTGCAGAACCTGAGCGAAGACACGTTTTGATTGGTTAAAATTTGACAGTACCTTATAGGAACTACCCCAGTGGAAGTTCAAGACATGTAACTAAATCCCAGTTAGCTGCCTGTGATTGGATGAACCTATATTTCATTTCCTTTTAAATTCTGAGTTAGAGGCTGGGCATGGTGGCTCATGCCTGTAATCCCAGCACTTTGGGAGGCCAAGGCAGGTGGATCACCTGAATTCAAGAGGTCGAGACCAGCCTGGCAAACATGGCTAAATCCCATCTCTACTAAAACTACATGAAATTAGCCAGGCGTGGTGGCAGGTGCCTGTAGTCCCAGCTACTCAGAAGGTTGAGGCTGGAGAATTGCTTGAACCCAGGAGGCAGAGGGTGTAGTCAGCCGAGATTGCGCCTTTGCCCTCCAGCCTGGGCAACAGAGTGAAACTCTGTCTCAAAAAAAAAAGCAATTCTGAGTTGGGTTTCAGTTTGTTCACTTAGGAACCCAGGGCACTAGAGCTGCCTTAGTCTCCCAGCCTCCCATGTAGTTATTTGAACAGGATAATCCACTTAAATTCAGAAGCCATTTCTAATTGCTCTTTTTAGTCCCCACTCCCGCGCTCTTACAGTAAACAGCTTTCACTTGAAAATGGTGAACGCCCAAATGTTCGCTAAATCAAGCTGTGGATGAAGTGGAATTCATCTACTGTGTCATAAAATGTATGGCATATTTTTTTCCTTTGTATTTATTATTCTAACTAAGGGCAGAGGAAGTTTGTGACGAAATTATTACAGTGGATCAGGTTCTAGCTAAATCCGCTTCAAACTTTCATTCTTTCAGGATAGCTATTTTTTCATATTAAGATGCAAATACAGGAATTAAGAATTTCTTAGGCCTCATTAATTTTTACTTTCTTATTTCTACACTTCAGCTCTGTACATCATTTTTCCATGACAATTAAGTGATGGGGGAAAAAAAGAACAAAATAACTAAAAATAAAAAAATTACAGTTTTTACATCTGTGGTTGTGATCACAGCTTTTAACCTCTTTCTTGCTCTGTTTCATATCCTCCATGATAAGCACCGATTCTTTTCCTCTGCCTGGCTGTCTCCAGCACAATATTTATGAATTTATTATAATCATTACAAATCAAGACCGATTGAAGGCAGCAATAAGCTTTGTCAAAACTTTTACTATGGGTACCCAGCTGCCTGGGACATTTGCCATCACAGATTCAGCTTCAGAAAGTTAACTGGCAAACCTGTATCAACCACTGATAAGCAGTGCTGAAGAGATGATTGCCTAATTAATCTGTGTATTGTGCTAATGAGGATGCTAAATGGGTTCATCCCTGAATTTGATTGTTCACAAAGAATGTGAATTTCCTAAAGGGCAAATATAGACAGATTTCCTATTAAAATGAACCATCCAAGCAAGAAGCTCTTTTAGTCATTTCGAAGTTTAAAAGGGTAGCAGATAATTTCAAAATAACTTCATGACATTTCTAGTGGTTACATGTGAGATAGTATTACCATATCTCCTGAAGCTATTTGCCAGTTCCTTTGGGAAAGAATTTTATATTACAATTCTTAAATAGATACTGGCTTTTATTTTGTGTCAAGACTCTTCAGGGTGCAGCATAAATTAAACTTGTGGCACTTATCTTTCACAAGCAGACTTTGGAGGGGTTGGAAAATAGCAGATGCCAATGGTATCATCGTTCAGTCAAGAATCCATTATGTTAAAAAAACATTCCATACAGGTCAGCCATGGTTGTGCACGCCTGTAGTTCCAGCTATTTGGAAGGCCGAGGTGGGAGGATCGCTTGAGCCCAGGAATTTGAGGCTGCAAAGAGCTATGATGGTGCCACTGCATGCCAGCCTAAGTGACAGCAAGACCTTGTCTCTAAAATAAATTAATGAATTCATCCCACATGCAATATCATTAAGCCAGAAGAAGGTAGTAGGGATGGATGGGGGAGTTGCATGTGTGTGTTTAAAGGTAGGGAAGTTCTGTTTACTTTACAGTGGCCTCTCCTGTGGCATTCAGGGATAGACCATAACCCAGACCTCAGTTGATTATGGCTTGCGCTGGCATTCCATGGATACTGGTAACTAGCTGATCCCTAGCGTGTGTCCTCCTTACCTCTTACTACCTTCCTTTCCCATGTGAAATGTGAGACAAACAAAATATTTACAAAACGTCAAAGGACACTGTTGCTTGGGTGGGGTACATGCAAGGAAGGAAACTTTATGATTCACTTGGTGAAAAGGAAGAGTGGATTTTTCTGCTCTTTGAGAAACTGAGTCTGGGCTGCCTTCCATTACTTATGCCCAGGTTAGGCAGAGGTGTCTATTTTCAGAGACTGATAACTACTGGCCATGGACACCATTCTTCTGTCTCCCCGACCACCACTCCAAAAACTGGAAATTTTTCTTTCCTCTTCATCTCTCTGTGTGGGAAGAAAAATTCCTTTGTTTATGATACACAGAATGAGTGGGAGGCATTTTCTTGATCTTGAATGTATTTTATATGCATAAATTGAAAGTTACTTCAATTATGAATGTTTTTTCCTGCTGTTGGTGCATAATGTTGAGTAAGCCTTTTGGTATTTTAACTGTGAGAACAGCTTAAATACTGAGAATTGAAATAAACCTGCTGAGTGTAAGTAATAACTGACTTTAATGACTTTAACAACGGGTTCATAAAACACACTGAAAGGTAAGTTTAAATAATGAACTCTGAAATCTAAGTACATACATATTTACATGGCAGATGAGCTGCTTTTAGACTTACTCGGTTGGACACCATTTTAAACATTGAAAATTGTGAACTAAAAACATCTATATTGAATCAAAAAGACTTCAACCTAATCTTATCCATAAGTAGGCTGAAATAATATTTTACTTGAATGAAAATCTGAAATGCCCAGGGCTTTCTTAATAACACGAGGATGTAATTCATCAGTTTATTTCACAGCTCAGAAATTATCATCCTCTACGTGGTGCAGTTTGCCTCGGAGGCATACCCTAATGCTTAGCCCTTTGGTATATTAAAAAACAGATTGGATAAATGAAAATTAAGTCCTGGTATTAGTTGGCCAGGGATGTCATTCTGTCTTACATCCCTATTATTATAGTCATCATATAATTATCAGTATTCAGTTAATGATGTTGAACTTTCCCTGAGTCTCACGCTTTTGTGTTGCAGAAATGGCTTGCTGCAAAGAACCGCCCTTCCCCATATGACTTAGATAAGACCTGTGAACCTACGACTTTGTTTATCTGTGATACGGCCAGATGTGGATCCAAATTCCCATTTTGTCATAGTCCATTTTATGTTGCTATAACAAAATTAACACAGACTGGGTAATTTATGATGAGCAGAAATGTATTTGACTCAGTTCTGGAAGCTAGGAAGTCCAGGAGCATGGTGCCAGCCTCTAGCAAGGGTCTTCCTGCTGCGTCATCCCACGGCAGAAGGCGGAAGGGCAAGAGAGAGAGCCAGGAAGAGAGGAAAAGCCTTAGTCATCCTTTTCTTTCCCCTTCAAGAATTCACTCTTTCAATGACCTACTCTCTTGATAACAGCATTAATCTGTTTATGAGGGCTAAGCCCTTATGATCTAATCACCTCTCAACACTGTTGCATTGAAGATTAAGTTTCCAACACATGAACTTTGGGAGACACAATCAAACTACAGAATGTTCTTTCTCACAAGTGATTTGCTGAACTGTTTGTCCCCACTGACCAATATGGACTAAATACCCATTGACTTTATGTGACAAAACTTTAATCAAGTCTCCTCCCTCCCCACAAGCTCCTGGATCTTGACTCACCCGTGAGCTTAAAGAACAAGGAACAACCCTTCCTTGACTTCCCTTCCTGAGAATCAGCTGGTTACAAGAAAAGATAATTCCTAATCAATTGTCCCATCGCACCATCCATTCTAAGTCCCCACATCTGTCCTTTCTTGCTTTGTTGGCACCTCCTTGTGAAAGAAAAACGCTCTTTTGCTTGACCTTTGATGCTTCAGGTCATATGGTCAGTGTTCTTCCTGTTTCAATAGTTCCTTCCTTTATAGCAAAAATCTCCATTTTTTTTTAAGTCTCCCCTTACCTAGGCCTGGATTTGTTTTTATTGATATGGTTTAGGGTTTAAAATATCATTCATATGATAATTACCGAGAGACTCTGACCAACATTTGCTGTAAGATACAGCATGTCTGCAAGTGATATCCATGTTTGAGTAATAATCTCTTATATCAGCCTAGCATTTTACATTTCGCAGAGCCCTGGTGCCCACATTATCAGATTTTAATCCTTATTACGAACTGGAGTGAACCACGAGGGAGACCTTCCTGATACACGGAAAGCAGTGCTTGGATAGACTTAGCCAAGGCCACAGTGGTGGGGCTGGTCATCTCTTCTTCTTGGGCACACGGCTATCCCACGCCTTTCACCCACTTGTCCTGTGGAAAGATGGATGCAATTTTTCAGGTCCAGCACCTACTGACTCCCATGAAAGCCTTCACACTTTTTCTCTTTGTTCATAAACTGTCTAGACCCAACCATGCAGAAAACCTCAAGACCTTCCAGAGCGGTGTCTTCACAAGCTAGAAGGGGCTGAATCTCAAGTCACTGCTCAGAGGACAGCCACCTGGTTGGTGTGTCAACTTAAATAACAGAGATGTGGGATTGTTACAGCAGTACACGTATGTTGGCTAATAAAGAAATAAAGAAGGGTCAGCAAAACTACTACTCTTCCTGATTTAAGTTGAAAAAACTTGTGAAAGGACATTTGAGGGCTGGAGAACCAGGCTTGAATTTATGCAAGCAAGAGTAGCGCCTAAATCCCACTGCAGGATCCCCACGCAGTGGGCACCACTGTGCCTCTGGGCATGAGTTCTGCATCTACCCTCCATGTCCAGAGCCCAGATGCTCCCATGAGGAGCCCCAGCACTGCTGCCTCCCTCCGCTGAATGGAGACTGTGGCCGCTGCCTTTTCCTTCTCTGGCTGCTGAACTGAAAGTCCTTTGTAGCCGCTCTGATTGGTGGAGCCCGACCACATGGCTCCAGCCCAGCTGCAGAGGGAGGCTGGGAAGGTGAGTTTCTTCCTTGATTTTGGGGAAGCACAGATCCATTAGATGGAGAATCCCCAGAAGCATAGGAAGGATGCTCAAAGATGCTTAACCAAAAGAAGGACAAATATTCACAACAACATTGAAGTTTACTAATGGCAATTTCACTCTGAAGCACTCCGCACATTGAATGTGGCAGCGGTGTCAAGGGATAGTGCCCTCCGCCACTTGAGGAATGGGCACAGGAGCCACTGGGTGAGTGACTGTGTGCCAAGCACGTTCCTTCTGTATCTCATCAACTTCTCATAAACCTGCAAGGGAGATATTATCAGCCTTCATTTTCTCATGAAGAAACAGGTTCACAACAATACATGATTTGCTCAAGGTCCAAAGGCTCCGACTATTGGGCTGCAAAGCACACTTTGAACCACTATGACATGAAGTCTTCATGCACCCATATGCTCTCATCAAAGCAAAACCGGTGTTGTAAAGAGGAATCCAATTTTTAAAGGATTTATTTTGTGAATTGTCCTTTAAATTCTGAAGATAGTCTTGCTTCCTCTCTTAGCCCTCCTCTTCAATCCAAATTCCCAGCTGCCTCCAAATTTAGATAAAGAAAGAGCTTCTCTAAGGAGCAGAGACTTGAATACAATGAGGTAAGATTATTTGGCAGAAATATTTCATGCTGGTGTTGTATATTCCAAAAGGAAGCCTGTAATGTCTGAGTGTTTCTTTGTGATGTTAGTAATCATTGACTATTATTGTCGGCACCCACTATTTTATTGGCTGTTGCAAAATGGTAATAGTCTGATTCCATCATTCTTTCTCCATTTATAAACTGGCAGCCTTCTAGAAAGAGAAACTTTCTTCATCAATTGCTTGATTGTTGTGAGATGCAGTTCATCCAGGAAAGGTGAGATAAACACATAGTTTTTCTCTCTCCTTACCAATCACCCCGGAAGTTGAGTTTTTAAAATATATGTCATCAAAAACTCGCAGATTTACACATTTTTCATTTGCTGGAACCCACTGCCATTATTACTCTTATAGATGCCCCAGTTTTATCATGTCTGGCCAACAGGAATGTTTTCAAATGGACTCCTAAACATATTGGCACAATCCAGCTTTTTAAAAAATTGCTTCCCCATTTCCTAGTATTAGAAGATGTTTCAGAATCATTTTGTACATTTCTTGCCTAAGATGTGGAATTAGCCATTTCTTCAAAGATCCTTCTTTTACTGGGGAATGGTATCTAGAGACCACGGTCTTATTTGTGGGCCCATTCAATGCACTGAACTAGGAAATACATCACTTCTTTGGAGAAATAAAAACACTATGAATTCTGCTAAAGAAAAAATCATTTCTGACACTTGCTGAAGACGGATGAAGACTTTATTCCAGGAGGTCACGGTGATAGGTGGAAGGACCACTGCAACAGAGTCTTCAGATTGGACTCAGCTCCGACTCCAACACAAACAAGTGGGATTTAACCAAGGAGCAGAGCAGCACTCAGTAGATGGAAAATAAGTAAGAGCAAACATCAAGAAAAGGGGCTTCTAGCCCAACAGTCTCGATAGGACTCTTGAAAGCAAGCCAGGATGATTAGATATGGAGGGTGGTCAGATGCCAAGAGTGGGGGATGTTTGTACACAGTCTCACCGGGGTTCTTGCTCAAACCAGTTTCTACCAGGACAGAGGGAAACCCAAGGTCAGGCCTAGTCAGAAAGAACTCAGAGCCTGACTAAAGGCTTGGTCAGAAGAGAGTCTTGTCTAATACCCGTGCAACTGATACAAGGCAATTCAGAGCTACAAGGTTTTTACTTAAAATCTTCTTACACCAGTACCTTTCTTCTTTCACATGAAAAATTCTGCTTCCGGCTGGGCACTCTGGCTCATGCCTGAAAGCCAGCACTTGGGAGTCTGAGGCAGGCGAATCACTTGAGATCAGGAGTTCGAGACCAGTCTGGCCAACATGGCGAAACCCCATCTCTATTAAAAATACAAAAATTATCCAGTTGTGGTGGTGCACACATGTTATACACAGCTACTTGGGAGGGTAAGACACAAGAATCGCTTGAACCCAGGAGGCAGAGGTTTCAGTGAACCGAGATTGCACCACTCCGCTCCAGCCTGAGCAATAGAGTGAGACTCCATCTCAAAAAAAAAAAAAATGTGCTTCCCAGCAGCATCACTGTAACTGCCCATTTCCTTTACCTCACAGCAACTCATACAACCTCAGAATCGTGACAGCAGCACTCACTGCTGCCAACAACATGTTACTAAAAATGATCTGAATTCTTTTCAGTGTCAGCCTTTTATTTCTTAACCTAGCTGAATCTCTTTGTTTCAGATGATCTTCTTAAATACAGCATAATTTTCTGTTTGGCTTTGTTAGCCATTCCGAAACTGTTTCCATGGTTTAAGTCCCTTCACATTCACTGATAGGATTGATACAGTTCACTTCCTATTTTTATTATGTGACCTCCTGTTTTATTTATTCTTGCTGATACATCTTTCACAGGTAGGGAGTGTATTAGTCCACTCTTGTGTTGCTATAAAGAAATAGCTGAGAATGGGCTATTTATAAAAAGGAGGTGGAATTGGCTCGTGGTTCTGCACGCTGTACAGGAAGCCTGGTGCTGACATCAGCTTGGCTTCTGGGGAGGCTTCAGAAAGTTTAGAGTCGTGGCACAAGGTAAAGCGGGGACAGGTGCATCACGTGGCAAAAGCAGGGTGAGAAAGAGAAGAGGGAGGGAGAGGTGTCTGGACGACCAGATCTCACAGTAACTCATGCACCATCGTGAGGACAGCACCAAGAGGATGGAGCTAAACCATTCAGGAGAAATCTGCTCCCTGTCATCCAATCACCTCCCACCAGGTCTCACCTCCAACATCAGGGATTACATTTCAACATGGGATTCAGGCAGGGACAACATCCGATCTATATCAGGAAGGTTTGTGTTTTAGTCCGAAATTGATCTTTATATGATTGTTTTTTATTTTTTATTTTTTTCTGAGACAGTCTTGCTTTGTCACCCAGGCTGGTGCAATGGCACCATCTTGACTCACTGCAACCTCCACCACTCGGGTTCAAGCAATTCTTCCTGCCTCAGCCTCTTGAGTAGCTGGGATTACAGACAATCAGGTGCCCATCACCACACCTAGCTAACTTTCGTACTTTTAGTAGAAACGGGGTTCCACCATGTTGGCCAGGCTGGGCTCAAACTCTGACCTCAGGTGATCTACCCACCCCAGCCTCGCAAAGTGCTGGGATTACAGGCGTGAGCCACCGTGCCCAGCCTATGACTACTCTCAGTCCCCCTTTTTTGGATCTGATCAGTTCCCTCCTTTGAGTAATCTGATCATACCAAGTCATCTTTTCTTTTCTCTCTCTTCCCTGTTCTCTAGCATCTAATTTGAAGTATTATAACATGATTTTACTCACCATCAATGTGAGAAAGCCATGAAGTTTAGCTTTTCTACTTTCCATATGCAGGTACTCTCCATCTTCTCTCTTCACAGACTGATGGCTGGGCTGCAGAGACGTTATCAGAGCATGTAATTATTACTACAGAATCTCCCATATTCTCCCATTGAATATTAGCTCTACAGGCAAGTGTGTCTCATCAGTCATTTTGTTGGGTCCAAGCATGTTCTCAAATCAATTTCTTAGGAAGGGACCAGGGGTACAATATTCCCTAAATTCTAATATGTTCACAACCATTTGTCTGTGACCTTTATACTTGGAGATCAGTTTGTCTGAATTCATAGTCTTTGGCCCATATTTTCTTTCCTTGAGCGATTTAAATTTCCTACCCCTAACCTTCTGGCATAAAACGTTGCCATTCAAAAGTCTGATATTAGTCTCAGCATTATTCCCTTTAAAAGGACTTGGTTGCTAGTCTCTTAGCAAGCCTGAGAGACTGGGGTTGCAACCTTGTTTTTTTGAATTAGAGCTATGTGTGAGGCAAACTAACCTTCTCAGGCCTCAAGTGTAAAAAGATACAAATACCAAACAAGATCATTGTGAGGCTTGGGTTAGGTAATGTTTCCAAAGAACTCCTGTTTTCTAATGAAGTCAGCTATAACAACAGATTTCTTTGGAAAAGTACTTATTTATCTCTAGAGAGAAAAAAATTAAGTCTGAAGTGTTAGAAGCCACGGAAAATTAAAAGCATTATGACTCACATTTTAATAATTTTATAAAATAGTTTTGTGTCTAGAAGCAATTTCAAAAAGCATCTAGTTCAAACTTAAAGAAAAATGGCAAATCTCCGTCTTTTTATTTTCCCTGTTTTTACTACACTTTTTTTCTGCATTGCTACTTTAAACTCCTGTCCTGCACATTCAAAAAGACATCTAATTAGCCCAGTCCCTTGAGTTCTTTAAATAACGCTGATCAGATGATCAATATTTAACCAGCTTTATCAGTTCTTTGGACAGACCCATTAACTAATGAAGATACCTTGTTAGCATAAGGAGTGACTCAACATCCAGAAGAAATTTGTTTGCTAGATTCTATCTCTGTGGTGATTCCTTCCCAGTTATCTAAATTTCTAATCAAAGCGCCCTGCTGGATGTACCCTGAACAGGCGTTTCTCCAGTTCAGAGCAAGAGCAATCTCCAAGTGTGTTGTTGGCCTGTAGGGTTTACCTTACATGGAAAAGAGAAAACACATCCTGGAATCTGATTAGCAGCAACTGACAGCTAATCTAACAGCCTCAGAGCTTCGGCACAAAGTAGTCTGCTGACCAGCGTTGCTTTTCTGAGGGCAATGCAGGAAAAGAAGAGAAAATGCTCCATCGCTGACGCATGTTGGCAGCCTTTCCCACAGCCCCGTTTTTCACTGTTTCTCCAAATAACCATTTTAAAGTTCTCACTGGGACTAACCTTTCAAACAAGCAGAACGCTGTCTTGGCACATCAGTTGCAGACAGATTATGTCATTGCCTTTTTAATATACTTATGCTCACAGTGAATTCATAAATACACACACATGTGAGCCTCACATCTGTGGGATGGTCCTGGTTTTGGTGAAAGAAACTTTTGCACACTTGTCTCTTCAATTATCCAAAGAGCAACACTAGGCTTTCTGCTCCGTCTTCAGAGAGCCATTGCCCTGTGTTTTATATGCACAGAGACACCTTCTGTGTGTGTTTTACCTGCACATTGACAGGTCACACCTTCTGTGTGTGTTTTATATGGACATTGACAGGTCACAGACACCTTCTGTGTGTGTTTTATATGCACATTGACGGGTCACAGACACCTGTGTGTGTTTTATATGGACATTGACAGGTCACAGACACCCT
>CM052652.1:433885-450839 GCA_028533165.1 Leontopithecus rosalia
GACACCTCCTGTGTGTGTTTTATATGCACATTTGAAGGTCACAGACATCTCCTGTGTGCGTTTTATATGCACATTGATGGGTCACAGACACCTTGTGTGTGTGTTTTATATGCACATTGACAGGTCACAGACACCTTCTGTGTGTTTTATATGCTTGTCAAGTAAAGCTTCTGACATGAAGAGGCCCCCGGAAAGGATCTCTCTTTCACAACACCCTTGAGCCTTGCACTTCTTCCTAAAATGAGACTCCAGCTCCTTCACTTCCAGGAAGGCCGAGAAAAGTGATTTGGCATTTTCTGTCACCTTCAGCTTTTGTCTGATCTTTCATGGAAACTTCTATGAATTCTCATGCCAGGGCCTGCCTGAAACTGGGCATTTCTGAATACTGTCAATGTCATCAAAACAAAAACCCTACGCCTGACTGTGGCAGTCGTGGGTTGGTGGGTCTGGGCTGCAGACCTGGGAAAATGTCTTTTCCAACTTGGCAGGACTGGCCCTTCTCCCAGCTCCACTGCCTCCAGACAACACCCCCCAAATCAGGGTGCTGTAGGCAGAATGTGTGTGTCCCCAAAATTCAGATGTCAAAAACCCTAATCTCCAGTGTGATGCTCTTTGACGTTGAGGCCTCTGGGAGGTAATTAGGTTGCATTCAAGGGCAGAGCCTCATGATGGGGTTGGTGCCTACATAAAATGGCGCGGGGACAGAGGCCTCTCCGTGTACGCACACGGAAGAAGGCCAGGAAGAGGTTGTGGCTGCGTTACTACCAGAACCCAACCGTGCTGGCACCCTGATCTCGGACTTCCAGCTTCCAGAGCCGTGAGAATTAAATACTTGGCCAAGCACCCAGTCTGTGGTGTTTCCCTGTAGCAGCACAAGCTGACTATCACCCAGGAGAGCTGGTCTTGGGGCAGGCCTGGCGGCTGTCAGGGAGGCACACAGACATCCAGGGACTTATTGTGCCTATGTGGTGCTGTGCTTCGGGGTCACCTTCCATGGTACTTTCGAGTTCTGCTTTTGCACCTGCTTCCTCTTTTTCTTAGAAGATGAGAATTAGCAATCGTAATATAAATCTTGGTGACCTTGTTATTTCTTGAGAAGTATGAAAAACTTGCTGACACCTTAACTTTTCTTCTCGCCTCAGCTTCTTCAGAGTCTTGGGCCGCTGTCTCCAAGATGCGTGATTTACCTGACCCTGTCACTGAGCACCACGACCTCACCCTACCCGCCCTTCCCCCAGCTTTGGACTCAGTAAAAGTCAGAGCGTCCAGGCACTCGGGGCCTCTGCTGGTCTCCATGCTTTGGTGGGCAGTGGATCCAGGGACCCAAACTCAGTTTTCCCTTTCTCGGTGTCTTGTGTCTTTTATTTCCGCAGTTTCTCATCTCCACACCAGCAGAGAGGGACTCACAGGACCCTGCAGGGCCGGACCCCACACTGGCCTTCATCCTCCTCATGCTCCTCAAGATGCCTTCCCTGCAGCCCCTCCTCTGCTCACCCCACATCCTGGCTCTGCCTCTCTCAGAGCTCTGTGTGCTTCCCCACATGCCACTCTCGGCCTGGCGCCACTTAGTCTTTAAAACGCAGCGCATCCGCAGAGCCTTCTGCGACCACTTCCCCTGCCCGATTTTTTAGATGCCAATTTCCTTTGCTGTTGGGGCATCTGTGACATTTTCGACGTGTTTAGTTTCAATGTGAGGATAAGCAACGCAGCTTGGAGGGCCCGAGCACTGGGTGACGATACACATTCTGGTAATTTCAAAGAGGGATCTTGCAGAGTGCTGGCGCCGTGCAGGCTGTCCTGGAAGTGGGAGCCACTCCGGTGCGTCTGCCAGAGGAAGAGGTGGCAGCTCCACTTAGATGACTTGGAAAGTTCAGGCACAGATGAATCCAGCAGCTCGGTCAGTGCCCTGAGTTGTTCTCTCTCTCTGTCTCTCTCATCTCTCTCTCTCTCTCCCCCCCGCCAACCCCCTCCTCCATTTCCCCAGCCCTACCACCTGGCTATCTGTGGTCTTGCTTTCCTCTGCCTTCCTTCTGCGAGCATTCTCTTTGCACTGGCAGGAGGGCTGCCTTCGGAATTTCTGGGCACATTGTGAACTTAGCATCCGCAGAGAACACAAACCTCTCCCCTGAAGTCCACAAGTCACAATTGTCATTCAATGGCCAAAAGGAGGAAGAAATTGTCTGATTTAAATTATTTCCCTAGTTCTTATTTAGGACTCATCTTTCAAAAAGCATTTCTCGAGTGCCTGCCCTGTGCCAGGCAGAGGCTACAGGCATAGAGAGAGCAAAGGGAAGAAGCTGAGTGATCTCAGGATGGCCTGGAGAGGGGATAATTTGATGTCACAAGCTGGTGTGTGAAACTCGGGGATACCAGGTAGCTGTGGCAAAGTGTGTTGGGATCCTGTTTCCCCCAGTGCTTCCTTGTCAAGGGTAAAAGAAGGAGAAACGGTTATAAAACAATTTTTTCATGAACGTTTCCCCAAATAGGTAAAGAAACGGCACAAAGCCAAGAAGCAATGTCACGTGAGTGTGAACATTGGTGCCCAGGGAGGAACACGCCTCTTAGTAAACGCTCAAAAGGGACACGCAGCTCCACAGAGACAGCCCTGGCTGCTGGAACAGGGCCCGAGGCCAAGTTGCTTAATTTTTGTAAGGACCTGAAGGAACTTCTGGGAGAGACCTTTTATTCTGAAATAATTTGAGACTCAAAAGAAGTTGCAGAAAAGTACAAAGGGTTTCCATGTATCCTTCACTCAGCTCTTTCAAAACAAGGAAATTGGTGCAATACTAATAAACTATAGCTCTTATTCAGCTTTTATTGACTTTAATATGTATACATGTGCATATGCATGTGCATGTGTTGTGTGTGTGGGAGTGCATGTGGGCATGTGTGCGGTAGTGCATGTGTGTGCATGTGTGGGGGAGTGCATGTGTGATGTGTGTGCATGTGGGTGTGTGTGTGCAAGTTTGTGGGAATGCATGTGGGTGTGTGTGCAAGTGTGTGGGAATGCATGTGGGCGTGTGTTTGTGCAACTGTGTGGGAATTTATGTGGACATGTGTATGTGCGAGTGTGTGGGAATGCATATGGGCGTATGTGTGCATGTGTGTGAAGTGTGGGAATGCATGTGGGCATGTGTGTGCAAGTGTGATGTGTGTGGAAATGCATGTGGGCATGTGTGTGCACGTGGGCGTGCATGTGCAAGTGTGTGGGAATGCATTTGGGCGTGTATGTGTGTGTGTGCAAGTGTGTGGGAATGCATGTGAATGTATGTGCGAGTGTGGGACTGCATGTGTGTGTGTGTGCATGTGGGTGCGTGCAAGTGTGTGGGAATGCATGTGGATGTGTGTATGTGTGAGTGTGTGGGAATGTATGCGGATGTGCGAGTGTGGGAATGCATGTGGGTGTGTGTGCATGTGTGTGTGCAAGTGTGTGGGAATGCATGTGGGGGTGTGTGTGCATGTGTATGGGAGTGCATGTGCGTGTGTGTGTGTATGTGTAGAGTACTAATCAGGACTCAGAGCAGTGATGAGATATTTTTGAATGGGTTGTCAGTCTTAAAACAGATCCCAGCAAACAGAGAGGAAAGAAACTGGGCCCCTACCTGTCTGCCTATCAGCCTCCTGGCGGGTAAGGAGTGTGAGGAGACTTCGTATCTGGCAGTGGCAGAAGACAGGTCATTTCCTACAAATCCTGGAGGTGTTCGTTCACGTCCCTGTCTGGACCCAAGATGGCGGTAAGCAGAGGGGCAAACACTAAAAGCAAGACCACGATTGCAGGGTGAGGGTGGGGGGCGTGGGTTCTAACAAGTGCTGTTACTCCGGCTTCCGTTCAGTAGAGGAAAGTGAGCTCATCAGTACTGGAGAAGGCAGGAAAGGTGACCCAGGGTCCACGCAGTCAGGTCATCTTGCCAGCAGCACTCCCAGGCCCTCCCCACCTTGGCTCAGGAGTGGCTCTCAGGGCCGACTGGGATTCCGTGGGACTCTCTGATGCAGTGAGTGCAGCCCCCAGGAAGTGGGTAAAAATGACCATGTAAAAGTTGAGGTGCTCTCTGGAGCTTTGCCTGAGGCTCCATAGGCTGCTGTGGGCTTTTCTTCTTTCTCACAGAAGGAAAGTTAAAAGCCCTAGAGGTCTTCCTTTTGTGAAGGAAACGGTTTTCTCCAAAATACTGACAAAGTGTAATCATGTTTTTTCACAAAAATTGGCTGAAATCTCAACCCCAAGCTGGGACACTTTAGCAAACCACTTAAAGGAAAGAAAGCCTTGGAGGCCTGAAATTAGAAGCATTTCACTGTGGGAAGGGGTGAGCTTGTGGCTGGGGGACTTGGAGGGACTGAACAGTCAAGAACATATCATCTCCCTCAGGCCCACTAGCAGGGGTGGGCGTGCAATGCCGTGCTGGGCCTCTGGTCTAACTAGGAAGCTGCTTTGATTCTTCCCCCGAAAGTTTTGGGCTCGAAACATCTTCCATTTCCTGGAGGTTGGTGCTAGGAGACCCCTAAAGTCATCATCACCAGCCACTATGAAGTCCGTCATCTTCATCAACTGTGGCATTGAGAAGAGGCGATAAAGGGAGAATGGATGGGTATTTATTAAGTCCCTGCTGTGCACCAAGCACTGTGGTAGGTGCTGTGTCTATCATACATGGCCTTCTCTAAAGTTGAATGAGATTTCTTATGCCTATTCCTGACCCAAGCCACCAGAGGCTCAGTGAATGTGCGTTCCCAGCGTCTCTCAGCTAGAAAGTAAGAGGAACAGAACTTGAACCTGGTCCTTCTGACTCCAGAGTCTGTGTGCTGTCTCTCGCTGGGTACTAGCTCCCAATAGGCCACTTTAGGTCATCAGATGGGATAAGGAAGACACGGAGAGTGGGTGAGACTCCCTCAGATCATTGCTTTTGCTTTTTCTCACCCTCGTGTGTGTTTCCTCCCTAAGCCCCTTCTTTTCTCCAGGCATCGGACAAGGGCAGGTAGGAGGGTGCTCATTTCTTCTGCTCAGGCTTCAGCTGCAGCCAGTGGAGCCTCTTCTCAGCCTCACCCTGTGTGCCCAGGGCCCCCTGCCCTTGCTCCTGGTCCTTCTCTCCTCCTCTGAGCCCCCAGATTTCCAGTGACCTTCAGATTTGATAGATGGAATGTCCCCAATGGATGCTCCCATTGACATTGGGCATGCCGCTGTGTGGAGCTCAGCAGTAAAAGGGGGAAATTAACAGGCATTTAAATTCTAAAATTCGTGATGAGAGGTCAGAGTCTACAGAACATCTGTTTTCGGCATTTTCGAGGGGCCTTCAGTTTGCAGCCAGCACTTGGCGGTGTGTGGTTATCAGCAGTTGATTGTGACACGGCACAACTCTGCGGCTGGGAGCTGGGAGCTGGCAGCGTGCTGTAGCTGCATTTGCAGGCTTGGTGGCTGGCTCTGAACTGTGCGCCCGCAGCATCTTGGGATCACAGCCTGTGGGTTGGTTTCCAAGTACCTGTCTAGAAACCTGAGTCTGTATTTTCCTAAGTGTAAAAGTTCTGGGAAACTGAGTGTTCAAAAAGAAACCCTGTGCTGAGGAAAGGGACCAGATGCTTCCTAGAGGGGGAGTGTCCAGTACGGTGGCCTCCAGCACCTGCAACTGCTGTGTGTCTGAAACGTGTTCCTCTGAGACGTGACACATGTGTACAGTCACACGTATTGAAGCCAACTGTGATGGCTCACACCTGTAATTCCAGCACTTTGGGAGGCTAAGGTGGGACAATTGTTTGAGGCCAGCCTGGACAACATAGCAAGATCCTGTTTCTACAAAATATAAAAAATTGGCCAGTATTCTGTGGCATGTGCCTGTATTCCCAGCTACTTGGGAGGCTGAGGTGGGAGGATGTCTTGAGCCCAGGAAGTCGAGGCTGCAGTGAACTGTGATGGCATCAGTGCACTCCAGCCTGGGCAAGAGTGAGACCCTGACCCCTCCCCCACAAAAATAGACACTGGATTTCAAAGACAGTACAACAAATGTAAAATATCTTTAATAATGTTTTATATTGATCATGCTGATGAAGTGAAATAATTTTGGATATATTGGGGTATGTACATTATATTACTAAGGTTAATTTCAGTGGTTTCATGGGTTTATTTTATTTCTTTTTTAGACACCTTTGCTTCAGAGTTTCTTTAGCTCAGTGTTCTCTAAGGGGGACAGTTTCCACTCCTAAAAGACCTTCTGGAAAATCTGAGGGACTCTTTGTCACATCAACTGGAGGAGGTGCTACCACATACAGTGTGTCGGTCATGAAGAACGTTGAAGTCCCACACTGGCCGAAGGAAAGCAGTGCAGCACAACAGAAGAATTATCCCATAAGCTGCATCATTGTGAATGTCCCAGCAGACATTAGATAGGTGAAAAATTAGTTATAATAATCTGACTCTCACAGTCCCTGTCTGGGCCCAACATGTCTGTTAAACAGGAGTGCAAACTCCATTTGACATATAAGCATAAAGCTTTTTGGGTTTTGGTTTTTTTTGCACAAGCTAAAATTTCCAGGGATGCAAACTATGGAAATCAAAGGAAGATTTATAGTTTGTTTTATCTGGATTGTTACCAAGGTTGTTAATCATTATGAAATTCACAGCAACGTTGGCAATGCTGCTCATGGTATTTCAGTTGCCAACATAACACGTGCCCATCACATTCACTGTAATTCCGCTGAGAGGTGCTAACTTCTGCCTTCTTCACTACGCTAGTGTGGTTGTGCCTGAGCGACTGCATATGGAGATGCAGATTATTTTATTGAAACTCCTTTTGTTTCCCCTTTATATTACAACTGGGACTTTATATTAGTTTTTAAAAATTATGTATCTAGGCAAATTATACTACTGAAAAGGAGTCTTAATAAAATATTTTTACATAGCAGCATCAACTACAAATACACACACACACACACACACACACACACACACAAACATATAACAGAAAAGGGCATAGTGCATCTAACAGAATTACAAACCATCACTTGAACACATTCATACACCGTTTGACTCCAGCGTCTATTCTTTGTCTCTTAAACATCTCACTCTGTGGGTTCCGGCTGCCGGTGCTCGTCCTCTAAAGAGCTCTGTGCTTCCTAAGCTCTGTACTGACACATGACTCCAACCCTTATCATATGGGCTGCAATTTCCCGTGCCACTGTCATCTTCTTCCCTGGAAGGAAGGATCCCTTCCTGTGAGTTCTGAGAGCGCAGGCGCTATGTACAACTGCTCCTTACTCCACACTGGTGCCCTGCACGTGGCGGAGCACGCTAGTCCATGCTCAACACCTGGGGAGTCAGTGAATTGCAGAGAGCTGCAAGGGCAGGTGGGACTGTGGGCCAGCAGGTGGGACTGTGGGCCAGCAGCTGGTTAGAGGTAGTAGACAGTTTCGAGGGAGATCAGTGCCTTGGGCTTCGGTAAAATAGAGAGCCCAGAGTGGTAACGGAATAATGCACTTTGGAGTCAGGCAGATTGAGTGTTGAATTCCAGTTCTGCTATTCACTACCTTGGAGATTTTAGGAAAGGTCATTACCATCTCGGAGGAAAGAAGGACAGTGGTGCTTCGCTCATCTGGTGGAGGTGGGGGTTACCTGAGAATTGCTTGGAAAGCACTTACCACAGCATCTGGCAAATCAGAGCTCACAGAATGTCAGCTGCTTGTATCAGGCTGGGTTCTCCAGAGAAGCAGAAACAGGCACTAGAGCCTTTATACAAAGGGATTTATTGTAAGGCTTTGGCTCAATGGCTTTGGAGACTGGCAAGTCCCAGGATCTGCAGTCAGCAAGATGAAGGCCCAGGAGAGCCAACGGTGTCATTTCCAGTCGAAGCCTAAAGGCCTGAGAAGCAGGAGAGCCAATAGTGTACGTCTTAGTCTGAGTTCAAGTCTAAAGGCAGGAGAAGATCGATGTCCCAGCTCAAAGACAGTCAAACAGAGAGAGCAAACTCTTTCTCCACCTTCTGGTCTCTTCAGGCCTTCAACAGATTAGACTAGGCCCATTCCTAGCATAAAGCAATCTGCTTTACTCAGCGGTTAAGCACCACTGAAGACTGTACCTTTATGATATGGTGTTTGGGAATGGGGCTGGGATCTGAGCCCACCTCATCCCACAGGTCCTGATCTTCTCATGACTTCATGCTGCCTCCTTTGGGGGTAATGAAATTGTCCTGTTATCTTCTGTGAAATTGCCCTGTCATATTCTGTGAAAATCAGCAGGATTGTCTGGAAAGGGCCTGGGGACTCCTCCCTGGTTGCCCCCCTGAGTTGGTTGGTACTAGAAGCCCCTCTCTCTCCCACAGGAGGGACTGGTCCAATCTCCCCCAAGGTCTCCAGATGTGGACACTGCCTTTCCCAACCATGGCTGTAAACAGCTGGTGCCAAAGCTCAGATAGATCCTTTGGTGCCTTCATGTAGACACTTTTTGCCCTGAGCTTCAAGTTCATTCTTATGCTTATTCCATAAACAAGGAAACCACTGGGCAAGAGGGTCCCCGTGCCAGCCAGCATGTGCCGTTCCCCTGGGCCCAAACGCACCTCTCCCAGGCTCTCAAGAGAGCAGGGTCTGCACAAAGGCCGAGCCTTCTGCTGCAAGGTCCAGTCTGCACCGAGTCTGTGTCACTGAGCCTGTTGCGTGGCCTCTCACTTTCAGTGGCACTTCACAGTTTACCTTCATAGACATTTCTTGCATCATCTGCTTGATTTAGCTGCCACCAGTGGGCCAGTTTCTGCTTGCTGCCTGTTTTGTTACTGGAACTCAGCCGACTCTATTCTTTGATGTATTGTTATGGCTGCTTTTCCTAATATGGCACAGTTGAATACTCGCTACAAAGACAACAGTCTGAAAAGCTTAGAAGATTTCCCATCTGGCACCTTGCAGAAGAAGGCTGCTGGCTTGCTCTGAACAGCCCCCCGAGGTAGATGAAGAAGGCTGCTGGCTTGCTCTGAACAGCCCCGCGAGGTAGATGCAATTGTTCGTTATTTTCATGCTACAAGTGGAAAATAAATGGATGAAGCCAAGTGGCTCAAGACCCAGTGTTTTCTTAAGGAAGCAGAACTAGTCCATAGAGCCAAACTGAAAGCCAAATGCTTTTCTGTCCAGGAAAGAATTTATATTGAAGAGACAGGAGCATAAGGAGGGGCTGACCCCAGAGACGGGTTCTTTGAGAATGCCCGTTAGATCCAGTGACCTTGTCTTGGAGAAAATAACAGAAGCAAATTTCTGCTTTTCACTTTACTTATTTGTTCATTATTATTATTTTTAGAGACAGGGCTCTGCTGCCCAGGTTGGAATGCAGTGGTACAATCACGGCTCATGGCTCATTATACACCACCTCCCGGACTCAAAAGATCCCCCATTCTCAGCCTCCCAAGCAGCTGCAATGACAGATGCACGCCACCACAGCTGGCTAATTTTAAAAATCATTTGTAGAGATGCGGTCTAGCAATGTTGCCCAGGCTGGTCTCAAACTCCTGGCCTCAAGTGATCCTCTCGTCTCCCAAAGTGCTGGGATTACAGGCATGAGCCACCGTGCCCGGCTGGCACCTGTTTTTTAGAACACGGTGGACGGCCAGCACTTCTCAGCCCCTGAATGGAGAGAATCAGCCCTGAGCACGTGGCTGCAGGGTTTAAACGCCAATCAAAAGGATCTGTAATATTCAGAGTTGATATTTTATTTACTTTCTTCTAATTCCAAAAGCAAACACTCTGAACTCCTAGGTACACAAGAAATAAATGTGAAACAGATGCATGTGGGGAAGGGACCCATGAGCTCCTAGGTGAATCCAGGGAAGCAAACTTCCAAAGGGCAGCTGTTCTCACATAAGATCACCTCCCCTCTCCTGCCCAGCCCCTCACCACGCACACAGAATGGGATTAGCAAAGACACCATGGGCACGGCTGTTATTTCCTCACACTGTCTAGGACCACATATGCTTCTCGTGGGCTGCTCACATGTCCATTCATGTTTATAACACAGACATGTGGAGGCTTTTGCATCTCATAAGAACTCTGGCCAGGTGTGGTGGCTCACAGCTGTAATCCAGTCACTTTGGGAGGCAAGACAGGAGGATGGCTTGAGCCCAGGTATTCAAGACCAACCAGGGCAACATAGTGAGACCCCATCTGTACAAAACATTTAAAAATTAGCCAGGCATGGTGGTTCATGCCTGTGGATCCAGACACTTTGGAGGCTGAGGTGGGAGGATTGCTTGAACACAGGAGGTTGAGGATACAGTGAGCCACAATCATGCCACTGCACTCCAGGCTCACAATAAATAAATAGAACCCATGATTCACTAACAATATTCGGTGGCACTCAGACATCACCTCCTGGCGGCTTCATCTGGGACAGTCTCACTTTTCCTGCTTGGCCTGGGGAGTTTAGAATGGTGAGAAGCGGGAGAGCCCACAGGAGACTTGGCTCTGTCTTGGAAATCCAGAGCCTATGGAGCCCTGAGCAGGCAAGTTCAACATTGTGTAGACTGAGAGGCCCCTAGGGACAGGGGGTGGGTGGGTGTGGCAGTTGCCCTCAGTCCCGAGGCAAGAATTTGAAGCAGGAGAGGCTTGGAAGAGAAAAAGAAGGCAAGGCCTAGATGAGAGGGTGAGGCCCGACAGGAAGGGAGAAGATTCCAGTGACAGTCAGCTGTCAAGGTGGCGAGGGGCAGCAGCACTAGCAGCAGAGCCACAGCGTCATGCTACACTAGGGGTGCATGTTTGCATCTGTAAATGGCTCCTCCTAGTTGTGCAGTGCACAGCCTGTGCATCCATACATGGCAGCTCTGAGAAACACCAATGGTCATAAACTTTTAGAAATGGATTTTGCAAACAGAAGGTTGAATCAAGGGTAATAAGCGTATGCATACATAGGCGTGGGCCTTTGTGTCAAGAAAGAATGAAAGAAGCAGAATAAACATAAAATAAAATGAGCATCCCAGGCTTTTTGTGCTGACCTGCATTATTAATGAAGAAGGCTGTGCCTGGGAAACAGCAATCTAATAGAGGGTTTGAGAAAACATTTGCACGAGCAGGTCAAAGGTGCGGAAAGGGAAAGAGACCCATTGGACGCCCAGGTTTCTCCCTGGCGCCTGTGGTTCTTTTCTCCTCTCAACAAGAACCTGGAGACAGGCCTGTATTTTCCCAGCCAGCCTCACTCTTTACCTCCACATCAATATTTTCCATCAATTTGCAACCAATACCCTTAAAAACAAGACCTTATCAGCAGTAGCCAATTTAATTTTTTAAGTTTTTCAACTTAGAAAACAATGGGACACTGGGCTTGCTGGGAGACACAGTGGAGAGAGGTTCTTAAACTTCAGTGTGCTCAGAGTCCCCTGGAGGGCTTGGGGACACACTGGTGGCTGGGCGGCAACCCAGAGCTTCAGTTTCTGTAAATCTGTGGGCGGGGCCCAGGGATTTGCATTTCTAAAAATTTCCTAGGTCATGCTGATACTGCTGGTCCAGGGACCACACTTGGAGAACTACTGAAGGATAGAGTAAGTTTAGCAGCAGAGAATTTGGAGCCAGCCTGCCAGGGTGTGAAGTCTTGGTCCCACCCATGCCATCCCTGTGACTCGCAGCACGTTACTCAAACTCCACACCCTTTTCATCATCTGTAAAATGGTGACTTTACTGAGACTAAATTAATTAATGGAACTCACAGGGCGAATCCATAGAATGCAGTAAGTAACACATTGCTTTTCCCCCTCCTCACTGGATGATAGGGAAGGAGGAAGCTGGGCAGCAAACCAAGCGGAGGGGAAAGTGGGCACACAGGCAGGGCCGGGCGTTGGCCGGGGACCCTCAGGCTTGTGTCTGCATGGTGGGTTGTGGGCTGCCCTGGCTGTCACCCCATGGCAAAGTGGCTGCATTCCCACCACCTGGGAGAATATGAAGCAAAGGGAGGTGGTGTTTATCTGCTAGGCGCTGCCACGTGTGCTATTTCATTTGGTCTTCTCAACAATCCTGTGAGTTAGACCTCACAGATGACAAAACCAGAGGCTCTGAAGTGGCCAGACATGGTGGCTCAGCCAAGTGACTTAGCTACTGTCAGAAGCAGAGGTACCTGTGGCTCCAGTGCAGCAGCTCCGTCAAGACACCTGACCAGCATGGCTGCCAGCACCTCAGCTACATTCTCCTTCCCTTTCTTTTTCTTCTAGAGGCTGGGGCTAGACTCAATGGTCAAGTACCCTTCCTGGGAAAGGGGCCCAAGCAAAGGATGGCTGAAGGAGTCTGTCTTTATCAGACAGTCTTGGGACTTGGCAAGCTAGTGGCTGCTCCTGCATTTCAAAAAAAGGCTAAGAGAACAAGAACAGGGTGGTCTCCTGTCTCTGTGATTGATCTGCCACTTGCTTTGAGATGGAGTCTCACTCTGTCACCCAGACAGGAGTGCAGTGGTGTGATCTCGGCTCACTGTGACCTCCTCCTTCTGAGTTCAAGAGATTCTCCTGCCTCAGCCTCCAGAGTAGCTGGGAATACAGGTGCACACTGCCATGCCTGGCTAATTTTTGTATTTTTTTTTTAGTAAAGACAGAGTTCTCCATGTTGGCCAGTCTGGTCTTGAACTCCTGACCTCAAGTAATCTGCCCATCTCGACCTCCCAAAATGCTGGGACTATAGGGATGAGCCACTGCACCCAGCTGCTTTTTTTTTTTTTGGTTTGACATTATATAATCTGTCAGTATTAACTATAGAGCTACATGGATCCAGTTCATATCTTTTTATTTTTTAAGTTTTTCTTTCTTTTTGAGACCGTGTCTTCCGTTGCTGCCCAAGCTGGATTGCAGTAGCGTGATCATGACTCACTGTAGCCTTGACCTCCCTGGTTCGAGCCATCCTCCCACCTAACTCCCAAGTAACTGGCACCACAGGTAACTGGCTGATTTTCTTATTTTTTTTGTACAGATGGGATCTCACCATGTTACCTATGCTGGTCTCAAACTCCTGAGCTCAAATGATCCTCCTGTCTTGGCCTCCCAAACTGCTGAGATTACAGGTGCGAGCCACTATGCTTGGCCATTACATTTTAAAAATTATTTATTATTTATTATGATTTTTAGAGCCAGGGTCTCACTATATTGTCCAGACTGGAGTGCAGTGGTGTGTTCATAGCTCACTGTAACCTTGAACTCCTGGGCTTAAGAGATTCTCCCTGCCTCAACCTCATGAGTACCTATGACTACAGGTGCACACCACCATGCCCAGCTAAGTTTTAGAAAAAAATTTTTGGTAGAGATGAAGTCTCACTATGCTGCCCAGGTTGGTTGCAAACTCCTGGCTTCAGAGGATCCTCCTGCCCCAGCCTCCCAAAGTGTTGGGATTACAGGCATGAGCCACCGCCCTGAGCTGTGTGCATGATCTGGAGTGGGAGGTCTCGGCTCAGAGAGGGCTGAAGGAACAGATGCAGGGCGAACCTCAGAGCCCTTACCACACACATGAGCAAGGGCAGTGGGGCTGAGGCTCACTCTCAGTGTTAGGAAAGATGAAGGGCCATGGAGGCTGGAGTGACTCTTTCGGGTTCATCTTTAGGCCGTGGGAGCCTGCCTAGAGTGTGTAAGGGCAGGGCAGGGAGGCGATGGTTCTCATCTCCTTTCCTTTCTCCCTGTGTTGCCACTGCTTAGACCAGTGGACACCTGACATTTGACTTTTCCTCCCATGACCTGGCCTGAGGGCAGCCCTGGAGCACAATGGGCTGGAGGTCAGACAGGCTGGGCCACCCTGTTCCCAGGCACACTCCCTACCACCTCTTCTGCTTGGTACGCTTAGAGGAGGTGAACGTTCAGAATACTGGAGAAAGCCCTTTGAAAGCTTCTGAGTTCTTGGGTACCTGCCATTGGTACGTTCTCATCATCTGCCTTTCTGTTCAGGGAAACGTGTTGTTTACTTTCCAATCTGATTTCAAAACAAGTAACATCATCAGAGGGACTTGAAATGCCCACAGCCGTAAAAGCTGTCACAGTGAATTTCTTTCTGAACCAGTCAACCCAGAGCGTGACTCCAAGGAATGGTGCAAATTGTGGCCGGGTGACAGCTCAGTACAACACAAACATGTCACAGGCCTCGTAAGCTCAGGGAGAGTAACGGAAACAGGCTGAAAATTAATGTGTCATACACACATCCCTGGCTTGTGTGTCTGTCTGACTTACCCACATTTATGCTTTTATCAGCACTAGATAATCTTCAGCCACTAAATGGTCTTTTGAGATGGTGAATGTCTTTAAAATGAACATTTCTGCAGTTTCCCTCACAGATGAAAAGAGTAGGGAAATACTCTGGGATGTGATTTGAAAGATGCTAAAATGCATCCCCTGTCCCAAATCTTATTCCTTGCCACCATGCTTCACATCCCCACAATCAATAGCACTTATTTGGGATACAGCATTGAGTTCAGAAGGCATCTGCTAATATCAGATACATTACCCCAAAGAGGCGGCAGGTTGAACAATGAGCAGACAACTCTCCCTCCATCTGTCTTTCCCATTCTGCCTTCTTCAATGTTGTAAGTGACCACCATGTACTACCTCAGACTTCTTAGCCAGGACTCCAGGCTGGGGCTGCAGTGCTTCCATGACGTGGCCTGTCAGTTAGCCTATGTGTGTTACATGCACATGCGCCTCTAGAGAGGGGTCCCTAATTTTCAGTGGTTTTTCCTTTTTTCTTTTTTTGAGACGGAGTTTCGCTCTTGTTACCCAGGCTGGAGTGCAATGGCGCGATCTCGGCTCACCGCAGCCTCCACCTCCTGGGTTCAGGCAATTCTCCTGCCTCAGCCTCCTGAGTAGCTGGGATTACAGGCACGCGCCACCATGCCCAGCTAATTTTTTGTATTTTTAGTAGAGATGGGGTTTCACCTTGTTGACCAGGACGGTCTCGATCTCTTGACCTCGTGATCCACCCTCCTCGGCCTCTCAAAGTGCTGGGATTATAGGCGTGAGCCACCACGCCCGGCCATTTTCAGGGGTCCATGTATTTTCCAGGGGTCCATGACTACCCACAGTGTAAGCTTCATTAAATTAGCTGTACTAATGTTATCCACGTAGAAGGTTGGCCCAGACCCTTAAAAAGCGGGAGTTTGGAGGGCTTCACTGCAGACCTTGACAACATCTGAGTGACTCTGCAAACATGCCCGAAGTTCTCCTCTTATTTCCGCATCTGCCCTCCTCCTCCTCCTCCCTCCAACACTAAGTATACACTCGCTGAAGAATAATAATACAGGATGAGCATCTCTAGTCTGAATATCTGAAACTTTTTGAACACCAACACGATGCCACAAGTGGGAAAGTCCACACCTGACCTCATGTGACAGGTCACAGTCAAAACACAGGTGCCCAACATACAGATTATTCAGCATCCCCAAGGGGAAAAGGTGCTCCCCCAGCTCCCTTTAGTTTGGATGTATCTTTTCCATGCATGCCTAGATTCCTCATGCAAACACGCCTGTAAAGTGTGATAAAATGGTATGTGTGCAGGCCAGACACACCAATAGCAGGCTCCCCGTGATGCCCGACATGGCGCATCACTCCCTGTGCTGTTTTGCTTATTCTCTGCTCTGTGGTGTAAAGTTATTGTTGAAAATGCTAAAAAGGTCTGCATGTATCCCTATGGGGAACAGAGATAAGAAAAAGAGGAAGCATGTTTGTTCATAGCACAGAAAGTCAAGCTTTGGAGAAATTGGACAGCAGTGAAAGCGTAAAACATCTTACAGAAGATGATGGTGTTGGAATGACCACCACGAAACAGAAGGATAAACGAAGTTCTATGCCGAAAGTGACGAATAGATGTTAATTTAAAACAAAAATAATACATAAAGCTGAAAATGAAGATCTGGTTCCCGTGTTAAAGGAACGCATTCATCCGTGTTGAAGTGAACACGTGTAACGTGATGATACGCTGATCGCAAAACAAGAAAAGATCTGTCACATTCAACAAAAAGCTGAAGGGAACTATGAGTATTTAACAGGCTGGTTGCAAAAATTTGAGAAAAGATACAGCATTGAGTTTTTAAGGATTTGTGGTGCTAAAGCATCTACTGATCACAAAGCAGTGGAGAAATTCATTGGCAAGGTTGCAAAGGTCATGGCTGATGAAAACTACAGTGCTGATGGAGCATCACTGTTTGGGTATTACGGCCCCAGAAAAACACTGACCACAGCTGATGAGACAGTCCCTGTAGGAATTCAGATGCAAAGGACACAGTAACTGAGTCAGGTGTGCTAATGCAGCAGGCATACAGAAGTGTCATTTGCTGTGGTAGGCAAGCTTGCATCCTCACTTGGGCTGAACTTGCTAGTCCAATATGATGCTAATAAAAAAAAACACCTGCATCACCAGAGACATCTTTTCTGGTTAATTTCACAAGCATTTCGTACCAGTGTCTCATGCTCAACCATAGGAAAGATAGATTAGATGACAATAGCAAGATGTTGTTATTCCTTGACGACTGTTCTGCTTATCTTCCAGCTGAAAATTCTCATAAAAAGTAACACTGATGCCATGTACTTTCCAGTAAATGTGACTTCACTAATTCAGCGTGTGAGCAGGGTAACTTTAGATCTATGAAGAGGAAATGTAAGAACCTTTCTTGAATAGCACGCTAGCAGCAGTGAACAGAGGTATGGGTGTGGGAGGATTTTCGAAAGGAGTTTAGCATGAAGGATGCCTAGGTGCCGTTTCCAGTGCTTGGAACACAGTGGCTAAAGACACAGGGTGCATACCTGGTACAGTCTCAGACCTGCAACTGTGATTAGTGACGGTGATAAAACGGCATATGTCATGTGAGAAAAAAACGATGTCTGACTTCCTTGTACATGTGAAAAAGATTCCTTCAGAATCTGTCAGTAAGCTGGAGGAAGAGGATATTGAAGTTTATCACCTCGATCATCGGGGTCCAGTTGTTCATTCATTCGCTGATGGTGAAATAGCCTAACTGGTTCTGAATCAAGGCAATTGTGACCACAGTGTCATG
>CM052652.1:451339-497805 GCA_028533165.1 Leontopithecus rosalia
GCCGAGGCGGGTGGATCTCGAGGTCAAGAGATCGAGACCATCCTGGTCAACACGATGAAACCCCGTCTCTACTCAAAATACAAAAAATTAGCTGGGTACGGTGAAGCATGCCTGTAATCCCAGCTACTGGGGAGGCTGAGGCAGGAGAATTGCCTGAACCCAGGAGGCGGAGGTTGGGGTGAGCCGAGATCGCGCCATTGCACTCCAGCCTGGGTAAGGAGAGTGAAACTCCGTCTCAATAAATAAATAAATAAATAAATAAATAAAATAATAAAAAAATTGATTTTAAAAATAGATGTAATCCAACATATTAAAAATATGATCACATCAACATATAATCAATATAAAAATGATTAGTAAGCGATTGTACAGTTTTTTGTGTTAAGTCTTTGAAATCCAGCGTGCCTTTACACTGCAGCACATCTTAGTCTGCACACTAAACCTTCTTTCCTGTCTTTATTTCATAAGCTAGACCTTATTCCAATTAGAATTCTCTATTCTGTGAAATACAATGTTAAAACAATGAAAAGAGGCCACGTGCAGTGGCTCATTCCTGTAATCCCAGCACTTTGGGAGGTGGGAGGATCACCTGGAGGGCTGGGTGTTTGAGACGAGCCTGGGCAACATGGCAAAACTCCGTCTCTATTAAAAATTCAAAAAATAGCCAGGCGTGGTGGTGGGCACCTGTAATCCCAGCTACTCAGGAGGCTGAGGCACGAGAATCGCTTGTACCCAGAAGGTGGAGGTTGCAGTGAGCTGAAATCGCACCACTGCACTCCAGCTTGGGAGACAGGGCAGACTCTGTCTCAAAAGGAAAATAAAATAATGAAAAGATAAACTGCAGACTGCAAGAAAATATTTTCAAAACACCCAGTTGATAAACCACTTGTGACCAAATATGCAGAGAACGATTACAATCAATAATAAGAAACTAAACAACCCAATTAAGGAATGGACAAAATATTTTAATAAACATCAAAGAAGATATATGGATGGCAAATAAATACATTAGAGATGCTTATTGTCATTTTTCTTGTTTTATTCATTAGAATTGTTAGTATTTTTAAATTTAGATTTTTAATTTTAGTTTTTTTTTTCTTTTTTTAAATTCAATCTCCGTAGAGACTGTCAAAAATTGCGGATGCCGTCTATATTTCAAGTCGTCATGGTGGGGTATTGGGAAAATTTTTCAATTAGCAATAATCGCACCTCGGATAAACCTCATTGGCTACAATACTGCCACTGTGCAAAGCGTAATTTTACTTTTTTTTTCTAGATGGAGTTTCACTCTTGTTACCCAGGCTGGAATGCAATGGCGTGATCTCGGCTCACTGCAACCTCCACCTCCTGGGTTTAGGCAATTCTGCCTCAGCCTCCTGAGTAGCTGGGATTACAGGCATGCGCCACCATGCCCAGGTAATTTTTTGTATTTTTAGCAGAGATGGGGTTTCACCATGTTGACCAGGATGGTCTCGATCTCTCGACCTCGTGATCCACCGCCTTGGCCTCCCAAAGTGCTGGGATTACAGGCTTGAGCCACCGCGCCCAGCCAATTTTAGTATTTTTAATACACCCATGTGGGGGTTTGTCACATGGGTATATTGCGTGATGTTGAGGTTTGGGCTTCTAATGATTCCATAGCCCAGGCAGTGAACAGTGCCCCATAGGTAGGTAGCTTTTCAATCCTTCCCCTTCTCTGCTCCCACCTCTTGGAATCCCAAGTGTTTATTGTGCCCATCTTTGTGTCCATGTGTACCCAATGTTTAAGCTACAACTTATAAGTGAGAACACGTGGTATCTTTTTCTGTTCCTGCCTTAGTCTGCCTAGGATAACAGCCTCCAGCTGCTCCCACGTTGGTACATAGGTCAAAATTTTGTTAGTTTTTGTGGATGCATCATATTCCATGGTATATAGGTGCCACATTTTCTCCATGCAATCCTCTGTGGTTGGGTATCTGGGTTGATTCCATGTCTTTGCTACTATGAATAGTGCAGCCATAAATGTCCTAGTGCAGGTGGACACTAAATTTTCAACAGATAAAGTGAAATGTGGCTCTAACAAAATAATAAAATATGTTTAATGGAAAAATATGTTCTACTGCTTCAGTTTTTACACTTATGTTAAATTAAATTGTATTAAAATTTAAGATCCTCAGTTGAACCAGCTATATTTCACCTGATCTATACACGTGACTAGTATTGGAAGTACAGCTTGAAGTTGGTACACTGCTTCCTGGGCCTTTGGGGATAGCAGTTGACAGAATGGATGAAAACGTCTTTGTTTCTGGAATAATAGTAATAATAGCAGTAGTAACTGTCTGGAGACCTCACATCAAAGATGGAAGGCTTTGGAATTTGGAGAAAAGCAAAAAAGGAAAATCCAGGTGGTCAGGATTCCTATTACAGAATCTCATATCCCTGGAACAATCATGAGCAGGAGTTATTGCCATGCTCATTAATATACTGCTTGTGTGATGAGCTGCTTAGAGTCCGCCTCGCCTGCCAAGCTCTGTGGGGGTAGGAAATGTGTCTCTCTTATTCACCATAATATCTACGGAGCCCAGCACCATGCCTGCTATCAGAGCTCTGGGTACTGTTGAAAGAATAAATTCAAAGGCTGCACTCAATCCTGTGGAGACAAGGTGAGGCAGGATTTACGTGATTCTGCCCAGCATAAGCAAATCAGCCCAACCAGAGGGTTGCCATATGAGCAAGACTGGCAAAGGCAGGCTACGGTTTAGCTAAAAACACAGCACCACCAAACCGGGTAGAGCGTCTCCGTTTTACAGGTGAAATCATGTGCGGACAGTGTCTGGACTGTACAGGTGAAATCACGTGCGGGTGGTGTCTTCACCTTACAGGTGAAATCACGTGCGGGCAGCGTCTCCACCTTACAGGTGAAATCATGTGTGGGCGCTGTCTCCGCTGTACAGGTGAAATCACGTGCGGATGGTGTCTCACCGTACAGGTGAAATCACGTGTGGGTGGTCTCCACTGTACAGGTGAAATCACGTGCGGGTAGTGTCTCCACTGTACAGGTGAAATCACGTGCGGGCGGTGTCTCCACCATGCAGGTGAAATCACGTGCGGGTAGTGTCTCCACTGTACAGGTGAAATCACGTGCGGGCAGCGTCTCCACCTTACAGGTGAAATCACGTGCGGGTAGTGTCTCCACTGTACAGGTGAAATCACGTGCGGGTAGTGTCTACACCGTGCAGGTGGTGTCTCCGCGTACACGTGCGGGTGGTGTCTCCACCGCACAGGTGAAATCACGTGCGGGCGGTGTCTTCACCTTACCGGTGAAATCACGTGCGGGTGATGTCTCCACCGCGCAGGTGAAGTAGTGTCTCAGCCGCGCAGGTGAAATCACGTGCGGGTAGTGTCTACACCGTGCAGGTGGTGTCTCCGCGTACACGTGCGGGCGGCGTCTCTACCTTACGGGTGAAATCACGTGCGGGTGGTGTCTACACCGTGCAGGTGGTGTCTCCCCGTGCAGGTGGTGTTTCCCCGCGCAGGTGAAATCACGTGCGGGCAGCGTCTCCACCATGCAGGTGAAATCACGTGCGGGTAGTGTCTACACCGTGCAGGTGGTGTCTCCGCCTTATGGGTGAAATCACGTGCGGGCGGCGTCTCCACCTTACGGGTGAAATCACGTGCGGGTAGTGTCTCCCCGCGCAGGTGAAGTCACGTGCGGGTGGTGTCTACACCGCGCGGGTGGTGTCTCCCCGTGCAGGTGAAGTCACGTGCGGGTGGTGTCTACACCGCGCGGGTGGTGTCTCCCCGTACAGGTGGTGTCTCCCCGCGCAAGTGAAGTCACGTGCAGGTGGTGTCTACACCGCGTGGGTGGTGTCTCCCCGCGCAGGTGAAGTCACGTGCGGTACCCGTAAGCCACGGTAACTTCTTACGTCCTGAAGCCCCACAGAACCTACAGGGTCTCCGGCCGCCTAGCCCTGAGGCCACCCTCCTTCCCACACAGGCCCTGATTTCTTCCCGGTTCCTCTTTCATTTCCTCCAGTTACCTGGACATGGTGTCTACGCAGGTGAGACTCAGAGAGCGAAGGGAAGCACCGCTCGTCAGTGCGGAGGAGCGTGGGTCTGGGCTCTTCGGGGAAAATGGCAGCGACGCAACTTCCGGAAGCTTCGAGGGGGACGCACAGGAACGTCCTCAGACTACGGGCCCCCGGACGGGACAAACTAGCGCCGCCTAGCCGGAAGCCGGTCCCCGGACGGGACAAACTAGTGCCGCCCAGCCGGAAGCCGGCCCCCGGACGGGACAAACTAGTGCCGCCCAGCCGGAAGCCGGTCGCCAGCTGCCGTGTCCCTCCTCCTCCCCGCCCCTCTTCCTGCCTGTGTGTCTCCCCTTCTCTCCCTCTGTCTGTCTCTGTCTCTCTCTCTTTTTTTTTTTTTTTTGAGACGGAGTTTTGCTCCTGTTACCCAGGCTGGAGTGCAATGGCGTGATCTCGGCTCACCCCAACCTCCGCCTCCTGGGTTCAGGCAATTCTCCTGCCTCAGCCTCCCGAGTAGCTGGGATTACAGGCACGCGCCACCATGCCCAGCTAATGTTTTGTATTTTTAGTAGAGACGGGGTTTCACCATGTTGACCTGGATGGTCTCGATCTCTTGACCTCGTGATCCACCCGCCTCGGCCCCCAAAGTGCTGGATCAAAGCCTGAGCCACCGCGCCCGGCCCTGTCTCTCTTTTTTTCTGCAGACCGGCGTCCTTCCGACTTCAGCCACGCGTGGATCAAAACCAGCCACCAGCGACCACGCGCGAGAGCCCCACGGTCAGCCCCGAGAGGGAGGGAGACCGCGCTCTCGGGTTCGGGTTTCAGAATCCCACCGAGGCCCCTTTGAGCAGCCTGTCCAGGCGCCGGCTCTCAAGCAGTGATCGCGGCTGCCTGGGAAGTCCCAGCACCCCGACGCCAAGGACATTGAGGAGGCTTTTCTCGGTGCCCTAGATTTGTGAGTGCAGCTCCAGTAAAGAGTATGACGTGTTAGTCCACCCACATTGTGAACGCAGCCACCTCCAGGGTGCACCCAGGAGACCGCTGGGTTGTCCCGACAGCCCCCAGGCACCATGCCCGGTGGGAACCTCGGCCCATTCCAGGAGATGACTGGAGCGAGGGGAGGGACGGGTCCTGGGTGGTGGCGCTTCTGTGGAGTGAGACAAGGCAGGGTGGGAAAGGGGGCTTTCCTTCCGGAGAAGGGATGCCCCAGGGCAACCCTCTGGGCTGGAGCGGAGGGGGCCTGGATTCAGGGCCAGCTTCGCAGGCAGGTGAGCCGTGCCCTCGCACGGAATGGCCCCTCAGTTGGCTTAATGCTCTGCTCTCGCCAGCTTGGCGTTCTTAATACCTGTTAACCAGTTCTGGGCCTGGGCCTGCAAACGGAGTGGCCAGTCCTGTGGCAGTCCTTTCTCTCTTCAGATGCTGCTCAGACAGCGGGCATCCTATCCTATGCCCACATCAACAGGAGAAAGATGTCAGGGCAAAGTGAGGGTGGCACTGGGGCACCCAGTCCTCCCACTCCACTTGAGGTGGCAAGGCCATGTGGGTTTCCACTGGTCCAGAAGACCCCATGAAAGAGAACGGGCAGCAAATTATCTTGTCCCTACCTTGACCCGAAACACCTGTCCTTATGCCAGGGGACCCTAGCAGCAAGAGACTTGGGGCCTGTTCTGACGGTGGAGGCTGAAGCGGAATGGGGCACCGTGTCGGGCTTAGCAGGCTCTTCCACACCCGGGAACTGAGCCATGCAGAGGCTCTGCAGGGTTCTTCAAGCACTCAGTCTCTGATGCTTCTTGAAGGCAGCCATGGGAGCTGACACATGAAGGATATTTGAGGAAGGAGGCCTGACAAGCAGCAAATTGCAGCTGAGTCCCGGCAGAGAGGAGCCTGGCCTCACCTCTCCACTCCTCCATCACTTCCTCCGGCTCCCAAGGAAAGAGATGGAGGAGGCATCCTCAGCCAGGTCCTGCTGCCATTCCCGTGGTGAGACCTGGCACTTTGGGGGAAGGGCAAGATCAACTATGAAATCTCCCTGGGATGGGAAGCTTCAAACTGGGAAGGAAAGAGCTTGAAAAATCTGAAAGTCACGTGAAAGTCATGGGACCTGACCTAGATGTTGTGAAGGGATCCTTTATGCAGCAGGGGTACCAGGTGCATTCCCAGAGCCTGGCTGGGGGCAGTGAGCTGAGGAAAACGCTGGCTTGATGTATCAGATGGCACCACAGCACTCGTGAGGAAGGGGCCCTGGCAGACCATGTGGAATGTGTCCACCCCAGAGGATCTGCCTCCAGGAGGGCTGAGGCCCCATGCCCTAGACTTGAGTGAGCTCACAGCCATGCAGGGGCCCAGCTGCCCAGGGTCCTAGAACCACATGGGAATGCACGCTCCCTGAGATGGCTGCATTGTGTCTCCCTGCTGCAGATAGGCTGGGGCTCTGCATTCAGAACAAGCCCACTGAACACATTGGCAGATGCCCTGAGGAGTGCCCTGGTTCAGAGCTGTGGTTCGTCAATGTTATGCCAAAACCAGAATCCTCTGCTGGAAAACTTGCTAAAACACGCATTGTTTTGGCTTCTGGCCTGGGGTTTTGGATCAGAAGGTCAGGGCGGGGGGCCTGAGAATGGGCATTTCTAACACATTCCCAGACCACATAGAGAGCTGGCAGTCTGCACATCTGCCTCAACTGGGAGCTTCTGCAGGTAGGGATTCTGCCACCCTCACCATACTTTCTAGGCTCCGTGGCCTGGCTGACCTCTCCCTGAGAGCCACACCAGCCCCCAGAAGTGACAGCAGGGACAAGTAGTTCTTTTCCCAACCTGTGTGACTGGTGTGCTGGAGCAGCAGGGACTTGGCATGGGTTTTATATCCCTCCCAGCCCTACCCAAGTTAGAGGTTCCAGCCCTTTGCTCCTCTGACAGTGTCTGCTAGGTCTGCCCTGGGGGGGACAGCCAGGCAGGCGTGTGGAATTGGAGGGCTGGCAGATGCCTCAGAAACCTGGCGTGGTCCTTGGTCTCAGCACACCACCCAGTCTATTTTAAACATCTAACATTTTAGTTAACATCTGAGAGTGAACTTGTCACTCTTCTGCTTGATCTGTCCTCCACTGCCTTTTTTTCCCAATGATAAAATACATATAACACAAAACTCATTTCACCCATTCCAATTATTATTATTTTTTTAGACAGAGTCTCACTCTGTTGCCAGGCTGGGGTATAGTGGCGCGATCTCAGCTCACTGCAACCTCTGCCTCCCGGGTTCAAGCGATTCCCCTGGCTCAACCTCCCCAGTAGCTGGAACTACAGGTGCGTACCACCAGCTAATTTTTTTTCTTGTATTTTTAGCAAAGATGGGGTTTTACCATGTTGGTCAGGATGATCACGAGGTCTCGATCTTCTGACCTCATGATCCACCCTCCTTGGCCTCCCAAAGTGCTGTGATTACAGGCGTGAGCCACCGTGCCCAGCCTCCAGTGATTTTTGAAGTGCACAACTCAGTGGTAATAAGCACATCCACACTTATTACTTATAGCCATCATCGCCAGCCATATCCAAAACTTTTCTATGCCCCAAATAGAAACTCAGTATCCATTAAACAATAACGCTTGGGTCTCCCACCCCTCGGCCCCTAGTAACCTCTAGTGTAGGTTCCTTGTATAAATGGAATCATAAAATACCCTTTTGTGTCAGACTTAATTTGACCTAGCACATCTTTGAGGTCTCTGCATATTGTAGCACATGTCACAGTTTTGTTCCTTTTTAAGCGTGATGAATATGCCACTGTAGACAGGCACACCACATTTCGTTCACAGACATACTAGCCGGTGGACACCTCTGTTGTTTCCACCTGTGTGCCATTGTGACAAATGCCGATATGAACATTGAGGTGCCAAGTGTGGCCCCTGCTTTGTTCTCTTGGGCATATACCCAGAAGTGGAATTGCTGAAGCACAGGATAATTCTATGGCTAATTTTTTATTTTTGAGGAATTGTCATATTGTTTCCTACAGACATTGAATCTGACCACTCACCTAGGCACTGTTCACCAGAAGCAAGGATCTGCTGAAAACCTCGCCAGTATCTTCCAAAAGGGACTTGAGGCAGGCCTTGGCCAAGAGACTTACAGCTCAAAGTCAACATCAGAAGAGGCTTAACTAACCTCCTCACCTCTGTAGGTGGAAACTTAGCACTGCAGGAGCCCCTCCAAGAACCTGGCACCCAATGCCCTCACTTTACAGAATAAGGAGATGGCAGCTCAGAGGGGCGAAGATGCCACACCACTCTGTCTGGCTTCTTATTTGCCCAGGTCTCAGTCCAAATGGCACCTCCTCAGAGACCCTGGCTACCCCGTCTAACGTAGTCCTCCCACCCTCAATCACTCGCTGGCCTTTTCTTGTTTTCTGTGTGTTATAGTCTAAAATAATCTTACTCATGTATCTCCTACTTTTTTCTCTGTCTCCTCAAATAGATGTAAGTTGGGGAAACTGGTGCCTTATCTGCCTTACTCAGGTCCCACCCCCAGCATCTGGAACTCTGCCTAGCAGACGGTAAGCACTCGAGTATTTTTAAATAAATGAATGAAATGTACATGCCTCACTAAAATGTGTACACAGCTCTAATGTTTGTAAGAGAGATACACTGAGACCTTCACGATTCTCCCAAGCATAAAATCTTCCCCACAAAAATGAACAGCCAGTTTTTAAAACACAAAGCCACACAGACATGCTCGTTAAGTGACTGATGTGGAGTCTAAAGCTCCATGTTACCTCCGCAAACACCAGATCTCTGCTGTCTCTGCAGGGTGGGCTGGATACAGAAGGGTTAACATTCCCCCAGGGAGCTGAGGTCTTTGATTATGATCACACCAATAATTTTCTTTCCATTAAGATGTTGAAGACTTTTGGCTGTTCTAAGGATGACAGGAACGGTTTTCTAAATAATGGTCTCTTCTGGTGTAAAAATGCTGCAGGTAATGGGATGGAGAGAGAGGGACGTGGCCTCTCACCCCATCTCTATATTCAATCGATGGTGCTGTTCCTGCTCCTGATGTTTTAATAGGACTCATCATGGATTGTGGCAGGATTGCCAGGAATGGCAGATGTGGTTTTACTATTTTTATCCTGATTGAACACTGAGCAGAGCAGGGTGAGACTTTGTCCTGAGCCTGAACTAGGGCTAACTGGGGGGGCGGGGAGGTGAAACCATCACGAGCCACACAACCTGCCCAGGGCCTGGGGATTTCTGCTTGTGGCTTGGTGCTCCCCTCTGCTTCCCCTTGCCCATAGGCCTCTGTCCTGGCCTCTCTCTTAGTTTTTGTGGCTCTGCCAAGACCAAGCCGCTTGTCCTTGGCCGGGCTAAGCTGTCCACGTTCCCTGCAGTGGCAGTGAAATCAGGAGGGACAAAGCAGAGCAAGGGACGCAGCCCAGAGGGGGTCAGACAGGCTGTGGCCTCTCAGCGGTCCTGCCAAGGTAACTGCTGGGACGGGACAGCCTTGGGGCACCAGGGAGGAATGTCACATCTCTTTGCTCAGTCTGCTGTGTCTCTTCCCTCCTCTTCCTCTTCACCAAGCCGTACTCCTCCCTCCACGCGGCCAGCTCCTTTGAATGACTCTCTCCACCTGACTTCGGCCGCTGTACCCCTGTGACTCTGCTGACCTCATGTGTATTTATGATGGGCCTGTCCTCTTTGAGGGCAGCATCTGCTTCTTCATGGGTGTTCATGTATTTAATGCAAAAAAAGGGGTGGCGTCTGGGGGACCCATGAGGAGCTGTAGTCTAGGAGGCGAGGGCAGAGAGAAGCAGCCAGAGAGGTTGTGGGGGTTGTAGAGCAGTGGAGAGTCAGGAGTGCCGAGGGGGGCGAGGACAAGGACACCAGGGGAAAGATCAGGGGACATCTGCGGAGAGTCAGGAGTGCCGAGGGGGGCGAGGACAAGGACATCGGGAAAGATCAGGTGACATCTGTGGAGAGTCAGGAGTGCCGAGGGGGGCGAGGACAAGGACACCAGGGGAAAGATCAGGGGACATCTGTGGAGAGTCAGGAGTGCCAAGGGGGGCGAGGACAAGGACATCAGGAAAGATCAGGGGACATCTGTGGAGAGTCAGGAGTGCCGAGGGGGGCGAGGACAAGGAGACCAGGGGAAAGATCAGGGGACATCTGTGGAGAGTCAGGAGTGCCGAGGGGGACGAGGACAAGGACATTGGGAAAGATCAGGGGACATCTGTGGAGAGTCAGGAGTGCCGAGGGGGGCGAGGACAAGGACACCAGGGGAAAGATCAGGGGACATCTGTGGAGCCAGAGCCAGAGCCAGAGATCGAGAGAGGGAGAAGGCACCAAAGAAGTCTTGGGAGCAAAAATTAGGAAATCGCCAGAGAACCTGGAAAGGTAGCAATTTTGTCACCGTCACAAAGGGAAAAGCTAGACGGAAGAGTTAACAAGTGAATGAAGGGTGGTCCCTTGTGCTAGTTAAGATGTCCCTTCCAACAGCTCAGAGTGTACATTGATGTGCCCATGTATTGAGACCTTCAAAAATACTCATGTCCACAGCTGAACATGGTGGTTCTTGTCTGTAATCCCAGCACTGTGGGACACCAAGTCCAGGACTTTGAGACCAGCCTGGGCAACATAGTGAGACCTTGTCTATGCAAAAAGGTGGCTCATGCCTGTAATCCCAGCAATTTGGGAGGCTGAGGCGGGTGGATCACCTGAGGTCAGAAGTTCGAGACCAGCCTAACATAGAGAAACCCCATCTCTACTAAAAATACAAAGTTAGCCAGGCATGGTGGCACATGCCTGTAATCCCAGCTGCTCGGGAGGCTGAGGCAGGAGAATCGCCTGAACCCAGGAGGCGGAGGTTGTGGTGAGTTGAGATTCTGATCGCACCATTGCACTCCAGCCTGGGCAACAAGAGCGAAACTCTGTCTCAAAAAAAAAAAAAAAAAAAAAAGAACAAAATTAGCCAGGCATGGGTGTAGTGGCACACTCCCAGAAACCTAGCTACTTGGGAGGCTGAGGTGGGAGGACTGCTTGAGCCCAGGAGGTCAAGGCTACAGTGAGCTGAGATCAGACCACTGCACTCCAGCCTGGACAGAGCAAGACCCTGTCTGAAAACAAATGAACAAACAAAAAGACTCATGTCCTTTGGCTCAAAATTTTATTTTTAGGCTTCGCGTGTAGACAAAGATGGAGGCATACGGTTAGTTACCCCAGCACTATTTATAATTGTGGAAAATGAAGACTGCCCAAATATCCAACTTGAATATCAGAGATGAAATGTCAGTTAACCATTACCATTATTATAAATATTTAATCACCTAGGAGTACAATATTGTGTTAAATCAGACTTCAGGGTATAAAACACCATATTCAATATGAGCCAAAATCTGTAACATAAAAAATCGGCCACAAATCTGTCAGTCTATCCACCTGCTATCTACTTCTCTAGCTCCATAGAGAAAAGGACTGAAGAGGAAACCTGAGCATTAGTAGTCAGTGGTTCTGTCTGTACTGTGGCCTATGACGGATGTCTCTGTGTATTTTCTAAATTTCTGTAGTAATTATGAGTCATGCCTATAAACAGGGAGACAGAAGGAGTTGCTTTTAAAATGAAATGATCCTGTGGTGAAGGGAGAAGCAAGGAAAGAAGATTGTCTTGTAAAAAGTCCTGCAGTGAAGTGGCAAGAAGAAAGAAAGCAGTAACTTAAGGGGGAGCCGGTTTGGGGAGGCTTGGTTTAGTGTTATTTTATTTTATTTTTAGAGATGGGGTCTTGCTATGTTGCCCAGCCTGGTCTTGAACTCTTGATATTAAGTCCTCCCCAGCCTTGGCCTCCAAAAGTGCTGGGATTACAGGTGTGCACCACTGTGCTCAGTTCAGTTTGGGTTTATTTTTGAAGACAGGATGCTATAGACCATCCTTTTAAGCAGAGGAGAATGCTAATAGAGAGGGTGAAACTGAAGACTCAAAAGGAGGGCAGTCATTCGTGAGAATGACCCTGGCCTCAAGGGGTCCTCACGAAGTCAGCTTAGCAGCCAGGAGAGGCTGGTGTGGTAGGGAAGAGGGTCTGAAGCTGGGCCACTGCCGCTGGCCCTCCCGGGTCCTCTTCTGTTAAAGGCTCTCACCTGCAGGTGCAGGGCTGCAGAACAGAGCCATCATGGACGCCTTCCTCCAGGATCCTGTCTACTCTTCTTTGGGCGTCTCCTGTGCCCATCTTTTTCTTCCTATTCTCACTCCCATTGTTAGCTTCAAATCCTAATGTCTCCCAGGGATGATGAAAATCCCTGCCCTTTGACCTCTACCTCCAGCTGCTCCTGCTATCCCCACCCTCCACTGTGCTTGCTTTCCCTGGCTTGGGTGTCTTTGGCTGTGCTGTTCCCTTTTCTTAGAATCCCCCCACTGCCTTCTCTGGGCCAATTCCTGGTCATCCTCCAGACTCACTCCAGCGTCCCTCCTCGGGAGGCCTCTGATTCTTCCACTCGGTTCCAGCCTGTCTGGAGAATTCTGCCCTGATGTTTGTCCTGGCACTGAGCAGGCTGTGCCATGTGCCTTTACTTCTCTGGGTGCCACATAGGATGGTGTGAAGATGGGCCACACTTCTTTTTTTTTGAGACAGAGTCTCGCTCTGTTGCCAGGCTGGAGTGTAGTGGCGCAATCTCGGCCCACTGCAACCTCCGCCTCCCAGATTCAAGTGATTCTCCCGCCTCAGCCTCCCAAGTAGTTGGTACTACAGATGCGAACCACCACACCCAGCTAAGTTTTTGTATTTTTACAAAAATATTGTATTTTTAGTAGAGACGGGGTTTCATTGATAGTCTTGATCTCCTGACCTCATGATCCGCCTGCCTCAGCCTCCCAAAGTGCTGAGATTATAGGCATGAGCCACGGCGCCCGGCTGGGGCCACGCTTTGATCTGCCATCTTAACCCTGACATCTGACCTGATATCTGGGACTCAGTGAACGCTTGGTGAGTTTTAATGAAGGAAAGAGTGAAGCACACATCTTATTCCATTCAAAGAAATGATGAGGGGGAAGGAACCAGCACTTATCTTGCATCTACTCGGGCATTGTACAAAGTGTAGTATCCTAAGTGCTTTGAATATGCTATTTCAATAAGTCAGATAACACGGGGCGGGGGTGGGGTTATTACTCGTTTGCAGATGAGGACACAGGCTCAGAGAGGGAAACAGTTCACTGGAATGTACCCAGTTTGCACATAATTAGCACCCATGGCTGACTCCAAAGTCCCCATAGGGACAGACTATATCATCCCTCTGTCTCCTTCAAGAAACTTCCTGGTGATTGACTGCCACGCTTAACAAACTAGAAAGTTATTCCTTTCCATAAAAGTTTAGAGTTTCTAACAAATAGCTTTAAATTGTGCACACATCTTTAAATAGCTATTTCTTTTCTTCACACCACGCTGAGAGATCCTCGCAGGCAGGAACTGTCTTATTCATCTTTTACAACCCATGGTTCTTGGGAAGTTGTAAGTATTGTGTAAATATTTACTGACCTGATTATCAATCAAATTATTTGTGATTTATTAAGTGAAACTAGGATGTTGAATTTTCTGGAGTGAGGGGAGGAAATATTTTTGAGCAGATGGTCTATTCCAGCACTCATCAAATTATACTAGATGGGTCATTTTCTAAGCACAGGGCCAGCCCTGAGGCTGTAGAGAGAACATATTTAAATTCGTGATGAATTCATTTAAATTCCAGGACAAGAAATCTTTCAGGAGCACTAATGACATCCCCATTTAAAACTAAATTAATTCTGTATGATTTAAATGTTGTTACAGTGAAGTACAAACGAACGTAATTATGATGGGGCCCTGCCTCTGAAAAGGAATCCATTAACGGAGTCAATCATCACAGTTTGGCTATTCATTAATACGGCTTGACATGATGCTACGTCACTCTTCTCCGTGCGTTTAGTGGATACATATTTATGGAGCACCTGTTCCAGCCATGCAGGGGATGGGGTGCTGAGAAAAACACCACAGAAATGGAAGGCACGGTCCTGCCCTGCAGCTCCTCATGGCCCCACTTGTGGTCTCACAGCCGGCAGCATTGGCATCTCCTGGGAGCTTGTTAGAAATGCAGGATCTCCTTTGGGGACATACCCAGTAATGAGATTGCTGGGTCAAATGGAATTTCTATTTCTAGGTCCTTGAGGAATTGCCACACTGTCTTCCACGATGGTTGAACTAATTGACACTCCCACCAACAGTGTAAAAGTGTTCCTATTTCTCCACATCCTCTCCAGTGTGTGTTGTCTCCAGATTTTTTAACGATCGCCATTCTAACTGGCTTGAGGTGGTGTCTCAATGTGGTTTTGATTTTCATTTCTCTAATGACCAGTGATGACGAACATTTTTTCTTTTTTCTTTTTCTTTTTCTTTTTTTATTGAGACAGAGTTTCGCTCTTGTTGCCCAGGCTGGAGTGCAATGGCGCCATCTCGGCTCACCGCAACCTCCGCCTCCTGGGTTCAGACAATTCTCCTGCCTCAGCCTCCCGAGTAGCTGGGATTACAGGCACGCACCACCATGCCCAGCTAATTTTTTGTATTTTTAGTAGAGATGGGGTTTCACCATGTTGACCAGGATGGTCTCAGTCTCTTGACCTCGTGATCCACCCGCCTCAGCCTCCCAAAGTGCTGGGATTACAGGCTTGAGCCACCGCACCCGGCACGAACATTTTTTCATATGTTTGTTGGCTGCATTAAATGTCTTCTTTTGAAAAGTGCCTGTTTATATCCTTTGCCCACTTTTTGATGGGGTTGTTCTATTATAAAGACACATGCACATGTATGTTCACTGTGGCACTGTTTACAATAGCAAAGACTTGGAACCAACCCAAATGCCCATCAAGGATAGACTGGATAAAGAAAATGTGGTGCATATATATCATGGAATACTAAGCAGCCATAAAAAAGGATGAGTTCATGTCCTTTGCAGAGACATGGATGAATCTGGAAACCGTCATTCTCGGCAAACCGACACAAGGACAGAAAACCAAACACCACATGTTCTCACTCCGAAGTGGGTGTTGAATAATGAGAACACATGGACACAGGGAGGGGAACATCACACACTGGGGTCTGTTGCGGGGTGGGGGACTAGGAGAGTGATAGCAGGGGTTGGGGAGGTTGGGGAGGGATAACATCAGGAGAAATACCTAATGTAGGTGACGGGGGGATGGAGGCAGCAAACCACCATGGCATGTGTGTACCTATATAACAATCGTGCAAGATCTGCACATATACTACAGAACTTAAAGTATTAAAAAAAAAAGGAAATGCAGGATCTCTGACCCCGCCTCAGACCTACTAAATCAGAGTCTCCAGTTTAACCACATCCCCAGATTTGTATGGCCATTAAAATTTGAGAAACAGCATGGAAATCATGATCATCCTGTTGGCAATATGTGACCGTCACATGAGCTATTTGCTGAATGACATAAAATCTTCTCAAAAAGGCTCACCCACCTGACTAGTATATTTACTCCTGTGACTTGAATCGCCCCACCTCACCACCCTTATAATCTCCTTTCTCTGCTCTGTTTTTTCTTTTTTCATGATTTTTATCCCTTCTAACATATTACATACTACATATTTATTGTGTATATGGTTCACTTCATCTCCTCCTCCCAGGATTTAAGCCCACAGGGGTCTTTGTCCATTTTGCTCACTGGTACATCCTAAGCAGATGTATCAGTGTATGGCTTGGAGCTCTCCAAGGGCTGGATTCTTCTGATGTTTCTCTAGCCCCCAGCACGGTCAGAGGCTTTCTAAGTGCAGATCAAATCTTTCTTAATAATCGGATGAAGCTGGGCTCGAAGGCTCACACCTGTAATCCCAGCACTTTGGGAAGCTGAGGTGGGCAGATCACTTGAGGTCAGGAGTTTGAGACCAGCCTGCCCAATGTAGTGAAACACCATGTCTACTAAAGATACAAAAGTTAGCCGGGCGTGGTGGCATGCACCTGTAATCCCAGCTACTTGGGAAGCTGCGGCAGGAGAATCTCTTGGACCCAGGAGGCAGAGGTTGCAATGAGCTGAAATCACATCACTGCACTCCAGCCTGAGCAATAGAGTGAGACTCCATCTCAAAACAAAACAAAACAAAACATAAAACAAAACAAAACAGAAAACTCAGATGAAGAGATATGCCTGGCTGCTTCCAGAGCCCAAGACCCTTCCTTCCCTGGGTCTTCCTTCAGCTTGTCTCCTTGGTCTGAGTCTTGCAGGCCTCAAGGCTAGTGTGACCATATCATCTGGACTGGGACACCTTTGATATTGCTGGGGTGGGTGGTGGTGAGGAATTATTAATAGTTCTGTAGCAGGTACAAATGGGGACCATTTCAAGCAACTATCCTGTTACTTACAGGACCTACTAAGTTCTGTTGTAGTCTACAGTCCAGTTCCAGGAGGATGGATCTGAAAGTTGCTTCCATGTTAGTTCTTCTGATATAAACTCAGATTTGAATATGCGTGTGCCACTTTTCCCCCGAGACACCCTTATGACAAAAGGTGAGATCATCTAGGTTGTACATTTGCACTTTTGTTTTTATGGTATACGGTATTGCTACTTTTGTTGGAAAGAACTTGGGGGTTGGGGGTTGGGGTTGGGGTGGTGGGAGGCAGGACCCTGCGCTGCAGAGTTTGGGTTTGGCTGGGTCTTCTCCCCTCTGTTTCCTGCACTAACAGGGCCCGGATCTCTTTCTCAAAATGAAAACCAAACCAAAGCAACAAAACAAACAACTCTGTCCCCAAAACCTACCTTTCCTGCTTTCTGTCATGCATCCCAAGTGTACATACGTATTATTCTATCTATCTTTTTTTTTTTTGCAGGAGTGGGGAAACATTTGATATATTTTCATGAGTATTTAACCATACATTGTGGGAGAGAGAGCTTATTATGTACCTTCAGTAAAGCACAGACTGACAGCCATCCTGTGTCTGGGACACCAGCCTCATTACTGAAGGTGTTGTGTAAGGCTCTGTGATGTTCACCTATGCTGTCCTGTCTCTCCACTGAGTTCTAAGCTTGTTGGGGAAGGGATCGTGGCATATTTTTTTTCTAAGTCTAGACTCATTTAGTTGCAAAAAACTAATTCAACTCAAAGTAGGTCAAGTTTTTAATAAATGCCTTATTGGAAGGTTAAGTAACATCTCACACCACCACAGAACGAAGAGCAGGAGGAACAGCAGACCTGCAGACAACAGGAAGGGTGCCTGGAAGAGCCATGGAGTCTCCCTCGACTTTGTGTCCCTCTGTCTCCTTTCTCAGCCCATGTTCCCTCCATGCCTGTCCTCCCCTGCCACACACAAAACATCTTTCTTTGACTTTGTGTTTTTCCAACGAATGTGTCCTAGGCAGCCCGGGTGGGACAATTCTATGTTGAGCTGATTGTCTGGTGCTTTGGTGCATATTTTGCATCCCCCGATGAATGCCAGTGACATCTCCTTACTTGTTCATTGTAACAACCTGAAATACCTCAGTGCCTTCCCAAGTGACCCCAACTCTGTGATAAGATGGGTACAGCATCCACTTCCAACACAGTTTCAGTGTCTTCAGTTCCAGTTTTCCAGAGAGAAACTGACTGATTATCCTGCAACCATTAAATTGGACCCTGTCCACTCAGCCATGACTGGAAGGCTGCCAAGTTCTGCCCCTTCTATAGGAGCTGAGAGAGGGATTATTCCCAGAGAGGGGTCTGTGATAAGGCAGTTATCCCTGGGAAATTATCTATCTTTTCCCTCCTTGCTCCTGGACATCGAGCTTTTGGTAAGTACCTGTACATATGTATTAGCTGTTGATTGACTAAAGGATGGGGCCAACGGAAGCTAAGTGATTATGAGACAGCCAAGTATAAAGGGGTTACTGGAGAACCTCCAACCCACCTGGGTGTGGAGCCTCTTGAAATTGACAAGGTTCCCCGGGGGCAGGGGAGGAGCCTGGCCTCTCCAGTTCCAGTGTGGCACCTGGGATTCTGTCTGTGAGGTGGGAAGCCAGCTAGCTACCTAGCGACACTTTCGCTTTGCCGAGAGTTCCTAATTCCCTTTCTGTCCAGCAAATTCCATTTTTCTCACCCTTCAAAGTGTCTGCAAGCCTAATCTCTCGTGGTTGTGTGACAAAGACCTCGTTTTTGCTGAACTAAGGAGAAAGTCCTAAACAGTAATAGTCATGTTTGCTCCAGAGGCCCAGTTTCTGTGCTGTCTCTTGCCACACTTTTGAGCCAATACCTACAAGTCATCTATTTTCCCTTCTTTTTTCTTTTGAATGCCAGCCCTAACCCTGTCTTTCATTTTCTCTATTTCCACTCTCCCTCATTAAGCATTTTCTGTGCCCCTTTCAACCTTTTATGTCCATAAACATGTGACCTTAGTGGTTCTCACTCCTCTTTGCATACCGGATAACGTAATATTAACTTACTGAAACTTGAACATCCTATGTTGTAGTCACAAGAATATATGAAAATGCCCTAATTCACCCCCTGAATTAACATACTTTCTGCTTATGTGTTCGCTTTGCACAGCTGTTCACCATTTGAAGAGGCCATCACAATGCTCAGAAGATAATCAAAGAAGCTGCTTAAGAATAACATGCCCTTTTAAAAAATAAAAAACAAACAATCCCCATGCTGAACTTGGAATGGTAATGAGCTCGGGCAGGGACCCAACTGCCACCTCCATGGCCGACCCATCCAGCTGGGATATTTGCATTTTACACAAACCATTTTATGATGCTATAAATTTCACATTTTTACAGTTACAGGTCTTAATCATCATGAAAACCATTTCTGCACGTATCTTTGGTAAATGGAATTAAAATTTCCACATGATCTGAAAACGCTAAATTGCTAATAGCTTCTCTAGGGCTTTGCAGCTTGCTTTGACCTCTGATGATCTCGTCATTGTTGAGGCATATAAAAAGCACAATTTAGGCTGATGAGCCTAATTTAAGTCTGCAGGCAATTTTCAGTCCATTTTTGCTGCTTTTTCATGTTCTTCACCACAGAAAAAGCCATTTTATAAGCAACCTGGGTACCAAATTACAGACCTCAATTAAAAAACCTGGCGTATATTATAAACACTGTATCTATTGCCATTCTCTAAACCATTCGTTTGCAACATTCAATCACAATGTGTAATCCTTGGGTTTTCAGTTGTTTCATTCAGTGGTTGGCCCTTAAACAAATCTGCTCTTCCATTTAACATTTTCTTCTTAGAGATGGTTTTAACCTCATTCATTTGAAGTTTTGAATTTGTTCTTCTTATACTTGCTTTAATTTTAGGTCATACAGCTTTTTGAAGCACACTCAAGCCAGTTTCTTGGATCTAGATAAGCATTTGATTTAAAAGTTGTCTTTAAGCTGTTTAATAACTCTTCTTATGAATACAGTGTGCTCAATGGGAATTCCTCTGAGTGTTTCATTCACTGGGATTTTCTTGGTCAATTCGGTATGTTTTGGGTAAAGAACATAAGATAGGGGATGTATTCACAAGACAATAAATGTAACAAGCTGTTCTTGATTTAACCATGAAAAGAAAGCTTGCACCTTCTTGAAAACGTCTTTGGCACCAAATGAAGGCATTGATTATTTGTGTGGCTATTACCTGCCATAGCTGATCAACAAATACTCGGTGAATACTGCGCAGGAAGTAAAGTGGCTGATGAACTCAGGGACAGCAGTATTATCTTGCCTGCAATCTTGAGGACCCAGGACTGGAAGACCAGGGGTGTATTGGTTGAGGCTTGTAGACCCTTTTCTCCCACCAAATGTGTGTGGTTGATGGTGTAATAGGGAGATGGAAAATGGACTGCTGATTAAATTTTCATGAGAGTAAGTGAAAACTGAAGAACCTGGACACATTTGTAAAGGTTCTGATGAATCCGTCTCGTCCTTATGCTGGATCTGCCTTTTGGATTCATGTTGAGAGTCTCCCAGTGGATCTTGCCTGCTTCAGCCTCACCTCACTGCCCCTAGTTTATGTTTTCCAAATGTAAATGTGACTTGATTATGCCCTTTTTAAAATTCCTCAAAGTTCTCCTATGGTTTAGAGGGAAAAATACGAATGAGTTGGCAAGACCTCTGCAACTAGCATCAGTTGGCCCCAAGTCACCCATCTGGACTTGCTCCAAAGCGTTCCCCATTTGCTCATTCCATTGCAGCCACAGAGCACTGCCTGGTGCCCCTGCAATGAATCAGTTTTTCCTTCGTGTGTGCATCTAAAGAACTATCCCTTCCCTGCCCTTATAACGCCTTAGCAAACTCCTATTCATCCTGCAAGACCCAGTTCAAGCATTACCTCTGAAGTTTTCCCTGACCACATCCCTCTCCTAACTGAATCGACGACCTCTTTTTGCTGACACTTCTGTTTTTATACCTCCATTCCAGCACTTATCATATAATGTTGTAACTATTTTTCAACAACAGGCTAGTAGTTTTTTTCTTTTCCTTTTTTTTTTTGAGATGGAGGCTCACTCTGTCACCAGGCTGGAGTGCAGTGGCGAGATCTGCCTCCGGGTTTAAACGATTCTCCTGCCTCAGCCTCCTGAGTAGCTGGGATTACAGGCATGCACCACCATGCCTGGCTAATTTTTGTATTTGTAGTAGAGACGGGGTTTCACCACGTTGGCCAGGATGGTCTCAACCTCTCGACCTCATGATCCACCCACCTTGGCCTCTCAAAGTGCTGGGACTACAGGTGTGAGCCACTGTGCCTGGCCCAGGCGTGTAATTCTTTCCTTGGTTACATAACAAAGACACACAGGAAGACTTTTTCAAAATACATGTTCTTAGGCTGCAATCTTAAATATTTCAATGTAGTAGGACTAGGGTGGAGCTCAGGAACCTTTTTTTTTTTTTATGTTGCAGGTGACTGACCAGGTGCACATCTGGTTGAGAATCATCACATGAACTGGGAGCTCTGGGCAGGCCAGGTCTGGACCTTGTTCATTTTTGTCCCTTCTTGCCCTTAGCAGAGTGGCACTTAGTAGACTCCCAGGTGTGATGTGGAAAGAAGAAAGAGGGGAGGGGAGGGGAAGGAAGAAGGAAGGAAGGAACGAAGGAGGAAGCGAGAGAGAGCAAGAGCAAATGAGAGAGAGAAAGCAGAAGAGTTCTAGATTTACTGGAAGAATCTTACCCTCTTGGGGAAAAATACTGCAAATTAATATAAGGAGTATTGTGAAAAGATATCCCCTGGTTTAGCTATAAGGACAAGATCCATCTCCCAAGAAGGAGGGATCAGAATGTAGATACACTTAGGAGAGTACTGGTGTCTGCTGAGTGTGTGGGCACAGTCCAGCCATGGGGGTTGTTCCTGGTCTTCTAGTTACTAGGTAAGCACCAGTCTGAACACTCCATAGAAAACACCTCAATCGGCCTCTTCAGTTTAACCTGCAGTACGTCACCTTCTCTGGTAGTCTGACCCTCACTTTAAAAGACCTTCCACTTCTGTAAGTGGAAGCTTCGCCAAGTATCCCCATTCCTGGAGAAATCTTGTGGCCGTCAGGTGGTCCTCAGGTCACTGCAGAACACAGGGATCCTCCTCATGGCTCCATTTGTCTGTCCTGCCCCAAGCCCAGAGCCCCGGCCAAGCTGATTTGCTCTGATGTCAAGGGTTTGCACAGGACTGGCATCTTGCAGAATAGGATCAGGCAGATGAGAGAAGATTCCAAAGTGGATCTTCTCCATATCTGGAGGAGCTTTCCAGCAGGCATAGTGCCATCATTTTGCTCTGTCCTGAATACCAGGCTTAAGGCTAAGCACCATGCAAAATCAGCCCCCCCAGACTGATGCAAATACAGATCTTTCCCAACCACTGGGATAAAGCTTTCCCACTCCTGGTTCTCCCAATCATTAGAAAACAGACCTCAAGATTTCAGCAGCCTAGAAGCCTGTTAGGAGCCTGGTCAGAGCTGTCTGGAATTGCTAACCATCGCGGGGTTTTGTTTTTAAATATATGCCCGGTTATGGAAGGAAAATAACCTTCATTGTGCAGAGCCCTGCATTTTAAGCACAAAACCTGATCCAAGGAAGAATTATGATTGCAGCAGCCACAGTGCAGCTCCACTTTGGGGCTCTGCCAGGGTTCCCATAAAACCTTCCTTTTTCTGTAGTCTACACCATGCTCTCTCTGTAATCAATTTAAGAGGCTTTTATGAGATGCCAGAGCATGTTACTTAAAACATTCCCATTTATTTTGCCTTACTTTATGTTTTTATTACACAGAATTTGACTTAAATCCATTTGGCAATGTTTTACAGTGGAAGGAGGCCAGACGGGGGTCCATCAGGAAGAGAAAAGGCATTTGTCATGGAGGGAAAGTGCACGTGATCAGGTGGCTTAGACCCCAGCACAGGGAAGAGAGATGGAGGCGCCCGAGGGTGAGGAAGTGCGCCCACCCTCCGCTCAACTCAGTGAGTCTTGGAAAATTCCTCATGCTCATCTGGAGCCTCCCTCTTCCTACAATTTTCGGTAATTTTTCTAAGGGCTGGCTCCGCCCTCCATTGTTCTGTTCAAAACCTTCCATGACAAAATTTGTCTTCCGAATAAAGCCCAAATTCCACATTGTGATATTTTTCATTACCCAGGATTTTCCCTCAATCTGCCCCTACCACTTGATTAATTAAGTTCTTTCTTTCTCTTGCTTTTTACTCTCCAGCTATACAGGAAGCACTTCCTGTTCATGCCTCCAGCACCAGCCTTCAAATCCTACCCCAGGGTCGAGGCCAGACAGAATGTCAGCTTGGCCCCCATATTTCCCGTAATCCTTTCAGAAGGAAGTAGTTGGGCCCAGCTGTGAATAAAACTGCATTTTATTTGTACTTCTTATGACAATTAACACGTTTTTGTCTTGATGTCTACAGTACAGGCCCTTTGTTTCTTTGTTTTCAAAACTGTAAGTCCAGAGCAACAGTTGCGGAATATTTTATCTGAATCACACTTACCACCTAGCCCAGGGGCTGGAACATCAGAGGACTCAGAAAGTACCTGTTGAATGGCTGTGTGTGTGCTGGCCCCAATAAGCAAGTTCAGAAATAAGAAACATTTATGACATCTATAAATGGAGCTAAAGTGCTTGTTTTAGAGGCTGTTTCCACTGTCGCAGCGACTCACACACCCACCCGAGAGCAGATGGGCGATCACCTGAGTCTGCCCCGTGGCCTCATGGTCCCACCGAGCAGGCTGCTCCACGCCCAGAGCCACGCCAGGCTGATTTGCTCCAAGGTCAGGATCTGCACTCGATGGCGTCTTGTAGAAGCGATTCGGGCAGACAAGAGACTCTGGAGTGACATCAGAACAAGATCCTCCCCGTCTCTGGAGGAGTATTCTAGCCACAGGAATAGTGCCATCATTTTTCTCTGTACCCAATGCAAGGATTGGGTTCACTCAGCTTCCAAAGAGAACCCTACTTGGCCCCAAAGACCCCCATGGTGCTGTAATCAGGCCAAGCCCCCGGGGGCTCACCTGGATCTGGAAACTGAAGGAGGAAGATGTCGGAAGTTGGCGGACCTAAAATGAAGCCAGGAGGCCATTTTAGCTTGAGCCTCAGGCACATCGTAAGTAGAAAACTCTGGACCCTCAGGATCACAGCCCCTCGTAGAGCAACTGCCAAAACACCTGCTGTTACCGTCACTGTTTCCTGCTGAGCTGGGTGGTTCCTGACAGCAGGCACCCTTTTAGATTGCTAAATCCCTTGACTCCAAAGCTGCTTCAGATAAAATCACATCAATTGTAATCTTTGAAAAACAACTCTTGTACTTGCCCCATCTTCTGGTTTGGCCATTTTTTTTCTTTAAAAGCTTCAGCTTTTTTTGTTTTTCTCAGGAGCACTTCCCAAAGTAACTTCGAAATGTTTCCTGGGCTGTGGTCACTCAATGGCTCACATGAGTTCATTCACTGAACTGCTTAAGCCATGCCTCAGTTTCTTTCTAGGTCCACAGGACTCTGCCACAGTGTGGACCCTTTTTTCTGGTGTTACGCCTTGGCTGGACACAGCCACACACTTCACATCTGCCTTTTTTTTCTTTGGAGCCACCAGCAGGGATCTTCACCCAGGTAAGTTCTCCTTATCCCTGACTCTGCTGCGTGACCTTTGGCCGTAACTCCTGAAACTACTGGGCAAATGCACTGTTTCTTTCTTGGTTTGAATTTCTGAACAACAACAACAAAATTGTGATGGGTCCTGGCCATCTCTGTAAGCCAAATAATTACAGCCCTTGGGGCAGGTGCCTGCCTTCAAATCAGTCAGCAGAGACCAGGAAGCAGGGGCAGCTGTGCACCATTTGCGTGAGCAGCGGGAGCTTGGTCAGGCAGGCACCACAGCAGACATGTCCAGTGGTATCAATGCCCCCTCTGCCGTGGCCTAGGGAAGGGTGAGGAAGAAAGGCACTCTGCTCCCTGGTCAGAGCAGCAAGAGAACCCTGGTGATCAGAAGATACGGCAGCTCATTTCCAGATGTCAAAGCTCTGACACACTGCAGGTGGGACCTGGGGAGAAATGAAATAAGCAAAGGTAAGCCCGATTTACTGGTGCTATGGTCTGCTGTTGGTGTGGCCCCCAAATTCGTATGTTGAAATCGAATCCGCAGTGTGTTGATAGTAAGAGATGCGGCCTTTGGGAGGTAGACTAGGTCATGAGCCCTTGTGGTTGGGCTTAGTGACCTTATAAAAAAGGCTTGAGGAAGTCTGTTTGCCCCTTCTGCCATCTGAGGACACATCGAAGGTGCCCTCTGTGAGAAATAGGCCCTTACCAGACATGAATCCGCGGGCACCTTGATCTTGAACGTCCCAGCCTCTGGAACTAGGAGAAGTAAATTTCATTGCTTATAAATTACCCAGTCTAAGGTATTTTATTACAGCAGCCTGAATGGGCTAGGACAGTTGTGAAATAAAAACGAAAAACGTACACAAGGGAGAGAAAGAGAAAGGAAAATAATATTTTAAACACTTTAATTAATAGCCGCAGCTAGAGGCCAGTCTTTGGAACTGAGTGTTAACCTGTTATATTTTAGATGCATTTTCTATCCTGGGTCTGCATTTTTAAGACATTTGAGGTTTGGCCTTGGATACATAAAAAGAATAAAACCTCATAAGACGTTGCTTGGTTCACGCCTAGGTTGTGGCACATGGCATTAGTTTAGGTTGCAGCATTTGCATAACAATGCTGAGATAATAGATACGATTTCTGATGTGCTATTGTTCTGAGTTTCTGATGTTCGTTGCAAGTTTTGCCTCCAGAATTGACTAATGCTCATTCAGTTACTACCTAACAAGCTCTCGATTCCGAGCAGCTCTCGCTCCTTTATAATCACAGATGGAGAGCCGTGATTAGCTGGTTAATCTGGTGACCACGAGCACTCGTTATTTCTTTTAGCAGATTCAAGCAATCACCCCATGTGTCTCTGAGAAGAGTCCGCTAAGATCTGATTACAGGTGCTAATGATCAAGGGTAGCCTAGCGTCCTCCTCCGCCTCCTCCCTCTCCCTCCCCTTTCCTCCATCCCCCTCCTCCCTTCTCCTGTTGCTTCTTTCTCTCTGCCTCTAGGCATGCTCTGGTTCAGAGGACAAAGCCAATCATGATCATAAGAGCCAACATCTATTGAATGCTGAATACATGCCACGCAGCCTGGCAAGCACGTTCTGTAATTACCTCATTTAATTCTCATGACAGTCCTACAAGGCCCGTATCTCTGTTTTGCAGAGGAGACCAGGAAGCAGAGAGCAGTTAGATCTCTTGCCAAAGATCACAGTCCTGGTGGGAGGATGAGACCCAGGGAGGCCACCCCAGAGTTCCTGGGTCTTTCCAAGGGCTTCTCTTTGTATCTTTTATGTTTCCCTCCCAGTCCCAGCTAGGAATGCAGTGGAGGGAGAGGGGTAGGAGGGCACACGCCTAGCAGGGCTGGACCTGACAGAACTTACTAGCTATGGGACCGGAAGCGAGTTACAGAACCTCCCTGGGCCTCAGTTTCCTCGTGTTCAAAAGAAGAAGAATAACAGTGTTCTTCTCATTGTCGAGGGGGTTAACTCATGCTTGAAGCAGATGAACAACTCAATGAAAGCATTACTGTCACATTATGGTACTTCACTTTAGGGTTATGCTGTGGCCCATCCCTGAAAGGTCTTGCTTCCTGAATGGACTAAGACAGCTGGAAAATAAAAACTAAAAACTTACACAAGGTAGACAGAGAGGGAGGGAGAGGAAGCAATCTTTACTGTTGGTTATTAGGGCTTCCTGAATTTTCCCTTCCAGAGAGACCTACAAGTCTTTGACAAGTGGGAATCTTTTCTTGGCAAGATGGAATTTCTGGATCCACAAGGTGACAAAATGTTCTTAGGTTGTGGCACATAGGATTAGTTTAGGTTACATAATTTGCATAACAATTCTGAGATGATAGATGCGATTATCCTCATTTTACAAATGGGGAAACTGAGGGGGCTTGCCCAAGATCACAAGTGGGTGAGTGGCCAAGCCACCATTTGGAACTGGGCATGAATCGGCGGCTCCCTCACCTCTCAGCATATGGAGTTGCAAGCAACCAAAAGAGCAGAAAGCCGTGGGAACGTGTCTGGAAGGGAGCTGACTTTCACCAGTGGGTCCCTGTCTTCGGGGGCTTTTTCCACCCAGCAGCCCCGCCACCTCCTGCTCCCTAACCTTGCAGCCCCTGCCCCACAGAAGGTTTAGACTTAGGAGTCAATGCCACTCTAGCACTAACACAACAGAAATATGTGATGATTAAGGGCTACTTATTTTGTTATTTTCTGTTAAACTTTTTTTGTCTTTCTTTCTTCTTCTTATTTTTTGAGACAGAGTCTTGCTCTGTTGCCAGGCTGGAGTGCGATGGCATGATTTCAGCTCACTGCAACCTCCACCTCCCAGTTCAAGCGATTCTCCTGCCTCAGCCTCCCCAGTAGCTGGGACTACAGGAGCGTGCCACCATGCAGTGCTCATTTTTGTATTTTTAGTAGAGATGGGGTTTTACCATATTGGCCAGGATGGTCTCGATCTCTTGATCTCGATCCACCACCTCGGCCTCCCAAAGTGCTGGGATTGCGGGTGTGAGCCACCGCGCCTGGCTTTTCCTGTTTACTTTCTTGGGGAAAATTCCACATTCTGCTCCTCTGCACTATGGTTGAGAGTCTTCAGATCTTTATTAAGTTCCCTTGTTATTTTCGGGCTTTAAACAAACAAACTATTTTTTCCATTTTTGTCATTCCCTGGGGCTCATACAAACTCTCCCAGCCTCAATTAAAATTTAAGCTCAATCTCCTCAATCTCCTCTCCCTGTGCGGAATTAAAATTTACAGCTGACTTCTGGCCACTGACATATGCCACGAAGTTTCTCATCTCCTTACGGCTAGGGCTTCTCTTGTTCCCACCCCGTCTCTGGAGGAAGACAAACGAGAGGAGACTTATCTTCTGATGTCTGGTCACATCCTGTGTCAACATTTGCTGCTTTTGCATTAGACAGATGAGTGCTTTTTAAAGAAAAACTTCAACAGGTATTTCCATTTCCCTCAAAAGCATTACACTTCATCAAATTCATGTGGATTTTGTTCTTCCAACAGAAAGTTCCTTACCGGTCTTTGCCCTGGGCTGGAACAATTCCATTTCATACATAATCTTATACAAGATAGAAGACCCTCACACTTCAGCCTCAGCCAATGAAACTTGGAGGGGTCTCCAACCCCACCCTGCCCTACCCCGGCCTAGAAATCTCGCGTACCCAGTGTGGGATGTCAGTGGCTGTGCTTTGCACTTTTCCTACAGTGGGGAAGGAAAGTGGGGCCTCCCATCCAGGATCTTTGAGTAATTTATTATCCAACACCTGTATTATGTACAGGTCCCGCGCTGGTCCTGAGGAGAGAAGCAGTAGAGGCCCTGGGAGGGCTCCACGGGGGAAAGAAATCACATTCCTGTCTGTCCTCAGTTTGAAACCAGTGGAGAGAGATTCAGGAGTCTGAAGGAGGGAGATTAAAATACCAGCTTCATTCTGGTAAAGATGGAATGAAGGCTGTGTTTTCAATGTTCCACCTCCTGTTACTTCACGAGTTTGTCTAATCCATTACAGCAGAGCCAGACCACTGTGCCCTCCCCAAAAGGGCTGAGTGTGTCTAGGGCGTTCACTGTGAGGCTGAAGGGTATATCTGGCTCCTCCATGAGCAGCCAGATTGGAGACAGAGAAAGGGCAGAGCCCAGCATACCAGGCATTTCAGCTCATCTGCTAGATAAGCCAGTTACTCTTCTGCAAAGAAGGAATGAATATTGGTGTGGGTGGGGGAGCTATGGGCAGGGGCGGGAATGTTCTGGTCAAAGCCCTTCCACCTGGACACATGGCCAGGAAGATAGAGATGCCTCCCTGTCAAATATGCTCCCATGCCCTCCCATGGAGGGCACAGCCCAGCGGGAAGAGAGAAAAAACTTATATAAAACAATACAGGCCGGGTGCGGAGGCTTACATCTGTAATCCCAGCAGTTTGAGAGGCTGAGGTGGAGGGTGGATCACCTGAGGTCAGGGGTTCGAAACCAGCCTGACCAACATGGAGAAACCCCTGTCTCTACTAAAAATACAAAATTAGCTGGGGGTGGAAGTGCGTGCCTGTAATCCCAGCTACTCGGGGGCTGAGGCAGGAGAATCACTTGAACCCAGAAGGCGGAGGTTGCTGTGAGCCAAGATTGTGCCATTGAACTCCAGCCTTGGCAACAAGAGCGAAACTCCTTCTCAAAAACAAACAAAAACAATACAGTCGTTACTTTACAGAGCAGGTGGTCCCTGGCCTAAGGGCAGAGGGCAAGCAGGGCTCCAGCTGCTGGACAAGTTGCAGGCAGACGGGTGCACCAAGGATCACAGATGCAAGAGCCTGAGATAAAGAGGGTGAGCGTGAGAGGGGTGTGGACCTGCGGGAGGGGACTGAGGTGGCACTGCTCCCCGCCTCTTCTGCGGTCAAGGAGTAGAGAACTGAGCAGCAGACCTGGGAGGCAGACGCGCCACAGGGCAGACTGTCTTGTTCGTTGTCTGCTGCAGTGCCTGGTATGTGTCTGTGCTCAGCAAAGATTTGTTCTTTGAATGCACATGGTGGTGCTTTGGCCTCTAGATTCTGCCACTTTTCCTCTATGCCCGTTTCTTTTAACTGCGGAGATCCTAGTCCAAGTCACCTTCTCACTTCCCTGAACCTCCATTGCAATCATTCCAGAGTGATGTTTGTACAAAGCCTGGTGCACTCAGAAGCACAGCTCTCAGTAAATACGGGGTTTTATTATTAGAAGATACTGAATTTTAAAAATGTCAATTCTGGCCTTTTCATCGCAGCAGAGAGAACTCAGCTCTGCATACAATTTGCTCCTTTTTCGTCAGACACCTCCCCTGCAGCCTCGACTCTGGGCTGAGAATGTGACTTCACGTAGCAGCCAAGGTCACAGATGCACAGGGAACTAGACAAGTCCTGGGGGGAAGGGAGCCCACCCAACCTTGGTATGGCTGCCCAACTCCTGGGGAATGCTTAGGAGCACAGGTCCACTGTGGCTTGTCAAAAGGAGGCAGAAACTTGTATTTTATGTAAAATCTCCTGAATTGTAAACACTAGATTCAAGTTCAAAAATGGTTAAAAAAATTGTTTTTGTTAACATAAGGCCAGGTGCAATGGCTCATGCCTGAATTCCAGCACTTTGGAGGCCAAGGCAGGCTAATTGCTTGAGTCCAGGAGTTTGAGACCAACCTGGGCAACAGGCAACCCCGTCTCTACTAAAAATACAAAAAATTAGCCATGTATAGTGGCATGCTCCTGTAGTCCCAGCTACTCAGGAGGCTGAGGTGGAAGAATCACCTGAGCCCGGGAAGTCAAGGCTGCAGTGAGCTGTGATGGTTCCACTGCACTGCAGCCTGGGCGATGGGAGTGAAACGCTGTCTCAAAAAAATGAAACAAACAAAAAACCTGAACAATAAAAAACTAAAGGTCAGACGTGATCTGAGGGCTGCACTGGCTCTCCCTCCCCTCCCTAATTTCTGATCCACTGCAACCTGACCCGAATGTCAAGTTGGACCCTGTCATGGGAAGGAGAGCTGAGGTCTCAAGGGCGTTAGCCTCAGTCACCCATGGGAGGACGGTGTCTGTGCTGTGCATGATGTTTTAAACTACTGGTCCTTAACATTTTCAGCTTTACACTAATTTTTCCTTTCATGTGGTTAACTGGAAATCTTGTCCTAATTAAGTTTTATCCCCGCTAGTGTTGAGTCTTAGCCAAATGGGGAGGCCATAGGGTGAGGTACACAGAGCAGAGTCTGGGCCATCAGACAGGCCTCGGTTCCAATCCTGATTTCATTACTTTTTGGCTGTGGAGTTTGAGCAAATCACTGAACTTTCTGCAAAGGAGGGATGGTCATAATCCCTAGTTCAAAGCACGACTGTGAGAGGTTCTGTAAGTGGAGCACTGAGAAGTGTCCTGGCAGAGAGCAAAACCCAGAAATAGGGTTTCCTTGTCCTTGATGCTTCCCATCCTCAACATCCCCCAAAGAATATGGGAAGCCAGATGGGCAACTCTTGGGGAGAGAAAACTAAGGAGACTGGAATCAGCCGGCATTTTGAGCATGTCCTAAGTTTTCAGCAGGTTGCTGATTTAACTAGAAAATACTTTGCCACACGCATAACAGGCCTCCTGTACAGATGAGATGAATTTCTTTTATGAACAGCCTTTGGGGCGCAGAGCCCTTGGCATGTAGCATCAGCCCTGCATGAGTAGACAGTGTGTCCTTCTCTTGGATGGAGATGACTTCCCTTCCTCCTCCTGGGCTTGCACGGAGCTTGAGGTCTCCGTCCCCCCACAATGTTTAATATCCTACCTCATTTTCCAGTGGCCTGTGGGCAGGTCTCTTTCCCCTGTTAGAATGTCAGTGGACAGCAGGTGGGATTGAGGGCAGGTGGAATCTGTGCCTCAAACCTCATTGTATTTCTCTCTTCCTCCATCAGCTTGGCTGATGGCTACTAAAAAACTCAAAGTGCCAAAAAACAAAGAAGACCCTCTGTTAATTAAAGGCTAAGGCCGTGAAGCAGGAACACCACAATGCTGAAATTCTCTATGATTACGAACCCAGCTTTGATCTGTGAATGGTTTTCATATACTTTTCTGCTTTAAAGCTCTCAGTGATATTGAAATGATTGCCTCCATCTCTAGACCATTGTCTGTCTCCTCCATTACATTATAGGTTCTTAGGGTGCCCACACGACTCCAGACATAAAACTGATTTTTTTTTTTTGAGACGGAGTTTCGCTCTTGTTACCCAGGCTGGAGTGCAATGGCGCAATCTCGGCTCACTGCAACCTCCGCCTCCTGGGTTCGGGCAATTCTCCTGCCTCAGCCTCCCGAGTAGCTGGGATTACAGGCATGTGCCACCATGCACAGCTAATTTTTTGTATCTTTAGTAGAGATGGGTTTCCACCATGTTGACCAGGATGGTCTCGAACTCTTGACCTCGTGATCCACTCGCCTCGGCCTCCCAAAGTGCTGGGATTACAGGCTTGAGCCACCACGCCCGGCCAAAACTGAAAATAATGCACTATGAGGAATGCAAATTAGATCTATAAAAAATGTTTATTTTGGTGAAATTCACACAACGTAAAATTCACTATTTTAAATCGCACAATTCAGTGGCACTTAGTAGACTCACATTGCTGTGCCGCCACCACTTCTAAACAGCTCCAAACATGTTCCATGATCTTAAAAAGAATCATTGTGTGTGTGTGTGTGTGTGTGTGTGTGTGTGTGTGTGTTGAGACGGAGTTTAGCTCTTGTTGCCCAAGCTGGAGTGCAATGGCACAATGTCAGATCACCACAATCTCCGCCTCCTGGGTTCAATCGATTCTCCTGTCTCGCCTCCCGAGTAGCTGGGACTGCAGGCATGAGCCATCTCGCCCAGCCAATGTTTATATTTTTAGTAGAGCTGAGGTTTCTCCATGTTGGTCAGGGTGATCTTGAACTCCCGACCTCAGGTAATCTGCCCTCCTTGGCCTCCCAAAGTGCTGGGATTACAAACGTGAGCCACTGTGCCCAGCCCAAATCATGTATTATTAAGCTGTCATCTTTTCTGCCCTCCTACCAGCTGCTGTGTTCTGTCTCTACAGACTTACCTCTTTTGGCTATAAGGAGAATCTGTAATATGTGACTGCTTTGGTTTGGATATGGTTTGTTGAATTTCAGCTTATGTTGAAATTTGTCCACAATGTGACAGTGTTGGGAAGCAGGGCCTAGTGGGAGGTGTTTGGGTCATGGGGGTGAATCCCTCAGGAATGGCTTGGTGCCATTCTCGCCGTAATTAGTTCTCACTCTCAAGAGACTGGATTTGTTCTCCGGGAATGAATTTGTCCGGCAAGAGTGGGTTAAGGTGAGATTCCGCCTCCTGTTTAGTCTCTCTTTGCATGTCTGCTTCCCGTTAACCTTCTCCACCATGTTACGACAGCGTGGAACCCCTCAGCAGATGCCAGCGCCGTGCTGGGAACGTCCCAGCCTGCAGACCATGAGCTAAATAAAACCTCCTTGCTTTCGTTTTTTTTTTGAGAGAGTCTCGCTCTGTCGCTCAGACTGGAGTGCAGTGGTACGATCTCAACTCCTTGCAACCTCTGCTTCCTGGGTTCAAGTGATTCTCCTGCCTCAGCCTCCTGAGTAGCTGGGACTGCAGGCACACAAAACCATGCCCAGCTAATTTTTGTATTTGTTAGTAGCAATGGGGTTTTGCCATGTTGGCTAGGTCGGTCTCAAACTCCTGGCCTCCAGTGATCCACCCAAAGTGCTGGGATAACAGGTGTCCAGCCTAAGCCTCTTTTCTTTATAAATTACCCAGTCTCAGGTATTCTGTTATAGCAACACTAAACAGACTAAGACACTGACTTTTCGTGATTGACTTCTTTCATTTAGCTTATGTTTTCAGGCTTCATTCATGTAATGTGTATCAGGACACCATCCGTTTATATAGCTGAGTAATGGGGTGTGTGTGTGTGTGTGTGTGTGTGTGTGTGTGTGTGTCTGTGTGTGTGTGTGTGTGTGTGTGTGTGTGTGTGTGTGTGTGTGTCTGTGTGTGTGTCTGTGTGTCTGGGTGTGTATATGTGTGTGTGTGTCTGTGTGTATATGTGTGTGTCTGTGTGTGTGTCTGTGTGTGTATATGTGTGTGTGTGCGTGTATATGTGTGTATGTGTGTGTGTATGTGTGTGTGTCTGTGTGTGTGTGTATGTGTGTGTGTGTGTGCACGCAGCACATTTTGTCTGTGGATTCATTTGCTGATGGACCCTTGACTTGTCTCCAGCTTTTGCCTAGGCGAATGCTGTCGCTGTGGACGTTCATGGGGACCTGGGGCTTGTTCACCACTGTATTCTCAGGGCAGCAGGCCCACAGTCAGTATTGGTCAAATCGTGTGGATGCTCAAAGAATGCCATAGATTTTAAGCTCCAAGTTGAAAAGGTGATGTTACCTCTCCTGTGGCTCCAAGGAAAACAGCTCACACCGTTTTGTGCTTGACGGTTGTTATTGGTGCTGCCGGTGAAGGTGACGTGGGCAGTAACAATGAAGGGAAACCAAGAATGGTGTTTATGCTAGAACCGGTTCTGGTAGTAGCATTGCATTTCATATCATTATAGGTGAATTTACGATCACAGAATTGGGTAATTTAAAGACAGATAGTGTTTTAGATGTTCCTTAGCTCCTGCAGAAATTCAGAAAAAGCTAATCTTGTTTGGACTAGAATCCAAACAAGAATTCTAACACTGGAAAAGAACTTCACATCATTCCCACTCCTACATAAGGGAGCATTAGAACTGCAGTCCACAGAGTAGGGTTGCTGCACACTGGGGCTCTGGAACCACCGAGATTCCACCCCACTGAGAAATGATGGGTGACAGGCTGGCTCTTTGGAGGACAGGCAGCAAGCAGACCCTGAGTCAAAGAGAAGAAGCTGTGAATAGAATGCGGACAGACCCGGAGGCAGGAGCCACGCAGTGGCACATCAAAGCAAATCACATTGCAGGAAGAAAAATTGGTCATGCGTTGGCCTTTTCAGTGACACCTGAACAAATTGTTAGTAAGTATTTTCAAGGTATTCATGTGAATATAAAGTATGTCCCGGTTTATGACACATTTTCAAGTATAATGAATTGCACAGTTATGTCATTAGAGTGCCACTCTAAAGTTGTGTGGGATGGAGAGCTTGAAATAATCAGCGATCCCACATTGATTCACTCATTCATTCATTCATAAAACACTTATAGAGTAATTACTATGTGCAAGGCACCATGCTCTGTGTGGATGACTGAATGGAGCTGATGGTCAATGGTGAGATACAATTTGGTCTTGAAGACAGAATAGAAATGTACCTGATGGGCATGGACTGGGGAGAAGGCATAGGACTGAAAATCAAACTCAAGGAAGATGGAAAGATAGGACATAGAGACAAGGTTATTTTAAAATGCAGTTGTTAATTTTAAATTATTTGTGATGCTCTATAGCTGGGCAATATTCAAAGAAAATGATTTTGGAGTAAAATATCTTACTTGCAATTTATTAAACAATGGTTACCTGCCAACATTTAAAAAGGAATTGAGGTAATTTACAATAAAAATTCCTTATTCTCAACAAAGAAGAATTCTCTTCTGAGCCTCTGAAGTTGGAGTGGATGTTGTAGGTAGCCCACAGCCCTCTCTAGCCCCACACGTGGTGATTGTCCACTGTCGATGGGACTCCCGGGACTGCGGGGTGTGCTCAGGTGCTGGGAATCTTGCTTGTTATTGCAGTCCATACCTGTTGGCTTTCTCCTCTTTTCTTTCTGACTTTAATCTTGTTTGGATCAAGAGTCCTGCGCTGTGGGTTGCAGTTCTAATGCTCCCTTATGCAGGAGTGGAGATGATGTGAAGTTCTTTTCCAATGTTAGAATTTTTGTTGAATTCTCATCGGAGAAAGCCAACTCTTTTCCCACTTACCTCCCAGTGCTTCCCGAGACCTCCTCACCAATAAGCTATTTGCATTCAAATCTTTGTCTCGACGTCCATTTCAGGAGGAATCCAGCTCCTGTGGTTTGAATTGTGTTTCACATAAAGATATGTGGGAATCCTAACCTCACCCCCTACTTGTGCATGTGACTTTATTTGGAAGTAAAATCTTTCTTTGGGAGGCCGAGGTGGGTGGATCACGAGGTCAACAGATCGAGACCATCCTGGTCAACATGGTGAAACCCCGTCTCTACTAAAAATACAAAAAATTAGCTGGGCACAGTGGTGCGTGCCTGTAATCCCAGCTACTCCGGAGGCTGAGTCAGGAGAATTGCCTGAACCCAGGAGGCGGAGGTTGCGGTGAGCCGAGATCACGCCATTGCACTCCAGCCTGGGTAACAAGAGCAAAACTCCATCTCAAAAAAAAAAAAAATCTTTGCAAAGTTAACCAATCAAGTTAAGATGAGGTCATCCTGGATTACAGGAGACCCTAATCCAGCATGACTGGAGTCCATGTAAGAAGAAGAGAAGAGACACAGGCACACAGGGAGAATACTAGGTGAAGATGGAGATGGAGATTGAGGTGACCCATCTGCAAGACAACACCACCGAGTGACAGATGCCCCCAGAAGCGAGGAGACACGTACAGGAAGGAATCTCCCTCAAACCTCCAGAAGGAGCCAATCCAGCTGACATCTGGATTTTGGACTTTTGGCTTCAAAAATTATAAAAGAATATATTCTTGGTTTTTACTAAGCCACCCTGGGAATCTAATACACCATCCTATGACAAAAGTATTTCATTGTTCTGAATTTTCCAAGAGTCTGGGGCGACATTGTTCCTGCTGTGGCATCAGACTATGCTGGGCAGAGAGATCAGGCAGAGGGAATGGAAGAAAGAGATGAATGGACTTCTCTGGAATCCTCCTGGGTGGTTAGAGTCAAGGAGAATAACAACACAGCAAGGTATTATGAAGAGAGGACTGGAAAGCCTAATGCTTCTGTAACATTTACAGATTTTCTACACACACCTGCAAACCCGGCTGTGACATGTAACTCACCCTGTACATCTTTTAAATGCTAAGGTATGTTGTTTGTCCTCTTTAGGTGTATCACAGCACTTGTCAAAAACTGGCACAGGACGTGCTAGAGGGCACAGACTGACATCCCGGAGGGTGTGTAATTTTGAAACTTGCCTGTGTCAAACCTTGTATTCCAAACCTCTTTGCTTTTACATTTCATTTTTTAAAAACAAACAAAAGAACCCACAGGCACAATTATTGAGCTCTCTTGAAAATTATCTTAATCCTTCATCAAAAACAAATTCCAGTGTTCAGATCTTCAAATGTTTTTATCTTCTTTTATCTACCTCCATTGAGCCAGCTACCACTTCACCTAGCTTGCATGGCAGTCCATCTGTATAGCAGATAAATCTTTTAAGTGTTTGACCTTGAATTTGGAAGATGGAGCAAAGATAAAGGAAAATAAGCACAGCCTGATAAAGACCCTGCAAACCCACTCCTGAGGCTGGGGGAGATACTTCATTTGTCTTCAGTAACTTTGAGTTTGACTCCTGGATTTTCATGCCTTAGGTTGGGGTCATTACCCACAGCAAAACCCACTGTGGATCTCTGGCTACAAGTGGCCACGCCAATTTGGAAGTCTCTTTTAAGGATTTGACCCTGCCATTTGGCAGACAGGGGTTGCCATAGTAACTCCCTGGGGGGATATTTTCAACTAGACAGAGACATTACAATGCTTGGAGATGGTTGGTTAAGAAAAGTCTATCTTGACAAATAGTTGGTGTTTTAATTCGAGGCAGAGTCAGAAACTTCACCTGTAGCTCTGGGTGATCCTTTGAGAAGAATACCAGTGATCAAAGTAACCCATCTATAATCAGATTCCCAGTGGGGGAGAGCAGGGGCCAAAGCCCTCTATGGGAGGACTCTTCTTAAGAAAGCAGCCCAGGCTGGGTGCAGTGGCTCACGCCTGTAATCCCAGCACTTTGGGAGGCCAAGGCAGGCGGATCACCTGAGGTCAGGAGTTCAAGACCAGCCTGGCCAACATGGTGAAACCCCACCTCTACTAAAAGGACAAAAATTAGCCCGGTGTGGTGCTGGGCACCTGTAATCCCAGCTACTCAGGAGGCTGAGGCAGGAGAATCACTTGAACCTGGGAAGCAGAGGTTGCAATGAGCCAAGGTCATGCCATTGCACTCCATCCTGGACGCCAAGAGGGAAACTCCATCTCAAAAAAAAGGAAGCAGCCCAGTCAACTAAACACCCTGTCAGTGCTGTTAAGAGCAGAGATAATGATGTTGATTTTAGAAAGGGAGACGGCATTCTCTTTTTTTACTCTCTCCCTCACTCATTCACTGCTTCCATCTCCTTCCTAGAATCTCCCTGTCTTTCTGAGTTCTTTTTCTCTTAGCCCATGTACCATGTTGAATTTTTGACTCATTTGAACATGGAGTTCAATCCCAGTTGTGTGACCTTCTTACCTAACCCCTCTGGGCCACAGTTTTCTCATCTGTTAAAAGGAGATAATACCACTTATGGTAAAGGATACTTAAAACAGTAAATAGATAAGATCTGTAAATTGCTTAGCACAAAAGGAGCACAGTGCTGTCTAATAAATGCTGGCTCCTTCCCCTCATAACTTTTCCTTTGTAGTTTTTGTGTAAAGAGGAATGACTATAAATTCGAGATAAGCATGTTATCACTATGGTTCTGTGGGAAGCTGGCTGAAATTAAAGAGTTTGGTAGTATTACTGTTCAAATGGAGGAGAGACCCTCACTGGACAAAGATGTGCCTTAGAATGGGATGAGCAGGAATCTGAGCCAACAAAATCTTACTGTGACCAGGATGGGAGTCCAGACTGAAGAGGGTAAGAGTAGGAGGAAGGGTAACATTGTAACAAATAGCACAATGTGAATGAATTTAATGACAGTAAACTGGATACTTTGGGAGTCCGAGGTGGGTGGATCACAAGGTCAAGAGATCGAGACCATCCCGGTCAACAATGTGAAACCCCATCTCTACTAAAAATACAAAACATTAGCTGGGCATGGTGGCGCGTGCCTGTAATCCCAGCTACTCAGGAGGCTGAGGCAGGAGAATTGCCTGAACCCAGGAGGCGGAGGTTGCGGTGAGCCGAGATCGCGCCATTGCATTACAGCCTGGGTAACAAGAGCGAAACTCCGTCTCAAAAAATAATATATGTGTGTATATATACATATGTATATATGTATTATATTATACATATATATTATATATACATATTATATATACATATTATATATTTTATATATACATATATTATATATACATATATATTTTATATATACGTATATTATATATACATATATATTTTATATATACGTATATTATATATACATATATATTTTATATATACGTATATTATATATACATATATATTTTATATATACGTATATTATATATACATATTATATATTTTATATATACATATATATTATATATATACATATATACATACATATATATGTATATATAATACATATATACATGCGTATATGTATGTATATATTGATTTTATATATACATATATACGTATGTATATATACATACACACACACACATACACACACACTCTCCTGCTGTATTGACCTCTTTGTTATTTTAGCATGGCTTTGTCTCTTTACAGATTTTGGCTTATAGTCTACTTTATCTGATGTAAGTAGCTACTCTGCCTTTTTCTGTTTCCATCTGAAAATCTTTGTTGTAAAGGAGACTTTGCGAATGGTTGTATTAAATTACCACTTAAAATGGCAAGTGCAGTAAATTATTCAAGGACTCTTCCATTGCAGGGCTGTGCTTTTGTTTTCTTCAAATTAAAAATGAAAAAAAAGCAATTTCAGAAAAACACCATTCAATGTTTTTCCATCCTGTGGAGATTCAGTCCCAGCTTTACCACCAGGAAAAAAAGAATGTCAATCATGTAACTGAAAGGAGCTGAAGGAAGGAAGACCTTTCCAGGGGAGCTCTGATTCAAGGCGTGAGCACCAGTGCCAGCGATCACCAGGTAGCCTCTGCTATTCTGGGAGTGAATGAAGCCATGTGCCAGAGGCGTGAGGCCACTCATCGGCCAAAAGCAGGGGCACTAAACACTGACCCTGCGTGACATGGATGAGCCTGTTCCTGCCTGGCTCACAGGCTTCCTGTAAGGGAGAAAGAATAGTATTTCTGAACCTTCTTATATTAATACAGGACAAATGCTTTTTAATTCAGATCCTTCTGAGTCCATGCATCAACCCTGTGCAGTAGGTACAACTCTGCCCATCTCCAAGTGGAAAATGGCTCAGAATGAGAAAATAATCACTGAAAGAACACAGACATCTTCTGTGTTCAGACTCCGGGGCCGGGAGCGGTGGCTCACACCTGTAATCTCAGCACTTTGGGATGCCAAGGCAGGCAGATCACAAAGTCAAGAGATCCGGACCAGCCTAGCCAATATGGTGAAACCCTGTCTCTACTAAAAATACAAAAATTAGCTGGGCGTGGTGGTGCAGGCCTGTAGCCTCAGCTTCTTAAGAGGCTGAGGCAGGAGAATCACTTGAACCTGGGAGGCAGAAGTTGCCCTGAGCCGAGATTGCACCATTGCACTCCAGCCCAGGCGACAGAGCAAGACTGTCACAAAAAATAAAGTAAAATAAAATAAAAAGTAAGACTCTGAACCCTCCCTGCTTCTGCCATACCACAAGCTTCATTCAGCAACCTCAGAGGAGAAGCCACAGCAGCTCTTGGGAGAGGAGGTTTTTCCAGAAATCAATAACAGGAGGAATTTTGTATTTGTATAAATACATGGAAATTAAGCTACAGCAGGAATAGCCGCAGGAAGCAAACCTCTCGAACCCTGAACTGGGAAGGAAGGGTGATTTATTTGTGTGGGAGCAATGTGGCATGGTTGCCTAACAGCCGAGCTCCAATTCACAAAAAAAGTCCCTGCCCTTACAAAGGCTTACAACTCTGGAAATTACATGTGAAAGGGTCTTGGGCTCACAACTCTGGAATTACATGTGAAAAGGATCTTGGTCCATGGAGTAGCATAGGGTATATGGCTTAGGTGGGGGTTTGATCTTGCCTAAGTAAACACAATACCTTCTGGAAAGATTCCTCCACACGTGCCTGCGATCTATAGGTGGGTGATTAAGGTGGCACTGGTCTGCCAGCCTTCACTTCTCCTATTGAAATGCAATGTGGAAGTCAAAGGGGAGGTGGCCTTAGGTGCTTAGGTCTCCTTCCTCAAAGCAACCCAGTGACAAATCAGAGAATTACAATTGTGGATGGTGTATGTCCACAATCCCAACATCTGTCTCACGTATAAACAGAGAAACTCCTCCAAAGCATGCCAAAGAAATGAGGGAGAAGGTTCATAGCAGCGCTGTTTGTAAACCCGCAATCTGGAGCACACTCCACGTCCGTCACCCATGGAATGAAACCTACATCGTGGTGCAATTATGGAAAGGAACGCTGTGCTGCCGTGAAAATGAATGACCTCCACCTGCCACATCAACAGAGATGGAATGAGCAGAAGCAGCAAATCTCGGAGGAACAAGTTACATAGACCTCAAAGACAGGCCAAACGAAACTCTTTTTCCCGATGTATATGTAGGTGGTAAAATCATAAAGAAAAGCAGGGAATGATCATAAAGTCAGGATGGCTGCCTCCGAGGGGATGGAGGGAAGGGAGGGAAGTGGAGTCCAGAGGTGGGTCCTGAGGCGCCAGCTCTGTTCCAGTTCTCAATCATAGCAGTGGGAATTCAGGTCCCTGCTTTCTTAGACTCTAAAATGGACAAATCATATATATGCTGCTGGATGTGGGTTAGGCTGGGTGTGGTGGCTCACGCCTGTAATCCCAGCACTTTGGGAGGCTGAGGCAAGAGCATCACTTTAGGTTAACAGTTCGAGACCAGCATAGTCAACATGGTGAAACCCCATCTCTACTAAAAATATGAAAATTAGTTAGGCGTGGTGGTGTCCGCCTGTAATCTCAGCTACTCAGGAGGCTAAGGCGTGAGAATAACTTGAACCCAGGAGGGGAAGGTTGCAGTGAGCAGAGATTGTACCACTGTACTCCAGCCTGGGTGACAGAGTAGACTCTGTCTCAAAAAAAAAAAGGTTAAAAAACAAATAAAAATCCATAGTATGTGTCACTCTAATACACACATTCATATATCTGTGTATGTTCATACACTAAAAAGAGAATTTCACGAAGAAACCTGTCTTTATTACAAGAAGTATACTCATATTTTAATCCTATTCTATTTGCTCCCCTTTTTAAATGCTGGTTGTAAATTATTAAGCTGATTTCAGAATCCACTACTGGATTATAAACACTGCTTTAGACTAATGATAAATACCAATATTCCTCCTTGCTTAGCTTAGAGAGGCTATTTGAAATACTTGGTAAAGCCTGAGGTAGCAAGGGCAGCCCTTATTCTCAGAAGGGATTCACCTCTTTTGATCCCACATTTGCATTTCAACAGCAGAGCTTTTCCCCTGGGAAGCTCATCCAATAAGTGACTGCTGGTTATTGTACTGCGGAGTCAGATGCCCTTATCATCTGATTCAAACAGTGAAGAAGAAAAAAAAGACCCTATGCAACAGTTTAGGGCTGTGTTTCCCGTAGAATAACAGTATCGCCAAGAGACAATGTGTATCAGGAAATAAGCAACGAAAACTATCCGCAGAGGCGGCAGGAGTGAGAACTGTGGCGGGCCCACCTGAAGGACGAGGAATGCTGGGACAAGAATGGAGCTGGGACAGCGCATCCCGTGAAGAACACTTTGTTCAGAGCTGTCCTGTTGCGGTTGGCAAAATACGTCCAGGGAACAGCTTGTGGATGGAAGAGCTGCTCGCGGCCAGGTGACAGGGTGGCAATAGAAACCATCAGTAGACAGCGGGCTGACAATAGACAACCCTTCAGTGCCTGGATGATTCAGAACAGTCCTCTCCAGTGATTGCACTTTAGCATTTGTTTTTTAAGCGATGAGGTCTCGCTCTGTTGCCCAGGCTGGAGTGCAGTGGCATCATGATCTTGGCTCGCTCCAGCGTCAACCTCCTGACTTCAAAAATCTTTCTGTCCCAACCTTCTGAGTAGTTAAGACTGTAGGCATGTGCCTTCATGCTTGGCTTATAGGCATTTTTTTTTTTTTTTTTTGCAGTGATGGGGTCTCAATTTGTTGCCCATGCTGGTCTCAAACTCCTGGCCTCAGGATACTCAAGATATTCTCGATATTCTCCTGCCTTGGCCTCCCAAAGTGTTGGGATTACAGGCATGAGCCGCTGAGCCTGGCCTAGTATTACTTTTAAGGTTGAGGATGACCCCAGGTAGAACAAGCCAGCCACAACAGAAAGACTAGGCACCTGCTTGGATAATTCCACGCCTTTCAGGATCCCTGAAATAAAACCTTGCTGCCCTCTGGCTTTCCTGGACACCCGAGTTCAGGATTGCATATACGTTCTATTCAATAGGACAGTACAAGCAAAGAGGCATTAACAGTTTCCTGGGGTGAAGGGCAAAGCTCAGCAAATGATGACTTCCACACAGCCTCTAGAACCCAGCTAGGCCAGGGCGGGAGCCGATGGGGTACTGTTTCCAGGTCCCCCTGCCCATCTAGCAAAGCCCCACAAGGTCTATATTAGATGGCTTCTGCCTGGCTTGGTCTCAGACTCTTCTTCAGGGCGTGACTGGAGGAGGGGAGGCTCTGGCTGCTTCTGAGTACTTTGGGACACTCTGTATTCAAGCTTTGAGAAGGTAAGCCAGTGGAGCAATCAGGTGTTACCCTCCGGGAAGGGTCACAGTTAACTGCCACCCAGTTCCCGCACCCAGCCAGGAGGAGGTAGAGTACCAAGTGTCATTCTGACAAATCCCAGCTGGTGGAGAGGGTCGGAACCTTTGGTGTTAGCTGCCAGGAGGCGAGGAGCTCATGTGGGCTCCGACGGTCTCTGCAGCGATGGTGGGGCTGCCAGGGTAGTCCAGCCTAATTCATGTATGGGTGGGTTTTCGTAGGACAAGGGCAGCAAGAGATAAAATGAGGAAGAAGAAATAGCAGCACTCTCACCAACCCATGTTTTCTCCATGGTCACTGAAAATTTCTAGCCAGAGTGATAAAATCTGGGTTCTCCAATTCCCTTCACTGCAGTATTCCTCTTCCTAAGTGGGGAGGAGACGTTCTGCAACATGATTGGCTCTCTACAAATCTTTTTAAAGTTTTTTTTACAGAGGTAAGGAAGTAAAAACTACAAATCTGTTGTCACCTTTTAGGTAGAGGAGAAGACAGTCCCCAGGGGCAGTCAGCCTGAATATACTCAGGGCCTTAGTTTTGCATCAGGGTACAAGCAATGCAGAAAATCAGGAGCATTCTGTCCTCCAAAAGTGTCCATGAAGGAGAGTCTGCTGAGATGACATGAGATGCATTCCCTTCACCCTGTAAAACTGTTTAATGCTTTAAGGACTGCAATATTGCAGCTGTGTGTGTGTGTGTGTGTGTGTGTGTGTGTGTGTGTGTGTGTGCATAAATTAGCGAAAGAACAAGCTTCAGAGAGAAAGATCAGGAACTAAAGGAAGCTCAAATGCTGGCATAATGAGAAACCAGATATTACTCTTCAGGGTGGGGGTTTTAGCTCACAGGGCCTTCTTCCCGTCAGCCATGGCTCTTGGCTCTTAGCCCAGTCTCCTGAATAGTAATGCCTGTTTCTAACCTACTGGATAGAGAGGGCTCAAATATACATTTTAGGTATCCCCTAAAAGGAAACCCCAAGTTTGAGAAGTACACCATCAAAGCTTTGTTAAACAAAGACAGTGATTCATAGTAGCTGCACACATCTTGATGAAAATGGAAATCAAGCAGCTGTGCTTTCTCCTGTGCTACTTGTAAATGCACCAGAGAGTGATAAGGCATGAGCACATCCAATAACTCTAATAATTGAATAATAAATAAGCATGCAATCAGGACAGACTGTGAGAGAGTAATGCCAGCGGGCTGAGGCAGCACCTCCCTGGGGCAGGCAAAGACAGGCTGAGACCGATCAAAAAGGAAATGTTAGGATAATCTTCTGTAGATTTCCTGACCTTGGTACAGGACAGGCAGCCACAAGAAAACTCCTAAAGACACAGCTAGCACAACCCCATCAGCCTCCTTGGAGCCCTAAAAGAGCCACTGAAACTGTGGTGGTGGTTTTCTTGTGGGCTTAAGATAGTCCCTGGCAGCTGCAGGCCAATCTCCTTGAGTACTTAGATCATGGCAAAATTGGATGGATTCTGACTTCAGCATCAATCAGCTTCTTCACCAGGAAAAAAAAGGAAAATGTGTGTGGTGGGAGGGAAGGAAATTAGGTTGTTGAGTTGGAAGAATTAACATAATGGAAGGGAACTAGAAGCTACGGAAAGTATATGAATCCATTGCCATATACAACTCATTCCTTGAAGCTTTTTTTTCCTCTTTATGATTCCTGGAAGGTTTGGCCCAGTGATTTGGGCAATGTGTGAGGCTGCATTTAAATCTGAGGCAGGGAGGGTGGAGCTCCATTGCTGAAGGAAGAAGTATGAGGCAAGGGTGAGAGGAGAGGAATGGCAGGTGCATGTGAGGACTTGCGTAGCTCCCGCTTCTCGAAGGAATGCAAGGAAGAGGCACTGTCTAGTTAGAGGAGGAGCCTCTCCCAGGAGCTTGTACCAGGGATGCCATGGCCACCGTTACTAGAAACACCCAGAGCTGGCCTTTGGCCATGTTCCTTTGGGCCCTGGGAGAGGAAAAGGGGCATGGGGCCAGTCAACTGCGGTGGCTTCTGTTACTGTTGTTAGTGACCTTCAGAGTAGCAACGAGGTACTAGAATGTCGTTTAGAAATGGAAGACACAGTCTCTATTTCAGTCCACAGTGTAAAACAGTTCCAAGGTCACACATAAATTAATCTAACAGTTCTCTGGATTCATTTTACACACTTAGCATAGTAGCCCGTACACAGGGCCTTTGGTAAAGGTTATGGCTGATGATTGAAGGAGAAAGGGAGGGGGAGAATAAGAAGGGGAGGGGGGAGGAGGAGAAGGAGAAGAAGAAAAAAAGTAGAAAAAGAACAAGAAGAACTGAGGGAGAGAAGGAGGTAGAGGAGGAGGAGGAGGAGGAGAAGCAGAGGGATGAGGAGAGGTTGGCGATAAGGCCTGGGAATAGCCAGGGGTAGTCCTTTCTGCAGAAAGGGGTAAATCAAATGATCTGTACTATTGCTTGTAGCTTATGAAAAACGACTTTACTTTCATGTTTGGTCCAAAATTACATTAGTGTGAATATTTCACCTCTCGGTGTTGAGCCTATTATCATTGAATAATAAATACCTATTAACTGATTTTATGAATCTATTTAATGGAATGTAAGTGGAGAAACTAAACCTGCTCCACCATCAGGCAGCTTGTTAGCAATGGAGTGCAAAGAGAAATTGATTGGGCAGGATCCCAGTGGAGAACAGGTCCTTGAATACTGAGCTTTTTTTTTTTTTTTTTTTGAGACAGAGTCTCACCCTGTTGCCAGGGCTGGAGTGCAATGGCATGATCTCAGCTCACTGCAACCTCCACCTCCCAGGTTCAAGTGATTCTCCTGCCTTGGCCTCCCAAGTAGCTGTGATTACAGGTGCACACCACTACACCTGGCTAATTTTTTGTATCTTTCGTAGGGACAGGGTTTCACCATGTTAGCCAGTCTGGTCTTGAACTCCTGACCTTGTGATCCGCCTGCCCTGGCCTCCCAAAGTGCTGGGATTACAGGCATGAGCCACTGTGCCTGGCCCAAGCTTTTTTTCATTCCATTGCTAAGTCCACCTTTTCTGCTGTGAGGGGAAGAGTAAGGAAAGCATCAAAGCTGTGATGTCAGAGGCAACTCCTTCCTTGACAAGGGAAAATCACACTACCACCGAACGTTAGGAGCTTGTTAATTAGCTTTTGTTTTTCTTAGAGAGGTTCAACTTCTTGTTCTCTCTGTCAATGGAAGTGAGTGGATTTTGAGCACCTGCTGTTCATTCATTCATGCAATGATTCTTGGTTTAACTAGATATCTGCTAGGTGCTGTACATCATTCATGCCAAGCCAATTCAGAATTAATTGGTGCCCTCGGGGAGCTTTCAATCTAGTGAGAGTCTTAAAAGTGTTTAGATATCACTAGAGCACAAGGCAGGATGAGGCAAATGCCCTGAGAGCGTTGCATGTAAAAGCCAGCAGGTGCTCTGAGGTGGTAGAGAAATGGGGAGAGAAGAAACCTGCCATCTCCATTGTTGTGTGAGGGTGGGGAGAAGGAAGGAATGCTTCCCACCAGGTTCTGACACTGCAGAGGTACTGCCAGCACGTTGCCGTCCCGCCTCAACCCCCTCCTGCCCCAGCCTGAACTCACTCTTTGCTGCCTCTTTAAGAGACAGTGACTTTTGGCCCTCTGCTTTGCATTTCAGGGTCTAAAAGTCTGAAACTACTTCAAGT
>CM052652.1:498305-530519 GCA_028533165.1 Leontopithecus rosalia
TTTTTTTTTTTTTACTACAGCAGCACAGAAAATTTTATTAATATTCTGATTCTTGCATCACAGCTCTTAGGGCAGGAAAGGATGAGGATACACACCACCTCCATCGCAGAGCAAGCAAACCACCAACTAGGATCTTGAGATTCTCTCTAAACTGTTTTAGAAACACGCTTGTGCCTTTAATCTGCCTTTTAAAAGGGACACAGAACAGAAAATGCTTGTTTGCAAATAAGCATCTGAAAGAATATAGTGACAGCTGACCTGGGCTGAGGCATCCAAACAAAATGGTCATTGTGGAAGGAGACAGTGCAAACCCACACTGGGCAAGAAACTGAGGGCAGAGAACCTGCGGTCACTTGCGCTTTGGGTATTTCCACCAGCTCCAAGGCCCCGTTGGGACAAGTATCAACCAGGAGGGTCTCTACAGCTTGATACTTTATTAACCTAACTCCAAAAAAGTCACTGCCACCAACAGCACTGTGCAGTTTTATTAGCCATTCAACTCCAGTAGCATCTGGTAAGATTGGGACAGAATTGGATTGAAAAGTGAACAGATATTCAGCGTCTGACAGTTCAAAAGAAGCCACTACATACTCTTTTCACAAATACGTTTTCACAGAGCGGATGCAGTACCAGCCATTAACCCAGTACACCAAGTGTACTGATGTAGAAAAGATGGAACAACAAAAGCAGCCTCATCCGAAGGACCAACACTTTGGGAAAAACGCTTGCAGTTCCTCCCCTTTCGCCCCTAAAGCAACGTCTTACAGTCTGGAGCTACCTATATAGTCCTACGTTAGCTTCTAAAATCCTAGTCAGGAGGGAAAAAACAAAATGACACTGGCCAGTCCAGCCTTTGGAGACTTAGGAAGGGGATGGGGAGAAAGTCAGTTCTCAGAGCAGATGAGTCAGCTTCGGCCTCGTCAGCAGATCTTCGGATTCTCTGTTCTTCTGCACTTCTTCAATGTGCTGGTCCTTGTCTCGCAAACGCTCCAGTTCGGCAGCCATTTGCGCCTCTCGGTTCTCTTTGCTGGCTTCCAGTTTGTGGGTCAGCTTCTCTTCTGCCTCTTTGCTGAAGTTGTTGTTCTCTTCTGCTGCCTTCTGAGCACTTCTCATGCTCTCGCTTCTCAGCTGCTGCTTCAGGACCTCGGCTTCCTGGGACTTGTGTCTTTCTTCTGCTGCTTCTGATTTCTTCTGAATTTCCTCCAAGGAAATATCCTTCTTTTTTGGAGGGGAAGGAGGGAATTCTGGAACAGATTCCTTTGACCGAGGGCTGAGGATCAGCTGAAAAGCCTGGCCTGAGGCTTCTCCAGTTTTCACCTGGATATCAGAAGCAGGACAAGCCGGCTGCTCAATCAGCTGGGATAAGGAAAGGCCTGCTCAGTCTGAGCCACCTTACAGCATCTTCAGAACCTTCTTGATGAATGTAGGTTAACAAACCTCAAAGAGATGCTGTTTTTATGACATCGTGGTGGCAGGGCCTCTCCTAGAACTAACGGACTGTCTTCACTCACTACAGTACATGACCCAGACTCTTTACAAAGAGCTGTCTGGTATTGGTGTCTGTGAGCATTTTCTTTTTTCCAGAAGAGAGGGAAACCCAGCCTGAGAGGTCACCATCAACACTGATGGTAAAATGCCAGTACAGAGTGAAAACTAACAGATAATGCTGAGAATAATATTCCTCCCTTGATGCCCTCGTGGGCCTCAAGGAAACCTAGCATCTGCCCTTCTAACCAGAGAAGGGAGGTCATAGGACAGCAAGCAATTAATAACTAAGAAAGGCACGTTCCCCTCTTTCTTTAAACATACAAGTAAGCAGAGATTTAATGGAGAAAAATTAAAAATACAGATAAGTTAAAACGATAAAAGAACCAACCAAAATTCTACTACCCAGAGAAAGTCACTGTAAATATTTTGGTGTATATCAATCAAAACTAGGGTGTGGGTTTTAATGGAATTCTTTTTATATATAATATTTTATGACATAATTTCCTTTTTAATATGTCATAAATATCTTTGCATATAAGTGTTAACAGAAAAACCTTAGCCAAATTAAATTTAACACAGTTTAATTGAATACAGAACAATTCATGAATTGGGCAGCCTCCTGAGCGAGAGTGAGCTCAGAGAGACTCCAGTGCAGCCTGTGCTGGGAGATTTATGGACGGAGAAAGACAAGTGGCAACAGAAAATTGAAGTGAGCTGCAGAACAGCTGGATTGGTTACAGCTTGGTGTTTGCCTTATTTGAATATGGTTTGAATGGCTGGCCCCCTTTTTTGATTGACCAAAACTTGGTGACTGACACAAAAATAAGTTGCAGAAAAACAAAAATAAGTATGGGAAAACCTTTAGGCGGAATTTAAAATATGTAAGGAGGCAGCTTAGGCTAAATTTGATTTAACATATATATACATATATTCATTATATTCTGTCTGCAGGAATTCTGCCTGGAAACAGACACACACGTGTATATCATCATCTTATCATTTTTAATGGTTACATAATATTCTATTCTCAAATTGTAATTCATTTATTCAATCCTGCGTATTGTTGGACATTTAAGTTGCTTGTAGCTTTTAACTATTAAAAAACTACCCTAATGAGTATCCTTGTATATACATTATGCTTTCTTGTCCATAATTTTCTTAGGATAAATATCTTAGAGTAGAATTGCTAGGTATATACACATTTTTGAAGCACTTGCTGTATATTTTCAAAGTGTATTCAGAAATATTGTTCTCATTTACACTTTTAGCAACAGAATCCAAGAGAACCTCTTTCCCTAGACCCATGGGAAGCACCTTTTAAAGTCCTGGGTGTTATCTTTGCCCTTGGACTTGCAACCAGGACATGCTGCTTTTGTGACAGCAGGTTACAGAAAGTGCTCTGCACCTCTCATGTGCACCAAAGAAAGAAAGATGGGCAGGCAGCCCTAAACTGGGGGAACACCTGAGATGGGCTGTCAGGACCTGGTGAAATTTTGCTCCAGAGAAAGAAAGAGAAAACAGCAAGCTGTCATCCTCAGAGATACACGGCTCAGTTCTCTTGACTTTTTTTATGTTTTGAAAGGAAGCCATACCTTGAGTTTATAGAGCACCCCCAAGCAAGGTCTCGGCTTTCAATCCCTTTCCAGATTCAAGTACAATAAAAACTCGTGCACTTTTATGTAGATGACTGAAGCAAATCTTCCTGCTACTGTATTGAGTGTAGGTCTGATCATCTGCTTCACTACGGCTGGCCTAATGGTAGGGTAGAGCAGTGGTCCAAAACCAGTGCTCCCTTTAGATATTTTCCTTTTTCATTTAATATATAAGATATTAGCATAAATACACATTAACCCTCAAATCTATGGATGAAGTTGTCTTTTTGACATTATTCTTGGTATCAACTGTTTTTTTTGGTACCAAGAATCTGTCGCCAGGCTGGAGTGCAATGGTGTGATCTCTGCTCACTGCAACCTCTAGAGACTCCCTGGTTCAAGCGATTGTCCTGCCTCAGCCTCCCGAGTAGCTGGGATTACAGGCACTCACAACCACACCCAGCTAATTTTTGTATTTTTAGTAGAGACAGGGTCTTACCATGTTGCCCAGGATGGTCTCGATCTCCTGACCTTGTGATCTGCCCGCCCTCAGCCTCCCAAAGTGCTGAGATTATAGGTGTGAGCCACCGCCCCCAGTCTGGCGTCAACTTTTGTTGTCTTTTGTTGTATTTTCTCCTAAGGAAGCACCAAAAAAGGAAATGTAAGATCTGGTCCGATGGATCCCACACCATTAACTACATCATAGGACCCTATTCGTTCTATGAGTGACTTACTAGGGCTGTGGTTACTCACTTTGCAGAGGGTTTATGGGATGAGAATTACGAATGTTTGGACAGAGCCCTGTGGGGCCCTGTGAGGTTAATTTTAAGTGTCAGCCTGGCCAGTTCACAGTACCCACATATTTGTTCAAACACCAGTCTAGATGTTTCTGTGAAAGTATTTTTCTTTACAAGATTAGCATCAGTAGACTGAGTAAAGCAGATTACTCTCTTTGATGTTGCTGGGCTTCATCCAGTCAGTTGAACGCCTTGGTAGAAAAAGACTCATCTCCCTTGAAGAAGAGGGAATTTGGTCTGTAGACAGCCTTCGGTCTTGAACTGCAGAGTTGGCTGTTCCCGAGGTCTCCAGGCTGCCAGCCCCCCTGCAGATTTTGTACTCACCAGCCTCCACAATCACATAAGCCGTTCCTTAACTCACTCTCTTTCTCTCTCTCCATCTATATGTTGTTCTATTTCTCTGGAGATCCCTAACACAGGCCCAGTGACAATTTGTAACAGAGCTTCCTGGCCAGGGTTTCTACTTCACCTAGACTCACTTTTAAGTCCAGGCAGCAAGCACAGGTGAGCTCCATTCCTTCCCAGGCTCCTGTGAAGATGATCATTCAAGCAATGTCCCAGGTACCACACTGAAGTCACTGCCCACCTCCAGGAGGCTGGCCTCAGGTTCCCTGTGTATAGAAGAGGAAGCAAAGGCCCCAGAGGGTGGGCTCCCTGTCTCTAGCCTCGTATGTGTGACTGTGAGCAGCTCTGAGCCCAGGGTTCAGATCTAGGTTCCCCTGACTTACCCGATTCCCAAGTCCAGGCTTTTGTTCTCTGTGCTGTCCTGCCTTGTTGTAAAGTGGTTTGGCATTTGAAAACATATTCAGTCCCAACTGAGCAGCAGTAGGACTCCAAATGCTCTTACTTGTGAATGAGTAAAAGCCACCCAAAGACTCTTTCAGGTTCTGAACACATTAAATGAGGATCTGAGGGAGACTCAGAGCAATATTCCTGGAATGCACTTTGAAAATATATAGCAAGTGCTTCAAAAATGTGTATGTACATAGCACTGCTCTAAGAAATTTATCCTAAAAAATTACAGACAAGAAAGCAAATGTATATACAAGGATACTAATTAGGGTATTCTCTTAATGGTGAAAAGCTGCAGGCAACCTCAATGTCTATGTAAGGACTGTTTCTCCAATGTAAGAACGATTTAGATGCTCAGCCGCTCCACACGGATTGTTTCCAGGTCTGTCTCTTCATGCCCCGCTCTGATCCTTCTCTAGGGCCTGTTACAGGTAGAACTGACCTCTGCCCTGCCTAGCGAGCCCCTGACCCAGCTCTTCACAGGTTCCCAGTGGCTGTCTCAGGGCTGCCTTCTGGAGGGGATCCTGCTGGACACCCTCCACTTTGGATGAAGCATCTTTAGCCTCCACGTTCCTCTGCCCTCCTCCTCTTCCTTGGCAGGTAGAAAGATTGGTAGGCAAGAGCCAAGGAGGGGGGAGGAGGAGGAGGAGCAGGAGGAGGACGATGACGACGACCACCACCACCACCACCAATGCTATTCCTTTTTTCTCTTCCTTCTCAAGTCGAGGCAAAGTAAAAGCATAATAAGCATCTTTCAACCACCTGAATAGATGCCACAGCAACTGTCACAGAGAAACGTCAATGTGTTTGAGCACTTGGGGATAAAGCTGTAAGAAGGCCTGTCCACCCCTGTTTGGAGACGTAGAAGAGAAAATGACAACACAGCAAGAGCCACTGGGCTCCCACGGCGTTCAAGGAGGATTGTAATATGTAAAACACCATTTGCCTTTCATTGCTGACACATCAAGTGCTAGAGGAGTAGGCTCACCCAGAAAATGTTTGCTGTTTTACAATATTCTTTCCCATTTCCCCAGGAAGAATCACAGAATCATCTGCCTCTTTATTCCCACAGCCCCCCCACCCCGATCCCCGCCAACCCTGTTTGTTGCCAGAAGCAGCTGCTGTTGCCTTGGCAACATTACAGAATAAACTTGTTGCTCTTGGACCATCTGTACCCAACCGGGCTGTGCGGAGGCTGTTTGCCTCCTTTGCTTGTTACCTACCTAAAATGAGAATTTGTGGTTCAGCTGCTGACCGTCCTGGACAGTTCTACGGGGGCTCATTCCCGTCTCAGGCGCGGACGCTCAGCCCTGGTTCATTCCTTCAGGTTCAGGTCTTTTCCAAAAGACCCCTGGTAAATGCATGCCTGTTACCAGGGAGACGGGACCCATCAACACATTACAACCCAATGGGATTAGTCAATTTTCTTGTAGAAAATAGAATCTCGATGGATGAAAGCATAGGGCCATCGTGAAAAATAGAGTGTTTTAAATTGTACGATTTTTACTGATTTTTTTTAACTGACTTTTAAAACTGAGTTATCTATTTCTCCTTATTCTAAAAGGGATATAATACAGTGATCATAAAAATAATATTTGCTTCTTAAAACAGGTTTAGAAAATAAATTTTTAAAATTACCAACAATCCTGCTACCTGAAGACAATCACTGTTACTATTTTTGTTTTTTTCTTTCATACTGTACAGTATACTTCTTTTTTTAAAAAGATGAATTTATTTTATAAATACAATTTTATATTCTAATTTTCCTAACTTAATATATGTTAGACTTTTTTGCATATTATAAAGATCATTTAAACATGATTTGTTTCTCTTTCTCTCCCCTCCCCATCTGTCTGTCTTTGCAATGTGTTCCTTATTTGTTAAAGAAGTGGGTCACTTTTCTCATAGGGTTCCCTACAATCTGGATTTTGCTGGTTGGATTTTCATGCTGTCATCGCTAATGCTCCTCTGTCCCCTCTACTTCCTAAAAAATGGTGGCTACATCTAGAGGTTTGGTCAGATTCACGTTTGATACGTTGGCAAGCATATTTCATAAGCGAATGGCATGCTTCCCGGGAGAGACATGGCACCTGGTTATCTGTCTCTGTGTGGTCAGCAGCCATGGAGGGTCACTGCCCAGAGCCATTATTTCATTAGGAATCTCAAAAAGGTAATATTCTCATCTGACCATTATTTCTTCATTTATTAACTGGAATACTTCTGCAAGATAAAACTTCACCTCACTGACAATTTGATTATACTGAGGTGCAGTTCACACAAGAAAGGCAGGATAAATGCTCAGTTTATTCCCTTTGTTTGCCAGTTATCAAAACAACGAATTAAGTCCCAAACATGCTCCAAAGCAAGCTAGTTTTTTAGTATCATTGTGAACGCAGGGGCTTAAACATATTTGATGTGTTTTAATCCATTGCAGCCACCATTTTAACGATGCTTCAGTCCTCCCATCTTCAGCAAGGAAGAGCCTCTCATGATCGCTTCTGAGCCTTTAACGAGACCTTGGTCTTCCTCCTTGTCTTTTTCAGTTGCTTCCTTACTTTCTGTGGTGATGAGATGCTTCAGGCTTGTCTAATACATTTTCTGTTCCAGACCTAGAACTAGCCACTTCTTCAAAGAGATCTAGTTTGTTTGCTGTTGGGAACATTTATGTGGAAACCACAATCTGTGTTCTATGGCACTTTTGTTTTTGAAACAGTGTCTCACTCCGTCACTCAGGTATGAATGCAGTGTGCAATGGCATGGTCTCCACTCACTGCAACCTCCACCTCCCAGGCTGAAGGAATCCTCCCACCTCAGCCTCCCCAGTAACTGGTACTACAGGCATACACCACCACATCCGACTAAATTTCTTTAATTTTGGTAGAGATGGGGTTTCGTCATGCTGCCCAGCCTGGTCTCAAACTCCTGAGCTCAAGGATCCACCTCACTTCAGCCTCCCAGAGTGCTGGGATTACAGGTGTGAGCCACCATGCCTGGCCCTACAGCACTCATTTTTAAAGGTCTTTTCAGTAGACAGAACTAACATAACCTTCTTCTCCTTCTCCTCCTTCTCTCCTTTCCCTTTTTCTTCCCCTTTCCCTTCTCCTTCTCCTCCATCTCCTTTACCTCTGCTCCACCTCCTCTGCCTCCTTAACATAAAATACACCACTGCAATCATTGCAGTTCAAATTCAGGACTACAATAGATGTATTTTTAACTTCATTCATTTTCTACCTGTAATTTCTTTCTTTTACACCAATGACACCAACATAATTACTCACTTGCTTAATCAACAATACACACACACATCAAATTACTCCAGAACTTGGTGACTTGCCACAAGGACTAACACTAATTATGTTACAGTTTCTATAGATCAGCAAGTCATAAGCAGCATAGCTACATGGCTCTGGAACAAGGTCTCTTATAATATTGCAGAAAAAATATTGGCCAGAGCTGCAGTCATCTGAAAGCTTGACTGGTGCTGGGGGATCTGCTCCCATGAGGGCATATTCCCATGGCTGGTGAGTTGATGCTGGCTTTGAGAAGACCTTAGCTGCCCTTCACATGGCCTCCCACACAGCTGGGAAAGGGTCCTTACAGCATGATGTCTGGCTTCCCCCAGAGAGAGTGATTCTAGGGAGCAATATGAAGTGGCAATGCCTTTGGTGATGTTGCTTCAGAAATCCCACATTTTTGTGTATATCACATTTATTGTTATAAGTGAGTCATTATGTCTGGCTTACAGTCAAAGGGAGGGAATTCGTCTCTCCTGTTAAAAGGGAAATGTTAAAGAATTTGCAGACCTATTTCTTCCTACCATCTGGCTGCAGCTTACTTACATTTCTCCCATATGCAATATACACACCCTTTTTCAAAGACCCCCAAAGTCTTATTCCTTTACAGCATCAGCTTGTAGTCCAGGATCTTGTAATCTAAGTCAGGTCCAGGCGTGACAGAGACTCCTCAGCTGTGGTTCCTTGAGTTCAGCTCCTTAAGTACAGTTTCTCACAATCTGAGGACCTGTGATCTGAAGAAAAAGTTATCTGCCACCTGCTCTTCCACTATACACCTAATACAATGGTAGCAGAAGCATAGGATAACTGCCATAGGCCCACCCCTTTCAAAACAGGAGGCACAAAAGGGTCCCTGACCCACAGCAGTTCTAAATTCATCAGAGCAAGTGTTGGAAGTTCCTGGATTAGAACACAAGACCTGAGAATGAGTCTCCATAGCTCCCAGCTCCCATATCTGAGCCCTTGGTTCTACCCATTAGGTCATTCATTCTTTTTCATGAAAGGTAGCCCGTGTTCTCTGCTGAATAGTTTTCTCATCTTGCTTCTTGCCTGTAGAAGCTTGAGGGTTCAAAGGCCTCTTTTCATTTTACATGGATTCTGCAAGCTTTCAATTCAAGCTCCTGATAGTTCTGCCAATTTACTTCTCTTAAAAGCTTCATGGATCTCCTGTGATTCTTTTTTTTTTTTGAGGTCTTTATTTTCCTTTAAAGAAATTTTTTTAAAATTTACTTTACATTCTGGGATACATGTGCAGAATGTGCAGGTTTGTTACATAGGTATACATGTGCCATGGTGGTTTGCTGCACCCATCAACCCATCATCTGGGTTTTAAGCCCCACATGCATTAGGTATTTGTCCTAATCCTCTCCCTCCCCTTGCCCCCCGCCCCTCAACAGGCCCTGGTGTGTGATGTTCCCCTCCCTGTGTCTGTGTGTTCTCGTTGTTCAATTCCCATTTATGAGTGAGAACATGCAGTGTTTGGTTTTTTTGTTCCGTGTTAGTTTGCTGAGAATGATGGTGTCCAGCTTCATCCATGTCCCTGCAAGGACATGAACTCATTCTTTTCTATGGCTGCAGATCTCCTGTGGTTCTTACTGTAGCCTACTCAGATTAAACACACCCACCAACTCCTCCAAAATAAACCCTTCTCAATCTTGGACTTCCTCTAAAAGCCTTTTCAAGATCCTTTAGGTTTACATTAATACTCTCAACTCCTACCCGCTACCCAATTCCAAAGCCGCTCCAAATCTTAGAGTTTAGTTATGGGAACGCCCTATTCCTGATGCAAAGTCTGTATTATCTATTGCGGATGACAAATTACCCTTGGAGACAAGTTACCCTAAAACTTAGGGGTTTAGAGCAACACTAAACATCTATTCTTTCACAGTTTCTGCAGGTTAGAAATGTGAAAGCAGCTCAGCTGGGCAGCTCTTATAAATTTGCACTAAAGGAATTAATTAGCCAGGACTATAGTTATCTAAAGGTTTGACGAAGACTGGGGTCTGTTTTCAAGGTATCTCATTACGTGGCTGGCAAGTTGGTACTTGTGGTTTGTAGGGAGATATTAGTTCCTTTCCAAATAGGCCTCTCCAGGAGGCTAATAGAATGTCCTCATGGCAGGAGGGCTGGTCCCAGAGCAAGCCATGCAGGAGAACAATGGGGAAACTCCAGTTCCTTTGATAATCTAACCTCAGAAGTGAGACATCATTTTCACACTTATTAGAAGGAAGTCCCTACGTCTGGCTGAGGTTCAAAGGAAGGGGAATTCGGTTTTACCTTTTGAAGGTGGAGATATATTTTTAAACCACCCAAACACGACTACCAACAATATAATTACTAAAAGTAGTTAAAATTTTCACATTTCTTTTTGTCCTTAGAGGGTATCTTACTAAGGACTTCTAGCCTGATTACTATATCTAAATTCAATTAAAATTGTTCTCTTTATGTGCATATGCCATCAACTTCAAAAATAGTTGATTTATTTTGCTTTTGGCAAAAGCTTGTCAAGAGTTTTTGTCAAGGATTTCTTGTTTTGTAATTGTATAAAATAATTTCAATGTTTAAAAGCCAAGCTATAGAAGAAGGTATGTCCGAGAAGCCTGGCTTAATTTCCGCACCCTCTGCCCCTTCCTTTCCTTCCCGTTTATTAATTTTATTTTGTTTGTTTGTTATTCTCTTTAAAAAATACAAATAGCTATTCGAATAAATATGTATTCCCCATTTGAAGACAAACATTTGCATGTTATGTACATTTTTCTTCATAGTTCTTTCTTCTTCTACCAATGTAATCTGAATTCAATCCATAGTAGTATTTGGAGATAATTGTTAATGTCTGCAGCTAATGGTCACCATTTGTGGAGATGTATATAGTTATTCAGCCAGTCCCCTGTAGAGGGATAATCTGGAGGTTCCTAGTGTTTTATCATTGCAAATAGTGTTTCAGTGAGTAGCGTTATGCATATAGCTTCTACATGTGTTACTGAAACATTTTTCAATAGCTATAATTTTTCCATATTGTAGATAGATAGATACACCTTAAATACTTTAAGTCTACTTGTATTGTGGACATATAGTCTCTTTCTGTCCCCCCCGCCCCGCCCAGTAGTATAAATGATACAACAGTGAACATTCTTGTTCTTAAATCTTTGTTGAAATTTCTGATTATATCATAAGAACAGATTTCCAGAAATTTAGTTAGTAGGTCAAAGTTTAGAACCAGCCAGGCACAGTGGCTCACGTCTATAATCCCAGCACTTTGGGAGGCCAAGTTGGATGGATCACTTGAGGTAAGAAGTTTAAAACCAGTCTGATCAACATGGTGAAATCCCATCTCTCATAAAAATTCAAAATTTACCGGGCTGTGGTGGCACACACCTATAGTCCCAACTACTTGGGAGGCTGAGGCAGGAGAATCACTTGAATCCAGGAGGCAGAGGCTGCAGAGAGCCAAGATCATGCCACTGTACCCCAGCCTCGGTGCCAGAGTGAGACTCTGTCTCAAAAAAAAAAAAATGAACCATTTTAGGCTGTTGGTGCATATTGTCAAATTGTTTTCAAGGAAAATGTGTAAAAAGTTTATATTCTCAGAGGTAGTAAATCTCAGTATCTGTCATCAGAGAGGTCTGGGCTCAAATCCTACCTTTACAATTTACTAGTTGAGTGATCCTGGGCAAGTTACCTAATTTCCCTGAGCCATAGATTCTTCATCCATAAATGCGACAAAAATTACTCATGGTTTTGTGGCAAAGAAATAAATAAGATATTTGACTACATATGTACTTGAGTACATAGGCCAAGTATTTAGTATAGTTCTTGACATATGGCAAGTATTTAAAAGTTTGTTTTTATTATTCTTACCACTAGCAGAAGAGAATGTCAGCCTTATAGCAGATTCATCATCACTGAATATATATATATATATAATCCGCCAGTATACACTTAATATGATGGTAGCATAATCATAGGATAACCACTATAGACCCACCCTTGGGTATACAATATAATATGTATTATATATAATACAATATTTTAAATATATTATTTAAATAATATTTAATAATAGTAAAAATACAAAAAAGTTCAAAACCAGCCTGAGCAACATGGTGAAAAGTAAAAGAATATTATCTTGTTTTAATTTGCATTTCTTTGATTTCTTATTCTAGTGAACATTTTTTATTTTCGTGTTAATTTTTATTTTTAAGACCACTTTATTGAGGTATGATTGAGATACAGAAATCTGTACATATTTAACGTGTACAGCTGGATTCTGGAGCTCTCATAAAGCTGTTTTTATCTGTGGACGGTGGTTCGCTTCGAGGGGCGGAGGGCAGGAACCTCCCATGCTACTGTCTTCTTGACCTTATCACTCCCTACTCACTCATCTTTCATTACCTCTGGGTACTCTGATAATCTTTGTCTATTTTTTTCTATATAATTTTAGTTCCTTAAAATCCGTGTCCAAGGTTTCTTCATTAGAAATCAAAACCTTTTCTCATACTAGCTGCAGCTACATCCTCACTATGTGTTTTTCCATTTTATTTGTTAGTCATTATTTGGACGTAGAGAGTTTAATATTTTATTTAATCAAGTATTTCCCTCTGTGATCACTTCAATAGATTTTTGAAAACCTTTGTGAAGTACTTCACAATTTTAAAATTCAATTATTTGCTCATCCATGGGTTATTTTAGCGTTATTGAGGGCATAGATCTTATGTATAGAAAAGTGCACTGATCATACATTCACAGCCTGATGAATTTCCATGAAATGGGCGTAGTCATTACATGAGTTTGCTAAGTCTGCCATAAACTGTGTGGCTTGGATGACAGAAATTTATTGTTTCACAGTTCTGGAGGCCGGAAGTCCAAGGTGTTAGGAGGGTTAGTTTCTTCTGAGCGTTGCAAGGGTCCCTTCCATGCCTCTCTCCCACCTGCTAGTAGTTTGCTGGTCATCACTGGCCCTCTTTGGCTTGTGGTGTGTGGTTGTGTTGCCCCAATCTGTGCCTTCGTGTTCACAGGTCATGCTCTCTTACGTGCATGCCTCTGCCTGCATTTTCCTTTTTTATTTTTGAGATGGAGTTTCGCTCTTGTTACCCAGGCTGGAGTGCAATGGCGCTATCTCAGCTCACTGCAACCTCCGCCTCCTGGGTTCAGGCAATTCTCCTGCCTCAGCCTCCTGAATAGCTGGGATCACAGGCGCGCGCCACCGTGCCCAGCTAATTTTTTGTATTTGTAGTAGAGACGGGGTTTCACCATGTTGACCAGGATGGTCTCGATCTCTTGACCTTGTGATCCACCCGCCTCGGCCTCCCAAAGTGCTGGGATTACAGGCGTGAGCCACCGCGCCCGGCTGCATTTTCCTTTTTATAAAGACACTAGTCATATTGGATTATGTCCTACCCTAATGACCTTATCTTAATTTGATGATCTCTGTAAATACCCTATTTCCAAATTAAGTCACATTCTGAGGTACTGGAAGTTAGGGCTTCAGCATGAATTTTTTTGTGGAAAACAATCCATAACATTCATGAAACTAGGACACAGATCAAGACATTGGATAGTACCAGCTTTCTACAAGCCCACCTCACATGCCCTTCAGCTGTCCCCCCTTGCCAAGGTTACCCTCTCCTGATTTCTCACACCATAGGTCACCTTGTCCATTTACTTCCCATACATGGAATCACATGTACATGTTCTCTTGCATCTGGCTTTTCTGCCTGAAATTTGTGTCTGTGAGATCCATTTGTGTTACTACATTGTTGCATGCAGCAACAGTTCGTTCTTTTTCATTTGTATGTAGTATTTAATAGAGGAAAATAATGTAATGTGTTCATGTTATTGCTGATAGACATTCAGGTTATTTCTAGTTTTTGGCTAGCATGAGTATGTTACTATGAAAATCCTAGTGCATATCTTTTGGTGAGGATATGCTCACATCTCTATTGCTTGGTTATGGGGAGTAGAATTTCTGCATCAGAGAATATATATGTTTAGTGCTAGTAGAGGATACCTAATGGTTTTCCAAAGTGGTTTGCAGCAATATGTGAGAGTTTTGGTGTTCTGCAACCCCACTGGTACTTTGTGTTATTTACACAAATACATTTTTGATAAGAAGAAGGTGGTGGTGATGATGATGATGATGATAGCTTCTCATTGCTACATTTATCATGAAATCTAGGCATTAGGTTGTTATTATCTCTATTAACTCATTTAATCTTTTAAACTATGCTTTAATGAAACTAATAGCTTTATTTTACAGATAACAAAACTAAGCACAAATGAGGTTGAGTAATTTGCCCCAAATAACAGTAACTAACAATGCAGGGTTTGAATTGTCTGATTGTTAATCCCAGACACTTCCTCGTACAGATAAAATGTAAATTTGGTTGCCATCAAAGAGAAGGAGATGTTCTTGGCCTCATGGGTAGCATGAGGGGATTGGTGTGTCTCTTGCAAAAGAGCCAACTCGGTGGTAAAAGTGGGCAGAGCTCCAGATCTCCACCTCAAGTCTTGTTTGTGCCTCCCTATTTTGGGACATTAATCATAAACAGTTATTATTCGAGTAAGTTCCAAACATTGCCCATTAAATGATTATTTTTAAGACTGTCTCTAGGAACAGATTGATGTACTTCATATTTTAAAATAGAGTGAGAAAGCCAGTTTTGGGGTACAGAGTTAAAGCTATGGCTTAAGTCTAAACCCAGGCAAAGAATCTGTAGTAGCAGTTGCATGCTGCTAGTCTCATGGCTGATATGGATCAGCACTCTGTAGCCCTTCAGGCTTCACCTTCTCAGTCCTGATCTCTGGGCAATATGAGGAACATTTACCCTTCTAAGTATATAGCCAGGAGCCAGCTCGACTTTTATCATGCCCTCTACTTGCTTGACCCTAGGTGGTAGGGTGGATATCAGTGGGGAAAAATATTGCAGGGCACAGGAAAAAAAAAACATATTACCAAATAATCACCCTTCTGCCAAAGGTGCTCAGTAGAAGCAAGTATTGGAAAGCGACTTCACATCAGGCAGTATGCTGGTATCTTCAAATATATCATCTTAGTCTTCACAATGTCTATGAAAAAGAAATAAATGTTTATTATTCCCATGTTATAGTTGTGGGAATTGAGCCTTGGTGAGGTTAAGAAAACTGGCTGAGGTTATAATAAGGGGAAAAAAACAATATAATAATGGGTTTGCTCTAGGCATACAAGGCTAGGTCAACATTTAAAAGTCAATTAATGTGGCCAGATGCAGTGGCTCATACCTGTAATCCCAGCACTTTGGGAGGCCAAGGCGGGTGGATTGCGAGGTCAGGAGTTCGAGACCAGCCTGACCAATATGTTGAAACCACGTCTCTAATAAAAATAAAAAAATTAGCTGGGCATGGTGGCAGGCACCTGTAATCCCAGCTACTCTGGAGACTGTGGCAGGAGAATTGCTTCAACCCAGGAGGTGGAGGTTGTAGTGAGCAGAGATCATGCCACTGCACTCCAGCCTGGGTGACAGAGCAAGATTCCATCTCAAAAAAAAAAAGTCAATTAATATAATTAATTACATCAACGGGCTAAAGGAATAACATCACATGATCAGTAATAGATGTAGGAAAAGCATTTGACAAATCCAGCATCCATTCATAATAAAAATTCTCAGTATACTAGGAGTAGAAGGAAACTTCTTTACTTGATAAATAATAGCCAACATCATACTTAATGGTGAGAAAATAGAATCTTTCCCACTAAGATCAGGAAAAAGACAAGGACGTCTTCTCTCACCATTTCTTTTCAACATTGTACTGGAAGTTCTAGCTAATGCAATAAGACGAGGACAGGAAGTAAAAGCTACACAGATTGAGAAACAAAGAAATGAAACTACCTTTGTTTACAGATGACATGGTTGTTTATATAGAAAATTCAAAAGAGTCAACAAAAGACTTCTTCAAACTAATAAATGATCATAGCAAAGGTATAGAATTCAAGGTCAATACATAAAAGTCAGTTGATTTCCTATATGTAAACAATGACGAAGCAGACTTTGAAGCTAAAACACAATACTGTTTACATTAGCACCCAAGAAGAAATGCTTAGTTGTAAATCTAACAATTTTTCAACAAATGGTACTGAAACTGAGCATCTGTATGCAGATTAAAAAAAGAATCTGGACACAGATCTTGCACACTTCACAAAAATTAACTTAAAACTTGAAAGTAACCAAGATGGCCTTCAGTAGATGAACTGGTAAATAAACTGTGGCCACCCAGTGGGATATTATTCAGTGTTAAAAACATGAGCTATCACATCCTGGATATGGATATTAAACGCATGTTATAAAGTAAAAGAAGCCAGTTCAAAAAGACTACACACTATATGTTTCCAATTATATGACATTTTGAAAAAGGCAAAACAATGTCACAGACAGCGTAAAGATGAGTGATTGCTAAGAGCTGGGGGAGGTTGGTGGGAAGGGGTGAATAAGCTCTAAAGGAGGACCTTTAGAGCAGTGAAAATTCTTTGTGTGATACTCTAACAATGGATTTGGGTCATTACACATTTGTTTAAACCTATTGAATGTGCAACACCAAGAGTGAGCCTTAGTATAAACTATGGACTCTGGATGATGGCAGTGTGTCAATGTGGGTTCATTAATTGTAACAAATGCACCCCTGTGGTGGGGGGTGTTAATAACAGGAGAGGCTGTGCAGGTGTGTGGGGGGACATGGGATATCTCTGTGCTTTTCTCTTAATTTCGCTGTGAGCTTAAGACTGCTCTAAAAACTTTAGGTCTTTAATTTATTAAAAGTTAAGATAAAATTAAAGGAGTGTTGATTTTTATATCTTAAGCACAAACATGAGATAACCAACACAAAGTTATAGATCTTTGACCTATTTGATGGAATCCTCATTTTGTGTACAATCATTTTATTTTAAAAAATACTTTTTCAAAAAAAATGCAGAAATCCCCACTCTCATGGAACTTACTTCTAGCAGGGTGACGGAAACAATACATTTTTAAAAAGTAAAGTAAAACCAAACCAAACAAAAAATCAACACAATTGTTCCAGTAGAGCCAAAAATGTAAAAATCATTTGAACCTTTCTGAATTGTTAATATACATCTTTAAGGAATCTATAAGAGTATATGCACACTTTTATTTTTTAAAAGAAATAAGCCAATGAAAGGACATTGAATGTTTTCCCAATGAACTGCTGAAAGCTTATTTTCTGGACAATGCAAACCTTCGAAAGTGGATTCCGGTTTTGTGGGCCAGCAACCCTTATTGTGTGCCATGTAACAAGTGGGTCCAAGGACTCATGTCCTATAAAAATATCACATGGATGAGGTTCTAATCAGTTCAAATGTTGGCATCTTCTAGTTTGGTGACAGTGTAGTAATTTTAGAAAGCGCAAAGTTTCCTTTTTAGTTGGTGGTCAGCTTGTCCCTTAAAACATCGATTTTGTTTTAAATTCAAGTTAAAATGAACAACCTGGGCTCTGTCCTGGCATCAATAAACTTGTGCATTATTTTTCTCCTGCGTGTTATTTTGTTGTTAGTTTAATTGCCTGACCAGGTCACAGACATAGGTGTCCCACGTGTGCATGTGCTTTGCATACATTACAATCCAAGCATTGTAGCCAGAACAAGAGCCATGTGGGAGCGGGCAATGGGCTCACACTCACAGAGTACAATTCTCAGTGGGGGCTGATTCTGCTCCAGGCAGCACCGGATCTGGGCTGACTTTGAAGAGGAAAAACACAATACACTCAACTCCCCTGCTTTAGCTGCAGACTAAAACATCAGAGCTAGTCCCAAAAAACCCAAAGCCCTTCAAGTCCTGCTTAGGAATCTTTTCTTCAAGAACCAGCGGCCTCCCGCTGCCCGCTCCTCACCAGCCCTGTTCTGGGGAGCAAGGACGGGTTTGCAGTCTGAGGACTAGAATGCCCTCTGCCTGTGCCAGCACAGAAAGGTGCTGCTAGGATTTGCAGAAACAAGTAAATGATGTGGCATGTGCATCCTTAATCTCTATTTTAATGTCTCCAACAATCTAGTGGTTAATTAGCAATTTGCTGCCCACCAATATGCAAATGAGTGAGAAACAAAGGTTCTCTGCATCTGTAATTATTTTGCTGATTTACAAGCCTCTTTCCTCGCAGTGTAGGTTTCTGTGTGTGTGTGTGCATTCATGCATCGGGGATTTCATTATTTTTTGAAGCATTCTCTGTGCATTTTTATACTTTAGTACTTTCAGACTTCAGTACTCGCAGTAATTTGGGTAAAAAGAAAAAAGTATATATAGTAATATATGCTTCCCTCCACCCCTCAACTCCAAGTGGATTTGTCAGGGGTTCTTTTCTGTGATAAAGAGTGGAGAGTAAGATTTATCAAGGGGCTGTAATCCAAATTGCAGAAAGTCAGACGCAAGATTGAAAGATACACATTGTGGCTGCTGCCAAGTCCTTATCTGGAATCAGAGTCTTGTAATATTTTATTTTCTCCCAAGCAGCTCTGGTGAGTCGAGCCACGATCTGCGTTATCCATCTGCCTACTTTGGAGCGGGGTGTCGTAGTATTTGGCGGCTTAAACGCTCTACGCTCTTGCCAGGGCATTAAGAAAGGCTCTCATGTGAAATTAAGTCAATTAATAAATGGAGACACATTAAGCAATCAATTTTGTCAGCCTATCTCGCCGCCGCGTCGAACGGTTGGCTGCAATCAGAAGATAAATGCAGTGCGCTCATCTATGGTGATGTTCGATAATCCGCTCTCCGCCAGGCTCAATTCATCAGGGAGTTCGGCGGGGAAGGCGCTTGTCATTGGCTGTGTCTGCACCTCCAGGATAACGTTTCTGTCCCTTCGATTGGCCGCGTCACGCTGCAGATTCTAAGCGTCTGTTTGATGATGAATATGAGAGCGCGCTGAGCCGGCCGGAGCGGGGTCCCAGGTTGCGCTCCGTCCCGGCCCGGCCCGAGGACTCGCCGCTTCCCCCGCCCGGCCCGGGCCGCAGCCCCCACGAGTTGTGATGCTTTTCCTGGCCCAGTGCTTCGGGGCTGTGTTCGATCTCATCCACCTGCGCTTCCAGCACTACAAGGCGAGGCGGGTCTTCTCCGCGGCCGGGCAGCTGGTCTGCGTCGTCAGCCCCACGCACAGCCTCAAGGTGAGCCTCTGCCCCGGCGCGGGTTCAAGTCCGCTGTCGGCGGCGGCGCGGGCGGCCCTTTGCTCCGCGGCGGCGGGGGCCGTGTCTGGACCCGGCGTTCGTTGGCCCGGCTCGCTGTCCCGGTGGCCGGGTGCTGGCAGGGCCCGGTGGGGTTTCCCGACGGCAGGAAAAGGGGGACTGATGCTCTGGCGTCAGCCTGAGAGTGCGTGGGGCAGAAGTGAGGGTGCTGGAGGGGACGGGGGCGCCCCATCACTTCCCCCAGTATGTGTGGGCGAGCATTCAGGAGACACGCTGTGAACTTGGCCACATTGCCCCCTTCTGTCCCGTGTGTGGGGAGAGGTGGTCAAACACGAGGATTTTGGAGGCCACTGGGGGGTGAGGAATCCTGAAACAGGGACCTGGGAGTTTGGGGCGGTGGAGGGTGGGGGGATCTTTCCGCAAAGTGTTTGTCCTTGTCCTCAGACTCTGTGTGTGTGTGTGTGTGTGTGTGTGTGTGTGTGCGTGTGTGTGTGTGTGTGTGTGTGTCGGGAGGATTTTGGCTTTTTTTCCTTCCTGCTGGTTAGATGCGCTCTTTGCGCTGAAGACAAGAGGGGCAGGATTTGCCTGGATTGTGTAATAATGAAACCAGCTCCGAGCTGCTGCAGCTACTGCCTGGAGCTCCCTAGGCAGCTGGGTGCTGGGTTGCTGGCGGCTGCCTTGCTGCCCTGAGGCCTCTGCATTTCTATCCTCAGGTTAGTGCCCTTTTAGGGATCAGACAAAATACGGGGTCCGGCACAGCAGCTACACATCACAGCCAAAACCGACTGGGGAAGGAAGGATGGGCCACTGGGTAGGGGTGAGGGGAAGAGAGGAAGTCAGGGGGATCGCGGCTGGGGGCTGGGGACTGGGGAGAGGCCATAACTGAACTCCCCAGATGGGAAACTCAGCACCTTGCCTCTGTCCTAACCTAAGAGGTGGACTCACTGAAAGTTCCTTTCCTGTCCTCCTCCTTAAGGCAGGACTGAATGCAGGGGGAGGGGTCATGTCGGCAGCACCAGTGCCAGTCTGTGAGGATAGATCTGTCACTCTGACCACTGCTGTTGGGCAGGAAGAGCATTGCCTATTGTCCGTCACTTTATAAACTCCCACGGCCAGACCGTCCTCAGCTGGAGACCCGCAGGTCAGCACTGATGGGTACTCTCACTCCCAATTCCTGGAAGTCCCTAGGAAAGACAGCTGCTTGGAGCTGCTGGGGCTTCCTGCCAAGGCCAGTCCTGGAGGAGGGGCGATGGACCGTCCTGGGACCCCAATGGTGCACCTGACCTAGGATCTGACTCTGTCTGGCCCCCCCAGCTCTGACGAATGCCACCGCAGCAACTGTTCACACCTGCTCTTGCCTGCGCACTCTTTCCTCTCGTTTCACTATTTTTTTTCTTTAATGGCTTAGTTTTATAAATGAGAACTCACTACCAGTCATCCTTGGCAAAGCAAGTATACAGTATACACATTAAAATATAATTCTGAATTCCATTTTATGGCCACTTTTGAGACCACATTCAAACTCCCGTTATTTTGTCACTTTGCATTAGTTAGTTCCCTGGGGCAAGAAATTGTGTTTACTTCTGTTTTGTATTTTAATACCTTTAAAAATTGCTTATGAGACTTTAGCATTTCCAGAGTTTGAATTTATATGGTTCATTGACTGCAGCTGATGATGGAGAATAGAAGGGTGTTGAGGTCTCCGAGAGGAGTGAGGGGAAACCATTTGTGTACATTTCTCAATGATGTCTGCCTGGATATTAACGAGTCGTCTTGCTGCCCAAACTCAGGAGTCTAGAGCCAGGGTTGGAGGCCTTGAGTCAGCTCTGGCCGGCTGTGTGAACTCGCATCCCTCCTCGGCCTCTTTGAGCCTTCCCTTCCTCACCTTTTAAATGGGCTTATGATCTGTCCTTTCTCCGCCTCAGCTTTTGAGATTGAAGAGTGGTGTTAGAGGTGCTTTATAACTCTCCTGCAAAAATAATGTATGTTATGGTACATATAATTTGTAGAGTTCCAAAAGCAAATTCAAAAGTTGTCACGTAACACCTTCAGGCACTTTAGAAATCACAGAAGCAGTAACATAGAAGTGGGTGACATACGCTTTGAGAGACCATGGCTCACTTTTTCACTTACACTCTCATTTGGCTTTTCATTTCCCATTTAAAAAAAACACTTAGGGATTTTGCTCAGAGGAACATCACTGCAGGTAAGCAAAGCAAGTTGAGTGCTGCTACTGTCCCCAGGATGTGGGGTGGGGCGCACAGGATCTGGAGAGGGTGCCAGGTAGGGAGAGACCCTAAGGGTCCACGTGGCCCATCAGAGAAGTTTTACCCCCTTCTCAAACCTAAGGGCTAATATCCATTTGGATAGCTCTAAAAGGACTAACTGTATAGGAACATCACTGCCCCACTGCTTAGGTTAAAAAGCACATGTAACCTCAAAAAAATTCTCCTTTGAAACCCTGATTTCCATAAACAGACCATGGAAGTAATAAGCTGTGATCTATGTAGTGGGGAGGAAAGTCCTTTTTTTTTTTTTTAAGGAAAAAAAAAACCTGTGGCAATATTAACCCAGAATAGCTATTGATCTGCTGTGCTTCCCCACACTTTGTATGACAGGCCAGGACATGAGATGGTGACCAAGGACAGAGAGGCTGCAACGTTGCTTTCGAGTGTCTGGGTTGCATGTAGCTACAAAGAGGGCTGGGAAGCTGGTATTTTTCTTTGTGGAAGCATTTATGTGTTTTATCCTTTCTTGGGCTTTCCTGAGAATTTGAACCAACAGCATTTTAGAACCTGAGGCAAGTGCTGAGTTATAATCAAAATTCACTTACAAAGCAAAGAAAATGGTGTATTTACCTGTATAGGTGACCTTAAGTCTTCTTATGGTGATTACTCAGTAACCTCAGACTCCTTCAAGCAAGCTGATGCCTTTCCTTCTAAATGGAAAGCAGAGCCTTCCCGGGAACAGCAGATCCTCTGGCTAAAGTCATTAGACCCCTGAAGCTCACCCTAATTAAGGGACATTTAGAGTATCCAGCCTTGAGCATGAGAGACCTCAGTTTTCAGTGGGTGCCAGGCAGTAGAGGGCAAACAAGACCGGTTCCCTCTGTCTCTCTGTCTCTGTGGACTCCTTCCACAGATTAGGGTTCCAAATGGTGCCCCCACTTCTTTCCACCCCATAAAAAGTGACCGTCAAGGAGCCAGCGGTCTTGGCTTCCTGCCCTCTGCTTCCTCATTCACAGAGGTTATTGAAATGTGGTGAGCAGACTTCAGGCTGGCGCTCATGAGGGCGCCCGTTCCTGCTCCTGATTCAGCATCCTCTCCCTCTGTCCTTTGCTTGTTTCTAAACCAAGAAAGGCTTTCTCTCCTGGCTGCGCTCCCATTGGCACTAGTAGCTTCTATAGTGCCCTGCCCTGGGCAGCCCTGCCTTCTTTTGCCCAGTCTGCAGAGGTATCCTTTGGGGGAGGTATAGTCAGTTCCCGTGCCCAGGTTCTTCCAGAGAAGGCTCTGTAGTGCTAGCACTTCCCAAGCAGGCAGTAGTTAGGCTGAGGCTGGCTGAGTGACTTCCTTTTCTTAACCACAGCTTTTGATGAGCAAGTTTCTGAAAGAAGAATAGCAAAATGCTTTCTGGCAAATTTCCACGAGGCCCGCTCTGATACCTGCACCCTGTGTCTGCCACCCAGACAACCAGTTAACCTTTGCATGCACACGGAATGGGAGGGGCATATGGGGCAATCGTGGCTTTAAGTGCCTGACAGATATGAAATCTGAAACAGGGGCATTTCAGTACCATTTGTTGATGCATTCATGTGTCTTTCATTCTCAGACCAACCTGTGTGGGTGAATGTGTGCTGAGCGGCAGTGGGGAGGGTGGGAGCTGTAAGGAAGAGGACGAGGCAGCCGGGACCAGGAAAGGACAGAGGTGAGATGTGTGGCCGCCTTTGCCATTTATGGGGTAATCTTCGGAAACCCCGTGCTGCCCCCGGCTTTGCTAACTCTGCTTCATACAGCACAGCAGGCTGCTGAATGAGAGCTAAAGACCTGAGCATTGTCTTTAAAGATTGAGAGGGGGCCGGGCGCGGTGGCTCAAGCCTGTAATCCCAGCACTTTGGGAAGCCGAGGCGGGTGGATCACGAGGTCAAGAGATCAAGACCATCCTGGTCAACATGGTGAAACCCCGTCTTCACTAAAAATACAAAAAATTAGCTGGGCATGGTGGCACATGCCTGTAATCCCAGCTACTCGGGAGGCTGAGGCAGGAGAATTGCCTGAACCCAGGAGGCGGAGGTTGCGGTAAGCCGAGATTGCGCATTGCACTCCAGCCTGGGTAACCAGCGAAACTCCCTCTCAAAAAAAAAAAAAAAAATTTAGAGGTGGCCTTTGTAGTGTTCTGCGTGAATACCTACTTTAAAGCAGTTAAAGGCTTCCAGAGAGATTGTTTAATAGCTGGCGTGTGGGTTACTCAGTTCCTCTCCGCACGGCCACCTCTGATGGTTCCATTCCCAGTCCCCTGGGTATTTCACTGTCTTCTTCTCTGTCCAGGCTGTAGGCACTTTGCCAGAGGGTCTGGAGAAAGGGTAAGGAAGGCGACCCCAAGCTAGTGGTGGTCACTGTGCGAGTGTTATTCTAAAGGCTTTGCAGCCTCTTCCGGCCCATGGGTTTCTGTGAATATTGTGTGACAGTCCACTCTGTGACTCAGAGCAGTCGTGCGGCTTTTCTGGTTAATGGTGATTGCAAATGAGGCTCCTGAGTCACATAACGGGGAGGCCCAGAGCCCCAAGCAGTAATTTGGTTAGCTGTGTGCCAGTGATTGAGTTGCTGGGGAGGCTGAAGCTGGCGGCTGCGATGAGGTGAGCCGATTACCTCTGTACTGCATTTATCCAGCAGCCCTGAAGCAAATTTGGTGGAATTCCCTTCACTGTGATCCCTCAACCTGCAGGGACTGTTTGGGAAAATTAGAAAATAGGTACTGAAGCTTTCTTTGAAATCTGCAGAGAGGTCTGAGTTATTTGAATGGCTTCCCTGGGGTAAGATGGATTATTTTCCTAGCAATTAACAACGAGAAAAAAATTAGCTGTCTGTGGAGGTATTTTACCCTTAGCAAAGTCATCTTGACCCAACTAGCTCTGCTCCTCCAAAGGGAAACTGTGACCTGGTTAGACATGAAATGTCCTGTGGAAGGGATTAACCTGAAGAATGGAGACCTTAGTGACAAATTGAGACTAGAAGTTAGGTCTTCTAGGCTGGGTGTGGTGGCTCACGCCTGTAATCCCAGCACTTTGGGAGGACGAGGCAGGCAGATCACCCGAGGTCAGGAGTTTGAGACCAGCCTGGCCAACATGGTGAAACTGGTCTCTACTAAAAATACAAAAATTGGCTGAGTTGGTGGCAGGAGAGGAGGCTGAGGCAGGAGAATCACTTGAACCCGGGAGGCAGAGGTTGCAGTGAGCTGAGAGCGTGCCATTGTACTCCAGCCTGGCAACAAGAGCGAAACTCCATCCCCCCCCAACACACAAAAAGTAGTTAGGTCTTCTAACACCAGATTATATTCCTACACTGCCCCAGGTTGCCTTCAAACTATGCTAAGCTAAATGTCCCTTGCTCCAGATGTATGGTGTGGGAGCGAAAACTTGCAAGGTCCCTTTCCTATATGTTATCTCCCCTCCGAGGCCAACAGCATGGCACCCTCGGCTGCGCCACACACCCTGCCATCTCCCCTTTACCAGGGCCTTGTTTTCTTCACAAATTAGAGCTTCTACGTCCTCATCCTTCCTTATTCTCTCACCCCCTCTATGAGTTTTGGGCCATACTTTTGAAAGAGACAATCCTGAATGTTGAAGTTGGGAAAAATGAAAATCCCAAAAATATAAGTATGGGAAAAAACTAAAAAATTGTAACACCTTTATTTACATTTTTAAAGAGAATTTATTTGAGAAACATACAAAACCACAACAGAGTATGTTATAGGCCACTTGACACAGTAAAAGAGGCAACAGTAACATACATATTTTTGCACACATAAACACTGAGGTATAGTACCTACTGTAGCATGGGCATAAGTTCTAAGTAGACAAATATATTCATAAAGAAGTCGGTCAGAAGGGGAAATGTATAAACATGTATTACAATGGTTGGTAATCATGTGCACCAGCTTTATAACTGCGGCCATCTGAAACACTTAAATCTCCGGACGGACGGCTCAAAAACCAGTGAGCCACCACTGCACATGGTCACTCAGACCACCAAGATCTCAAGCACTTGTATCTTTCACGAATGCAGATGTACAGGAAGGACGTTCTTCATTTACGGAGGAAGTTTCAGCGTTTGTACACATACACACAATGCCTACACACAAAATCATCATGATAGTGCACTTTCCTGGAGTCAAATTTGCAAAAAGAAAAAAATAATAAAACAAATGAGAACTTTCTAAAAGTCTTTATACAATGCATACAGAATGTACACATCTATTATCGGAGATGATGCGAAGATAAAGTACACAGTAAAGGGCACTGGCAGCACGTGTGGATACCACAGAGGCAGTACATGATTAAATAATTGGGCAGCAGAGGTTTTTTGTATCTTTCACGTGCATTTTCACTTCTGTGGTCTTCGAAATGGTCACTGCACTTGTATTTGGAGAGTGGTAAGGTCTACACATTCTGTGAGTGTATGCCGTCCGTCTGAAAGTTTGCTTTTTGCTGGGCCATTGCAATCAAGTGATTTTCTGCTACCACAGCACCAGGGTAATTAGCTTTTAAACTTTTATCTTTCACCATTAAGTAGCTTCATACACTTAATTTATCACAGCATTTTTGCGAGGGGTTGGTTTCACAGATCTCTTCCACTGTGTTGTAAGGTATGCATAAGAACGAATGAATGATATTCAGCTTCCCCAATACCAAATCTGTATGAGTTAGGGTTCTCCAGAGAGCCAGAACCAAAAAGATATGTATGTATACGGATCTATGAGAGGGGATTTATTAGGAAAATTGGCTCACACAATTATGACAGCTTAGTAGTCCCATGACATGCCCATCCGTGAGCTGGAGACCCTGGGATGCTGGTGGCATGGCTCACTCCAAATCCAAAGGCCTTGGAACCAGGGAAGCCAATGGCTAACTCTCATTTAAATGCAGGTGCTGGTGTAAATCTTGGAGTCCAAAGGCTGGTGAGCTTGAAGTTCTGATGTCCAAGGCAGCAGAAGAAAAGCCTGTCCTGGCTCTGAGAGAGACATCAATTTGCCTTCTGTGTTTCTCCCAGCCATCGGTCCATGGCCACCGACACTGAGAACACCTCTTCCCCAGCTGACCCACTCAGAAGCACACACTAACCTCCCTGGAAACACCCAACATAATTTACCAGATGTCTCGGTATTTTTAAATTCAGTCAACTTGTCATCTAACATTTAGTCCACAAGTCCACACCTTGGTATCCATGTGTATCTCTGTAAATCACACTTAATTTCCCAGTGAGACAGTTACAAGGGAATAGTTCTGCCTAACATGATACAGCTCACGTGCTGCAGTTACCCTGTGCACAACCCGAGTGCACTAACCCTTCCTCCAGATTTTGACTCTCAGAATTTTAACATTCGGGATTTTAATCTTTTGGGAATGGGACTTTCAGGATTTTAGACTTAGGGATTTTGATCTGCGGGCATTTCAGCCTTCGGGATTATGACGTTTGAGATTGCACTTTTTGGGATTGTGTTTGGCACCAACTGTGAGCATGGTCTTTATGATGAAAGCAGCTACTCAGAGCTGGCTTTGACTCCCCACCCGATGTCTTTCTCCACCTTCCCTTCCAAGCCTCGGTGCTTGCTGCTTCTTGGCGTTTTGTGAGTTATCTTTGGTCTTGAAGAGAACTGTAAATAGAACAATTTTTTGCCTTATGTGAAGTCAGATTTGTCCTTAATGTTTAGCTTCAGAGAAAGCATGGAACCCCGTTGGGCTCTGAGCCTGGAAGCCGACGGGAGACAGGCTGGGTCTCGGGAAGACATGCATGCCTGCAGTGGGACAGGAGCTGAACGAGCTGGGCCCTGTCATTCACAGAGCCCGGAGCCATGCAGATAAATCCCCTTCTCTGCACATCCTGAAAACTTGCCCCTCATGACTTATGTATGACTTCTTCTCATTAGCAGAGGCTTGAGTAAGCACATGGGTAGGTGGCTGTGGGAGGGGTACCCAATTCAAAGGGTATATATCTGCAGGCTCAGTGACACCACTCTGAGATTCAGCAGGACAGAGAGAGATGGAGACAAAAACTGCATGTCCCCCTGAGGTTGTACATTTCCTCTCTGCCTGCAGTTCACTGAACCTTGAGGACGCAGCTTCCCTCTGAGCGGGGCCTGGATGAAAAGGGGGATGATGCCCAATCTAGGCTGCAGCCCCTGGAATTGAGGAAGGGCGAGACAGAACTCCTACCCCACTGTCATCAGAAAATTAAACATTAATGAGCTAAGCCCTAGGCCTGGGTTCCCTGCACTCCAACCTGAGTTTCTACACACACACACACACACACACACACACACACAGAGAGAGAGAGAGAGAGAGAGAGAAATAATGGGAATTCTGAGATGCTCCCCAGTGTGGGCCCTGAGTGGTCTCTGAATAGCAGTGTAAGATCACAGGATGCAAAGCTCGGTGGGTGAGGACACCTGGTCCCAGCACGGGAAGAATGAATGGAGATAAACGAGACCCTTCTTCCCCATCCAGGCTGTAACCAAGCAGCCTCAGGAAAGAGGTAAGGGGGGAAAGCGGTGCTGGGAAAGAAGAGAAATGTTTCAGTTGAGGACCTAGAATATGAGTTTGGGAGTCAGATCTGGGTTCGAATCTAATGCTGCATACCTTGGATAATATCTTCGGCCTCCCAGAGCCCATGTCCTCCCCTATAAGATGGTTGTTGTAAAGATTAAGTAATCTGACGTACAGGTCAGGCACGCATGGTGGTTCACGCCTATAATCCCAGCATTTTGGAAGGCTGAAGTGGAAGGATTCTCGAGCCCAGGGGTTCGAGAGCAGCCTGGGCAACACAGTGAGACCTCATCTCTCCAAAAATATAAGTATTAGCCAAGCATGCTGGCCCACACCTGTAGTCTCAGCTATTCAGGGTGAGGGACTGAGCTGGGATGATCGCTTGAGCCCAGGAGGTCAAGGCTACAGTGAGCCATGACTGCCCCACTGCACTCCAGCCTGGGTAGCAGAGCAAGACCCTGTTTCAAAAAGTATGCATAGGATGTACCTAAGTGTTCAGCACAGCACCTGGCATAGTATAATTACCCCGTCAACAGTGGTTACCATCAGTTACCATCATTACTAGTAGGCTGAGTCCTGCAAGTTGTTACCTGATGCACAAGATGTGACCCAAGTTCCTTTGCCTAAGTTTGGGTGACCAAACTTTTACTCCAACTGGATGTTGGAGGGAGGGGGAAAGGTACAGCTGTAAAAGGACATACCCGTTGAGGACCATTCTTTTGAAGCACACAGAGTTCAAGCTGAGAGTCAGAAGGATGTTCTAGTTCAAGGACCTGGTCTAACCAATGTGACTCAAGGGGATGAGGTGACTTGCCTGAGGTTCCCAATGATGAGGCTCCAGCAGGGCTGGGGGTGGCATTTTGGTTAAGGACACTGCCTCTCTAATATGTTCCCATGGCAGTGTTGGACCTTTCCCGGGGAGTCTTGTTCTCAGGACCTTGCCAAGGAATAAACCAGCTGGACCACAGTGGGGCATTAAAAAGACAAATGCTCCTTGTGTCTCTAGTGCTGGCACAAATACATAGCGAGGGACAGGGATGAGGCTCCAGGTGAAGTCACCAAAGCCTTGCAGCCACCATCCCAGACTTTCAAACAGCAGAGGGGATCCAAAGGCTGCCTATTCAGCCTCACTATGGCAGCATCAGAAAGCAGATCAGAAACAAACGTAACGTTTTTAGCAGAAGAACAGGGTCTTTGTGGATCATTTAGAATTGTGGTCTGACTGGAAATGTCAGTTTTACTGGCAAGATGCTATAGCTTGTAATCATTTCTTGGTCCTTTAATGTATTTTTAATCAAGAATCCATGATAAGGAGGAAACTGCTCATGGCTATTTCCAGCTGTGGCACCAGAGCTCCAGCAAGGAGAGAGGAGCCTGAGGAAACAGTAGGCCCTGGCTCCCCAGGACAAAAGGATGGTGTCCTCTGCAGAAGAGATGGGTCACTGCAGCCCATGTTTGGAGAGGGAGGGCAGGGTTGGCATTAGGAAGGCCCTATAGAGCTGGAATCAAAGGCAGATCAGCAACACAGATTTCACAAGAGACTGGCCAGCACGCCTCGCCACTTGCGAGCTTCATAACCAGACTTCATGGCCCCTCGGAAATAACTGCACGACTCTGCCAGGATGTGCCAAGGAGTCCGGGGCAGGTGGCTACTTGGAACTTGGGTTCCCGTTGTGTGCTTTAGGGATGTATGATGACGTATACTAGGCCAAGGCGGCCCCCATCCCGAAACTCTGACACTAGTTTTCTACTGCATTAGTTACGCACACAGTAAAAACAATAAGGATGGTAACAGCCGCAAAGTGCTGCATCCAGGAACTATGTCAAATGCTAATGCATTTAATTGTCACTGGGAAATAGTATATTTTCATTCTCCATTATACAGAATATCAGAACAGGAAAAGGTTGAAGAGCTGACTCGGTGTCACCTGGCTCTTGGTGGCAGAACCTTTTTTTAAAATTAAAATTCTGTGCTTTAAAGCATGCCTTGGTACGTCATTCTTCAGAGTTCACTTTTCACGACAAACAACTGAGCTGATGTGCTTGGCCTTAGGATTCATACTGAGTATGTTTCATTTTAAAATGCTGAGCTGGGACCCTGTCTCGTTCATCCTGTGTGTATAAACGCACACAGAGATGCTCTGGCTCGGGGTGGGCATCCTGGTAGCATCCTGTGTGTATAAACATACACAGAGATGCTCCGGCTCCAGGTGGGCATCCTGGAAGCACCCTGTGTGTATAAACGTACACAGAGATGCTCTGGCTCCAGGTGGGCATCCTGGAAGCACCCTGTGTGTATAAACATACACAGAGATGCTCCGGCTCCAGGTGGGCATCCTGGAAGCACCCTGTGTGTATAAACGTACACAGAGATGCTCTGACTCCGGGTGGGCATCCTGGTAGCATCCTGTGTGTATAAATGCACACAGAGATGCTCTGGCTCGGGGTGGGCATCCTGGTAGCACCCTGTGTGTATAAACGTACAGAGATGCTCTGGCTCCGGGTGAGCATCCTGGTAGCACCTTGTGTGTATAAACGTACACAGAGATGCTCTGGCTCTGGGTGAGCATCCTGGTAGCACCCTGTGTGTATAAACGTACAGAGATGCTCTGGCTCCGGGTGAGCATCCTGGTAGCACCCTGTGTATATAAACATACACAGAGATGCTCCGGCTCCAGGTGAGCATCCTGGTAGCACCCTGTGTGTATAAATGTACAGAGATGCTCTGGCTCTGGGTGGGCATCCTGGTAGCACCCTGTGTGCTGCTCTGTGCTTCCTGGTGGGATCAAGTCCCTATGGCCTGCAGCAGTGACTCATTCCCTTCTTCCTGCTTGCTGGAATCACCTACCAAATTTACTACTGCATCCAAATCCTTATCTCAGACTCTGTTTTGGGGGAACCCAATTAAGACTATGTGTATGTATATATTTTTAACTACTTAGCATTTACTGAGCACTTACTAAGTGCCAAGCACTGCACTAAGTGATTTACCTGAATTGCCTTTTAAAAAATCCTCAGGATAATCCATTAGTCTATTTCCAGTTTACACATGACAAAGCTGAGGCACAGAGAGATGAAGTAACCTGTCCAGAACCCATTCCATGAGCAGCAGAGTTTAGCTCATGTGTTTCCTTTTCTTTTCTTTTCTTTGAGCTAGAGTCTTGCTCTGTCACCCAGGCTGCAATGCAGTGGTGTGATCTCGGGTCACTGCAACCTCTGCTTTCTTTTGGGTTCAAGTGATTCTCATGCCTCAGCCTCCCAAGTAGCTAGGATTGCAGATGCATGACACCATGCCCAGCTAATTTTTGTATTTTTGGCAGAGACAGGGTTTCACCATGTTGTCCAGGCTGGTCTTGAACTCCTTACCTCAGGTGATCCACCGGCCTCAGCCTCCCAAAGTGCTGGGATTGTAGGCATGAGCCACAATGCCTGGTCTAGCTCATGCTTTTAACCTTGATGTTGAGTTCGCTCTCCCTCCTGATCATAGAATTGGTTGTCTAGAAGCTTCTACAAAGAGCTAAGCCCTTCAAATTCAAGCTTGGTAAAAATTATGCTTTGTATACAATATTTATGGAAAATCTTTGCCACAACTTTACCTAAATGCCCAATTTGAAATTATCCTGTAGGAAAGGAAGTCTGTGCTCTCTGAGCGTATCCTTTGAGAAATGAGTTACCTGGTGTCACAGGTGGACAAAACGTCCGAAACTTGGCCTGATCTCCAAATGTGGGTCCTGTGATGGTCTCGGCGTTATCCAACAGTGGAAGCTAGTTGACCACACTGGAAATGCACATGGTCTGTAAGCACCAGGATAGACTGAAACAGCTGCTTTTTCTCAAAAACGAAAGAAGGAAGGAGAAAGAAAAAGAAGTCTTCATACAAAGCAAAATGGCCTTTAAGAGAATGCGGCTCTCACCATGTGACCTGTTCTCTAGGAGATCTACAGGCTTCTGAAACTTCCTTTCTCATTAGCAGCCACACTCTGTAACTATATTTTATTGTTTCTAAAATCAAAGAGGAACAAAATTTTAATGACCATTTTCTACCTCATTTAACTCAGCCTCTACCCTGGTTTCTGGTAAACCCTTCCCCTTATGCCCTTGGAACATTTTCTTTTTCAAACGCTGCTGTGAGAACGGAGTGAAGGAGGCGTCAGGGTGAGAGGCGGGCTTCCGGGAGGGAAGCGGGATGACGTCAGGGTGAGAGGCGGGCTTCCGGGAGGGAAGATGACGTCAGGGTGAGAGGTGGGCTTCCGGGAGGGAAGCGGGATGACGTCAGGGTGAGAGGCGGGCTTCCGGGAGGGAAGATGACGTCAGGGTGAGAGGTGGGCTTCCGGGA
>CM052652.1:539298-577302 GCA_028533165.1 Leontopithecus rosalia
TGCCCCGCGTGTCTCCTCCACTGGGAATCTTCTGCTCCTGAGTGACCAGAATTTGTCTGGAAGTGTGGCGTCCTCTAGTTCTATGAGCTTTAACTGCGAGCTGCAATCCCGAGATGTTAGCGATCGGCCATCTTGGATCGTTCCCCCCAGGCTCACTTTTTATGGAGACTGTAGACAGAACTTAGAGATACAGGCTGAGGTGGCCACATATATCAGGTGTGGGATGGAGCTAGGGATGGGAAGGAAAGGGGGTGGCTACCCCTGGAACTACAGCTGACTCTGTCCAAGGGACATATTCCAGAACTCCTCGGAGTCTGAGCCCTTATTTCAAACCTGGCTTTCTCATGTGTTGTGAAGATGTTCATTTATCAAGAAAGGAAGAAAAATGGAGTTTATTTTACAGCCTATTGGCTTAGTGTGTAACTCTGAAACATTTAGATAAATGGTTCATGCTGCTTTCTGTGACTCTTGCCCGAAGTCTCGCAAATGTTAGAGGCAGGCCTGCATCACAGCCAGGCAGGAAAGCCACACCCTGGGACAGAAGGCTCCTGGGGTGTGGGTTATCGTGGCCTCGAACCCAAGCGCCTCTAAAAACACAAGATAATTGCTGCCCTAAATAGGGGTGAGATTTATTAGAAATCCTGAGAGAGAGGCAATGCGTGGCCTTCTCAGAGGGAAAAAAGTACTCAAAGGGAAACAGGCAAGACTGTTTTGCTTCAGACTAATTGATGGTGATAGATGTCAGATCAGGGGTTATGTCTGGAGGTGGAAGCGAGGGTCTGCCTGGGAAGCACCATGAGAAAACATTCTAGGATGTAGCCAGTCTTCTATATCGTTTTTTTTTTTTTTTTTGAGATAGGGTCTTGCTCTGTCACCCAGGCTGGAGTGCAGTGGCACGATCACTGCAGCCTTGCCTTTTGGGCTCAAGCAATCCTCCAACTTTAGCCTCCCAAGTAGCTGGGACTAAATGTTGACACCATCATGACCAGCTAATTTTTTATTATTATTATTATTTGCAGAGACAAGGTCTGCAAATGTTTCTCAGGCTGGTCTCAAGCTCCTGGGCTCAAGCAATCCTCCCACCTCAGCCTCCCAAAGTGCTGGAATTACAGGCATGAGCCACTGCACCAAGCCATGTTTTAAATCTTGATCTGGGTAGTGGTTACTGGGTCATGCATATGTTAAAATTCACCAAGCTGCACCCTTGAGATGAATGCATTTTAAACACCAGCGATTTTTGGAGTCAGTCAACTTGCTGACATTTGCTAGCTCTATGCCCTTGAGCCAAGTTACTGATCCTTTGAAACCTCAATTTACTCCATTGCAAAGTGAGTGAAATCAGCCCATCTACTTCACAGCACTGCGGTGCCAATGAAAGGTCTTGGTGCTCAGAGATAATTCTAGAATAACTATTCTTAAAGTAGTTACGTAAGCTATTGCTTATTAAAATGCTTTGAAACTTTGAAAAGGAGGGATTTTTAAAAATGCCGTTTTCCGTAAAAAAAAAAAAAATAGAGTTAATTCTGTTCAAAACTCTCCTCCCTTCTAACTGTTCTGTCAATAGCAGTTGTTCTCACTGATTCCCTTTAAACAGCACGTGGGTCTGGATGCTTTTCTGCACGGTAAGCAGGCTTCTCCTTCACCATCACGCATGACCGAATTCGATCCTACAGGAAACCAGAGCACACTTTTGAAAACGACTTATTGAAAGAGACCTTTGTTGTCATGGACTTCACCTCGGGCCCCTGAAAGAGCCTTGGTCCTGGCTGCATTTGATTCCTTATGGAAATGTCCTGGCTCTAATCTTATTACACGCGGAAGCTCAGCCTGGATTGAGAGGAAATTTGGACTGTCTTTGATTAGATACGCTGGGATAGCAGTTTTTGAGTCTCATCATACTGTGGTTACATTTTGCTGTTACCTAAATGCGACTTCAAAAGGAGAAGTGGCTACAACACAGAATCCTAGCAGCTTCCAGAGCAGCATTTGTTCCTTTGTCAAGCCTTTACTTGGTGCCTGCTAAGGACAAGGAATCATCCCAGACACCACTGAGGTGAAGATCATCAGAATAAAGATCACCACGGCCCTCAGAGAGTCTAGCTAGTTCACTTCAGTTTTCTCATCTGCAAAATGAGAATAATAATAACTGCTTTGCTGGGTTGCTGGGAGGACTAAATGAGATATTATAAGCAAAGCATTCCCCCGGGCCTGACCCATGGGAGTGCTCCATCCATCCATCCACCCACTCATCCATCCATTCCTCCATTCATCCATCCCTCCATCCATCCACCCACCCACCCACTCATCCATCCATCCATCTACCCACTCATCCATCCACCCACTCATCCATCCACCCACTCATCCATCCCTCCATCCATCCACCCACCCACCCACTCATCCATCCATCCACCCACCCACCCACCCATTCATTCATCCATCCATCCATCCACCCACCCACCCACTCATCCATCCATCCATCTACCCACTCACCCACTCATCCCTCCATCCACCCACTCACCCACTCATCCATCTATCCATTCATCCCTCCATCCATCCACCCACCCACTCATCCACTCATCCATCCATCCATCCATCCATCATTCCATCCAAATGTTTATTTAGCATCTACTATATGCCAAACACCATCCTAGGCTTTGAAGATATATTAGTGATTGACATAAACAGGTCTGATCTCATGGGGTTTACAGTCCAGTCCAGAGAAGAAGAAAATAATAATATAAATATATCAGGTAATGTTAAATGCTTTACGGAGAACTAAAACAAGCCTCTGTGGACTGACTCATCCAGGAAAGCTTTCTTTAGAAGAGTGTCACATGAGCTCACATCTGAATAAAAAGAACACACACGGAACCATTCATACAAGACTCAAGGGAAAACACTTGCCAGGTAAAGGCTAAGGAGAAAAGAGGAAACAAAGACACAGCGCTGGAGCGTTGAGAGCCGGGGGAGGAAGGCAGAGATCTTTGAATGCTGAGAGATTTGGCTTTGGTCGTCATGGTCTGGGGAGGGAGCCTTTGGAGGAAAGCTGTAACTCAGACAAGGCCTAGGAAGCAGGGGAGCTGGGGAAGGGCCATCCTACAAAACGAAGAAACGTTGCAGGGACAGAGGCTGTGGCCAGAGCAGGTGTGATGTGAGTACCCAGACACAGGGGGGCTTTGAGAAGGGACCCTGCCCTAGATCCTCAGAAACTCTCTGGCAAGGGAGTGATCAGGAAGGGCATCATCAGGGTGTTAGCCTCAAGGACCACCTAGGGGAGGGGTGGCTGGAGACCTGATAAAATCCAGAAAAGAAATAAAGAGGACTCACAGCACATAAAAGGCCAGCAGATGGGAAACACAGAGCTGAGCTGGGATATACGTAGGAAGTAGCAGTGTCACTGGGCCTCCAGCTGCAGGTACCTTACCTACTGCAGGTGTGCACTGATGCTTTTGAAGGAATGAATGGATGAGGAAGCTGCTCAGAGCTCGGGAAAGCAGCAACAGAAAGTACCGCCCTAGTAACTTCTTGCTCACCAGGATGTTTCCTAAGAGACAGCTTTTTACATTGCCCCATAGTTACCTTCCACAGAACAGTGAGCTGGGCAAAGTGGACCCTCAGGAGGACTACTTCACAAAGATGTGAGAAGGTCAGTTCAGATGTCGCTCCCTCCAAGGCGACACTGAGCACACGTCCCGGGTGAGGCTGGGGGCTGTGCTCCTGGCTCGCGTGAAATCCATTTTCTAGAGAGAAATGTGGTGTGAGGCCTTTTCTCCATCACCCGCATGTCCAGCTGTTAACACAGTGCTCCCAGAGTCGAGATAATGATTTAAAAGCTCTAATTTTGTTACATTCTGAATCCTGTCTGCTATCAAGTCTGATTGTAATGAGATTTGGGCAGGAGACTGGCTCTTAGCTGGGGTCAATTTATCTTTGGGAGAAAGTCCTCCCATCAGAACGCCCAGGAATTATTAGCACTTAGAGGAAAGCTGAAGAGACCTATTAATCCGAGATGCCTAGGGAGTCCTGAAGTGTGAGGTGCAATTATATTTCTTATTTATTTCACCCAGCTTCATGTTTAAGGGTGAGGAAAAGATGGGTAAGAAGGATCTCGTGGAAACTGATAAATATTTATTAAGCCCCTACGGTACCGTCACGCTGCTGTACGTTTGCACACACCGCTGTGAACACCTCAGCACACACCTTGGTACTGTCACTTCTCAGCACAGCCCTGCAGAGTAGAGGATGGCCTCCTTTTGGTTTTTGTTTTTTAATACATGAGGACTCAGGCTCAGAGCAAAGAAGTCCCCTTCTCTGATAACTGATAGAGATTTTAACCTGGATTTTCCGATTCTGGTGCACTGCCTGAACAAATTATACCACAACACATTCTTTACGTGTCAGGCTCTATGTGCCTGGAGGTCCGAAGACATTTAGCCCTGGTCTCTTTCCAACAGTGGTTTTCAACTCCACCTGCACATCAGAATCATCTAGGGAGCTTTAAACCAAGCTGAAGGGCCGAAACCTGGGTCTCAACCCCAGACACTCTGCTTTAATTGGATGAGGTCAGGCCCAGAGCCTTCCAGCGTACAAAGAGGGAAGAAAATGGCCAGTGGCAGGTGAGGGGTACGGAGGCTACCCCGGACCACGCTGGGTATTGTGACTGTTTTTGTTAATGGCAGCAGTACTTCATTGACAGCAGCAATGGGCAGGTCCTGTGCCTGCCGTGGCCTGACCACATTCAGTCTGACTTACAACCCTTTGAGGCAGCTGACATTACTGACACTCTTCGGGAATTTGATGTGGCATTGTGGACAAAAAAAGGGATTGGCACTAAACGGAATTGACTTTAAAACCAAGTTCTGCCACTTTTTACTTGTGTAGTTTTTTTTAACTTAAACTGAAGTTCACTTAAACCTAAGTCAGATTTGCCTAGTATGTAAAATGGTGTGAGATAAGATTTATCTTCAAACAGCCTGGCTAATCTTTTGTTCTGTAATTCCCAGGAACCCCCACCCCACCCTTCTCTTTCTTCTCCTTTCCTTCTTTCCGACTGTGCCACAGCACCAGTGGCATTATCAGGACCAGCTCACATTCCTTCCTTTATTTGGGGAAAGACTGGCTCTCTAACTTGCCACAGATGACCTCTCCCCGCTCCCTTCTCTCCCTTACATGCCCACCTTGTATAAGATAATTTAAATGCTTAGCCAACCGGGTCTAGTTAGGATTGTGTGGTCCGACCCCAGCCAGTGGGGAAAGGACACAGGGGCAGGACTCACGTCAGGAATAAAAACTTCCACTCTCCCTTGTTCTGTGTGTTCTCTTGTGGCAACAGCCGTACAGGGGACACCCTTCTGTGCAGAAGTTAATTTGCCTTGCTGAGAAAATTACATTTATGTTCTAGTGCTATTTCTTTGCAGCACTGAAGAACAAGCGTTTTATTTCTGACAAATGGGATGTAAAAATTGCCTTAATTATAGAGTGGTGAAGAGTAAACCTATAAGAATGGATATTGGACCTTTGTAAGGCCAGTGGACTTTGTAATGTAGACTATTGGGTACTATGTTCACTGTTTGGGTAATGGGTTTACCAGAAACCCAGACTCCACCATCACTCAAGATACCCGTGTAACAAACCTGCACACGTACCCTTGAATCTAAAATTATATATATATATATATATATATATATATATATATATATTTTTTTTTTTTTTTTGAGACTGAGTTTCGCTCTTGTTACCCAGGCTGGAGTGCAATGGCGCGATCTCGGCTCACCGCAACCTCCGCCTCCTGGGTTCAGGCAATTCTCCTGCCTCAGCCTCCAGAGTAGCTGGGATTACAGGCATGCACCACCATGCCCAGCTAATTTTTTGTATTTTTAGTAGAGACGGGGTTTCACCATGTTGACCAGGATGGTCTCGATCTCTTTACCTCGTGATCCACCCGCCTCGGCCTCCCAAAGTGCTGGGATTACAGGCGTGAGCCACCGCGCCCGGCCTAAAATAATATATTTTTTTAAAGTGGTCCCAATGTTACTGGAGAGGAGGGAGCTGAGGCTCAGAGCAGGTAATTTGCCCAAGGTCACACCCAGGTCTTTGACAGACACAGTCAGTACTGCTCCCTATACTGTCAGGCCTGCAGGACTTGTGCAGTGCCCGCTGGCCCTGAAGGCCTTTGCATCTTTTGACCTGTCTTAAAGAGAGGGTAGGATAGTGCTGGGTGATGAGAAGCGGGGCAGGCTTCCTGGCGTCTTTGGATAGTAGTTTTGAGACCAGAATCTTTAAGTGCTTGGAGAATCACAGAATAGATGGAGCTCTCCAGGGCTGAGAGTTTACATTCAGACAACTGGAGAATTTTAAAGCTGAAAGGCAACGGCAAATTTCACGAAAGGAAAGAAAATTGGAAAAACTCCAGAATAGACTGAGATTCAAGGTTTCTAAAGTAATGCTATAGAAAGGGAAAATAGGGCGGACTCGCCCTGCCTGCAGCGGTTCTGAGGATCAGCTGAAATCCAGCACAAGTGCTTAAAAAACCCAGAGGCAGCCGTGCTCAGCTCTGGCTGCATATTTGAATCACCAGGGGAGCTTTTACAGAACTCCAGCTGTAAGGCCCACCCCAGACCAACAAAGTCAGCCCTCTGGGGTGGGGCAACCACTGGTCTTCCATAAATGCTCCCCAGGCAGTTCGATCGCGCGGTGCAATTAAGAAACCACCACTCTAAAGCGTCAGGAGAATACAGTTGTACTTGTTTTATTATTCAAGTAGACCCAGGACTATCATGGAATAGGATGCCCACCTTCTACTGAGGTTCAAATAAGAGCTAACAGCTTCAATCTGGAGCAGAAGGGATGGGTTAAATCTAAGGAGAAGGTTTCTGTCTGGAGAGGGAAGGATTCAAAGAGCTCAAGTGCTGGCCCCTCTCCAGGGTGACACGAGGATAGACCTTGGGGCGACTTCATAGCCTTCGCTGTTCATTTTCTCATTAAGAAAGGAAATCAAAAGAACCTCATGGAAATCAGTTTTGAGGCTGGGGATGGAGGCCATGGGGCAGGCAGCGAAGTCCAAGAGCCTCAAAACTAGCTCGGTTTCAGGATGATGAGTTTCTGTCCCAGGCCTGCGGCACACGCAGCTCCCACACAGCAGACATTTGTCATCTTGGCTGAGGATTTCAACTCCTTTAACAGTAACTTTTTTTTCTGATTATATAAAAATAAGTGTTCATTTTCAAAATTAGGAAGTCAAAAATGTAAGAAAATCAAATCACCCATCATCCTGCTGTCCAGAGGCAATCATTATTAATGCAGTGTTTTGCCTTTTCCATATATATATTTGATAATGAAAATGTTAGCTCACATTTTCACAGCCTTGATCACTCTAGTTAGCGAATTCATAACTGAAGCTTAGATCAGAAAAGACTCAAATTCAAATGCATTTAATTATTTTAAAAGGCCTTTCGGCTCAGTCTGTTTTCAAATGATCCTATACACTGTCTTACTATACTTGGAAAAAATAATGAACGATTGCTGAGAAGATATGTTCACCTCTAAGAAAATGATATTGGAGAGAAGAACAAGTTCCCAGCTCACATTCCAGAAAGACGGCAATTTTTCTGTTCTCTGTTCCCCGGTCATGGCAGTGGGACACCATATAGGTCCGAATTGAGACCCCAGTGTCTTCAGAAAAGCTCCCTGTTAAACCAGCCAAGCAAGTCTCAGGGATGGCACTGGCGAGCTCGAACTGGGAGCGCCAAGGAGCGGGATTTCTCCTAGACATCCTGTGTCCACATGTCACTTGAAGCGAGGGACTCATGCCGCAAGAGCAAAGGCATGTGGTCCTGCTGGGGACACACAGGTGTGAAGCATTCCCTGCAATGGCAGCTGATAACCCTCATAAATCACACCTGGCCGGTACACAGGCCCCGCCCCCTGCCCTGTGGAGGCTGGTGTTGAAAGAGAAGCAGCAGCAATCAATTCGGCAAATGAAAAAGAACCTCCAGATATGTCACAGTGAACGTTTGTTCTTGTTCTGTCTTCCTACCCAACTTGCTGAGCAACAAACTGTCTCTTGACTGCCTTTTGGACCCACTCTCATTGATTTTCAACCCAAAAATTGAGCACAGTTATTTCCTGGGGGCCATATCTAGGTAATGATATAATTAAGAGGGCCACAGAGTCATTTGCATAACACTTGCTCATAATTAGCATCTTTGTTATAGTTAATTAGGACAATGGTTAAAATTCTCTGCGGTGATTTTCCACCTTGAAGTCTAACTAGTCTTATGACACCAGATTTTTCTGATGGCCTACGATGTCAGGCACTCTGCTGGGCAGTGGGGCAGCAGGTGCAGGCCCTTAAGAACCGATGGCTTTGTTTCACTGAGTTGAGCTTCGACCTCTGATAGCCTTTCTTCTGCTTGGTCAGTTCGGCTGTTGAAACTTGTGCATGCTTCGCCAAGTTCTCATGCTGTGTTTTTCGGCTCAATCAATTCATTTATGGTCCTCTCTAAGCCGTTTGTTCTCGTTAGCATTTCGTCAAACCGTTTTTCCAGGTTCTTAGTTTCTTTGCATTGGGTTAGAACACTTTCTTTTAGCTCAGACAAGTTTCTTACTACACACCTTCTGAAGCCCGTTTCGGTCAATTCATCAGACTCATTCTCCGTCCAGCCTGTTCCCTTGCTGGTGAGGAGTCGTGATCCCTTGGAGGAGAAGAGGCGTTCTGGTTTTGGGTGTTTTCATCCTTTTTGCGGCTTTGCTGGGGAGGCAAGAACTCAAATACATGTGACACTGTGATTGGGCTACTAGTACCTGAATTAGAGGTCTAGAGCTGCCCCAGCACAGTCCCGGGAATTAGATGGCTGGAATAACAGGCACTGATTGACTCACAGTCCAGGTGTCGGCACAGCTGTTTCCTTCTAGGCCATGAGAGAGAACCTGTCCCAGGCCTTTCTCCTGCCTTCTGACAGCCTTGGGCATTCCAGGGCGTGTTCTCCCCGTGTCCTCACCTCATCTTTCCCAAGTGTCTGCATCTGCCTCTGCCTCCAAATTCCCCTTTTCACAGACACCAGCCATATTAGATTAGGGCCCCCCTGATGAACTCATCTGAGTCTGATCCTCTGTAAAGGCCCTGTCTTCAAATAAGGTCACCTCCCCAGTTCACAGGTACTGGGGTTTAGGGATTGAACATCTTTTTGGGAGACGATTCAATCCATAATGATACGCATTTATATGCAGAAAGAACAGACCTTGGTGGGAGCGTCTGGGGAGGAGGGAGGCAGAGACATTCCTGGAAGAGAGAATATTACATGCAGAGAGCCAGAGGGCAGACATCAGCCTCCTAGAAGCTGGAAAGGCAGTAACACAGCAGGAAGCACGCCCCAGGAGCTGCCTGGTTCCCTTAGTTCTAAGGGCCCGAGAATCTGGGGGAGGAGGGGAAAGAGAAGCGCCAGGTAACCCAGAGAGTTACAGAAACAGCCAGGCAGGGTCTGCTCTGGGAGGGGATTTTGGAGGCTGGTGGAAGAGGAGGCCGGGGTGGCGGGAGGAGGGGAGGGAATGCTGCTGCTCAGTAGTCCTCCAAAACCGCCTGGCTCTACCACCCACACGGTACCATATGTCTGTGCACTTCAGAGTTAGCAATCAAGTGAACAAAATCAAACAAAATATGTTCTCTCCTTCTACCTTTACAAGTGTGATATAGCTGGCCTAGAGTTAGAACCTGTACACTGCCATTTTATAAAGGACAAAACTGTTCCCATTCTCCTCACAATGACTGCTCACCTTGGCTTCTGTAGACTGCTGGATTATTTGCAGGATGCAAATTGAGGTAAAGCTGCATACCTTCTCTTATCTGCCAGAATTGCTGGCCTTTGTTTCCCAGAGTAAGCACCCCCAGATAATTCCATCCTGGCGCCAAGTAAATATCTATGGATCCCACCCCTACCCAGAGGATGTGTAGACAAATGTTAATCTCAGCATCTGTGAACCCCTTAAATGACAATCAGAATGTCAAATAGTCCCCTGGCCCTCGAAATGTCCGGAGCCCCCTCACCCTCATCTCCGCCCAGAAGGTGATTTGAATCCACTGGCCCTCGGAATGTCTGAAGCCCCTCACCCCATCCTCTCCCCTCACCCCCAAGGTGATTTTACAGGTATAAAAGGTCTTGTCACCCTCTTTTACGGGGCCACGGGTTGGAGAGACATGAATCCTCCGTGGTCGCCAGCAACAAACCCTGCAATTTGGCATACTTTTGTTCTGGTGTTGACTTTCTGTGCTCAGGTCGATGCAACACAAGCACAGGCCTTAAACAATCACGAAGACCAGGTTCCAGTCATAATCCCAAGATTCCGAGGAGCTCCTCCCCAGAACGTAGTGGTGTGAGCAGACGCAGTCCCTGGCCTGCAGCCCTGTCCCTTCTCATCCCATCTCTGGCTCCATCCCCACCACAGGGGCTACACCTGCATGGCATCCTGCCCACTCATCAAAGCTTCATTTATCTCCAGCCAATGCAGCTTCTTGACCATGTCTTGGCTTAGGGGTCTGCTTGTGGCATTGTGAGCCGTCTGGGGAGGTCCTGTGGTTGAATGTGCCCCTCCTCAATTCAGGGGTTGAAACTTAGTGGCCAATGTGATGATATTAAGAGGTGGGGCCTTTAAGAGGCACAGCGGCCACGCAGACTCTTCCCCACCTGAATGGGATTGAGGCCCTCATAAAGGAGGCTTCGTGCAGCGTCAGGCCCTCTTGCCCGTCTTCCTCCTGCTATGAGAAGACACGGCTGCGGGGATGACACAGCGAGGCACCGTCTCGGAAGCAGACCACAGCCCTCGCCACACGACTGAACCTGCTGCTGTTTTGATCTTGGGCTTCCCGGCCTCCAGAACTGTGAGAAAACACATTTCTATTCTTTATAAATTACCCAGCCTCTGGCGTTCTGTTGTAGAAGGACAAGAGGGTCGAGACAGGGGGGCCGGAGCTCTGCAGGTCCTGGAAGTGGGTTTGGGGCTTTGAGGGAAGAGACCAGATCCCCGGAGTGAGGTCTGTGTAGGTCACAGCCCTGGAGACCCTGCCCCTAAGGTGGGCACTGCCAAGGCAGCCAGAACCAGCCCTCCGGCACATACAGGGCCCATTTTCCCTGTGAGCACAGAGCAAGCAGAAAGCTATTTCTAAAGCCACATTGCGTGGCCACCCAATAATCATGTTCCTCCTGAATACGAACTTCCGCCACAGCCTCCTTTTTTAGTTTTCCAAAGTCTGATTTCCTCCTTGCTATTTCTTTTCTTAGTTTGCAGTTACTGGTTTCTTGTAGAGGCCATGAGGATCTGACTCTTCCTCAACGACCCCCACTCCTTGTGCCTCCACCCGGAGGCGTCCAGCACCGAGGCCATGGCTGCCTCCTGGCTCCGTGGATGAGGGCACCCTTCTTCCTTTTTTCCTTAAATGCCCTTCCCATCCTGTGTCTGTTAGAAGTAAAGTCCAGCAGCAAATAACAACCCAACAAGACAAAGACCATGGCTCACGTAAAATGTATTGTGTTGCCAAATTAAAGCAATCTGGAGGCACCAGTCCCTGACGGTTTGGTGACAGCACAGGGCCGTCTGGGACCAGGCTCTTTAGACTTTCTACACCGGCCTCTCTTCCCTTCTCAGGTCCTGGCGCTCTGAGCCATCACAGGCACACGCAGCCGGAGCCCTCTTCATGGCTCTAAGTCAGCATTTAGGCCCCTGTAAAGGTCGGTTCCTTGTCCTTCTCTCTATGAGAATACAAGCAGCTAAGGGACAAAGACTGCCTTTTATTCATCTCCATTCCCTAACACCTAGCACATGACAAGAATTAAGAGTTAAATGTTTTTGCATGAATTGCTGTATTATGGTAAACCGATGACGATCCCCACCTCTGTCCCCCTCCTCATCCCAGGAACTTGTGAATGTGACCTTATGTGGCAAAGTGTTTGTAGCTATGACTAAGTTAACCGTCTAGATAGGGTGAGACTATCTCGGAGTATCTGGGTGGGCCCTAAATGCCATCACAACTGATCTTATGAGAGGGAGATTTGACAGGCACACGGAAGACAGAAAACAGAAAGGTTTGAAGATTCTGGCCTTGAAATTGCAAGGATGCAGCCACAAGCTGAGGAATGCCAGCTGCCACCAGAAGCTGGAAGAGGAACAGATTGTCCCCTAGAGCCTCCGGAGGTAGCACAGTTCTGCTGATGCCTTGATTTTGGCCGAGCGATAATGATTTCAGACTTCTGGCCTTCAAAACCCTGAAAGCATAAATTTCTGTTGTTTTAAGTCACCAAGTCTGTGGTAATTTACTACAGCAGCCATAGGGAAAAAGCAATTATCCCTCTAGAAATTATTATTTAACCTAACTACATGCATGAAAATAGCAAATATACATATGTATATAGTACAAATTTCTAATCATTAGGCAGTGCAGCCTTTTGTCAATGAATATGTGTGTCTCGGCTTGAGTTCTTCCAGCAGCAGACCCTGAAACAAGGACATGAACACAAGTAGAGTATTTGGAAGGTGATCTGAGGAAACACCAGCGGGGGAATGAGAACATGAGACACAGATGGAGAGGAAGCCATGCCAGGTGCATGCACAAGCAAGTTACCACAGCGGGCAGCTGGGGCACAGTCTCCCTGGGGACCCTGGGAGGTGATGGAAGATACCTCAGAGTTGTTCTGCTCGAGAGGAGGCATCGGGGTATTTTCCTCCAGTTTCTGCTCATCATTTGCCAGTGGCTGCCCCTGGGTCACAGAGTTGCAGGAACTGGAGGAAGGCACCACATGTTGAGCATCAGTGACTACGCGAAAGGGTTGCAGGCTGGGCCCCTGCCACACCTTCTGCAATGTGGATAATAAGCTGGTGGCCTCTCCTCACACATACAATAGACAGCAAAAGGGGCACAGTGGGTAAGAGCATAGGTTCCGGGCACCAGCAGACCTCAGATCAGATTTTCGTCTCTAAAATGGGACTAGCAATGTTGCCTGCCTCATGGGGTTGTTGGGAAGAGTAAATATGTGTGTGTGTGTGTGTGTGTGTGTGTGTGTGTGTGTGTATATTCTTTCTACATACGAGCTCTAAGAGAGATCCATCCTTTGCCTCTCCCAGCTTTGGTGGCTGCCGGCATTCCTTGGCTTGTGGTTGCATCACTCAGTCTTCAAGGCCAGAATCCTCACATCTGTCTCTGCTCTGTCTTCCCATTGCTTTCTCTTCTGTAGGTCTGTGTCAAAGGTCCTTCTGCCTCCCTCATATAAGGACACTTACATGATGGCATGTAGGGCCCACCCAGATAGAACCCAGCATATCTCCACATCTCAAAATCCTTAACTTAATCACACCTGCAAAGACTTGGCCCGTCTAAAATTGTGTGTTGTTTAACTATAGGAATATATTCTGAGAAATGCATCAGTCGGCAATTTTGTCATTGTGAACATCACAGAGTGCACTCACACAGACCTAGATGGTCTAGCCTACTCCACACCGAGGCCATATGGCATAGCCTGGTGCTCCTGGGTTACAAACCTGCACAGCATGTGGCTACAGTGAATACTGTAGGCAGCTGTAACAATGGTATTTGTGAACCTAAAAACATCTAAACATAGAAAAGATACAGTAAAAATGCAGTATTATAAACTTGTAGGACCACCGTGGTATACGACCTACACATTGTTATGCAGTGCATGACTGTGTGTGTGTGTGTGTGTGTGTGTGTGTTTATGTATGTGTGTGTGCGTGTGTTTACAATTGTCTAGACACTATTTTAAGTGCTTTTAACAAATTAACTCATTTAATCCTCACAGTAATACTAGAAGGCCAGTGAAATTATTATTCCTATTTTACCCATGAGGAAATTAAGGCATTAGCTAGTCAGGAGAGGAAACGGGATGCGGGATGCATCTCACTGCCTAGTGCAAATTTCTAATCATTATGTAGTACAGCCTTTTGTCAATGACATAACAGTACCCGGTTCAGTGAAATAACAGCCTGGTTGGCAATAATCACTCCATATGTTACTGTTGTTACTGCTCATTGCTACCACCTGCAGGCATGTGGGGTTGCCGTGGGCCCTCTCTCCCTACGGCTGTCACACTTTGAGCCGTCACATTGGATTGGCTGTCCTGGAGCAGGTGAGAGGCAGTTAAATGTCCCCCAGAGTGAAGAAAGGCCCTTGTGGATGTGGATGATGTCAGAGGGCAGCCCGAGCGCAGCCGCAAGGCGGCCAAGGTGCGCAGTGCAGTGAGCCTCCGTCTGGGGGGACGTGATTACGGGGCGCGCCGGGCGGGGGCGGGGTTCGGGGAGCTGAAGTTGTGAGTGCTATGTTGACATTTACATTTGAATGAATGCCATTCCTCAGGGTTCATAACTCAGCTGTTGTAATTTGTAACAAGGCTTTTAAAAATAGATGCACATTATTTTCCAGTCCATATGTTAGTGGAAATAAGTGGCTATGCACACCCTGTCTTCTCTGGCTGGGTTATTGCTGTGGGTTTTTGGATTAACCTCACTTCATGTATTTATTCCAGTTCAGTCAGCAGAATCCTAAGATGAAAAGGCCAGCAGAGACAGGGTCTCTAGGGTACCACTCTCTACAGGGCACCATTCTCTGCAGTCCTTGTGAATAGAGGCAAGGGCGCCTGGAGTTGCACAATGCAGTGGCACAAACAGGCAAGCAGCAAGGATGCAGTGTTGACGTCACCTCCTTCAAGTCCTCATCAGGCCTCACAGAGCGGTGAAGCAGAGGGGCTCAGGCCAGCTGCCTAGGCTCCAATCCTGCCTCCATCTGCCAGTGTGTGCCTGAGTATGGCAGCTACATTTCTCTGTGCCTCAGTTTCCCCACCTCTAGAATGGGGTGATGGTGGTCCCTAACTCGTGGCTTAGCTGTGAGCATTAAATGAGATGGCATGCCATGTGCTTTGTGTGGGCCTTGGCTCCTGAAATACAATACACAATGTTGTGGGGATGCCCCATACTGCCATGTCACCTTACCAGCCTCTGTCGGCTGTGTGGCAGATAAACAATTCTAGGAAGTTAGTTGCCTTGTCTGGACTTGAGGCTCATTTCAGGCTGGGGCAGGAATGAAATTTGTTTTCTGTGGGTTTTCCTTCCCCAGCCCTTTCACATCATGGATGAAAAACTAATCAGGAAAACCCAGGTCTTTCCTAGTGGATAAGATATAATGCTTTCAAATGAGTCCAGCAACCTAAGGAGACCTGGGTTTATGCAGTGTATTGGTCGTGGTTCCGCAGAGACCAGAATGAATAGGATGTCTATATACACATATGTACATATGCACACACACATGTATAAATATAAAGAGAGGTTTATTTTAAGACATTGGCTCATGGGAGGCTGGCAAGTTCAAAGTCCCCAGGACAGGCAGGCAGACAGCCTGGAGACCCAGGGAAGAGCTGATGCCACCGCCCAAGCCTGAAGACTGACTGTAGCAGAATTCCTCCTTCCTCAGGAGACCTCAGTCTGTTTTCTCTTAAGGCCTTCACCTGCTTGGTGAGGCCCACCCACGTTATGGAGGGCCACCTACCTCACTCAAAGTCTACTGACTTAAACGCTCACCTCATCTAAAAAAATGCCTTCACAGCAACATTTAGCCTTGCATTTGACCAAGTATCTGGGTACCATGGCCTAGCCAAGTTGACACAAAATTAACCTTCACTTCCAGAAAGAGGAAATGCCCTTCTCTAGCAAAAGCGGGAATTGTTTGAAATGGTTGATTTAAAAAAAAGCTCTGTTAGGTTGGTGCAAAAGTAATTGCAGTTTCTGTCATTTAAAAGTAATGGCAGGCTGGGCGAGGTGACTCACGCCTATAATCCCAGCAGTTTGGGAGGACAAGGCAGGAGGATCACTTGGGGTCAGGAGTTCAAGAGCAGCCTGGCCAACATGGTGAAATCCTGTCTCTACTACAAATACAAAAATTAGGTGGGCATGGTGGCACACATCTATAATCCCAGCTACGCAGGAGGCTGAGGCTGGAGAATCACTTGAATCCAGAAGGTGGAGGTTGCAGTGAGCTGAGACCTCACCACTGCACTCCTGCCTGGGTGACAGAGGGAGACTCTGTCTCAGAAAAAATAAGTAATGGCAAAACCTGCAATTACTTTTGCACCAACCTAATACTAGAGCTTTGGAAGCAAATAAACTCGTGAGTTCCCCAGCAGCACAGAAAGATCTGAGCAGTGTGGGGTTGTGGGGAGGGGCTGGGAACCGAGGCTGGAGAGAGAATGGAGCTGCCTTAGGGTAGCAGCAGCTCACACGTGCTGTCTCTTTGGCTGCAAGCCTGCTCCTTGTTCATCTTTGCCTGCCCAGTTCTTGCTCATTCTCCCAGAAGTCGCTTCTGAAGAGCCTTCCATGATTCCCCAAAATGGCGCTGGTTTTCCTGCTAAATATCTTCTGACACTCAGCACCTGCCCCACACTGTGGCACTTTTCCTGAGTGATATAACTGCCAACTTCCCTGTCAGTTTCTGCCATTGAACCATCAGCCTCTTGGGAACTATACTCCAAAAACACTTCTTGAATAGATGCGTGAGTGTTATGGACTGCATTTTTGTATCACCCCAAAATTCATATATTGAAATCCTAACCCCCAGTGGAATGTTTTTAAGGGGCGGGGCATTGGAAGGTAGTTGGGTTTAGATGAGGTCATGAGGATAGAGCCCTTATGATGATATTAGTGTCTTTAGAAGAAGAGAAAGGCGCCGGGCGCGGTGGCTCACGCCTGTAATCCCAGCACTGTGGGAGGCCGAGGCGGGTGGATCACGAGGTCAAGAGATCAAGACCATCCTGGTCAACATGGTGAAACCCCGTCTTCACTAAAAATACAAAAAATTAGCTGGGCATGGTGGCGCGTGCCTGTAATCCCAGCTACTCAGAAGGCTGAGGCAGGAGAATTGCCTGAACCCAGGAGGCGGAGGTTGCAGTGAGCCGAGATCACGCCATTGCACTCCAGCCTGGGTAACAAGAGGGAAACTCCGTCTCAAAAAATAAATAAATACACATAGAAGAGAAAGAACCTAGATCTTTCTGTTCCTCCCTTTCTCTGCCATTTGAGGATACAACAAAAGGCAGCTGCCTGCAAACTAGGAAGCAGGCCCTCACCAGACACCAGATCGCCCAGGGCCTTGATGTTGGACTTCCTACCCTCCAGAACTGTGAAGTATTAGGTTGGTACAAAAGTAATGGCGTATTTTAACATTACTTTTAAATGGCAGAAACTGCAGTTACTTTTGCAACAACCTAATAAGTGTCTGTTGTTTAAGCCCCTGAATCTGTGTTGTGTTATAGCAACCCAAACCGACTAAGATGCATGATGAACCAAAGAATGAATGACTGTAATGCTGGGCAAAAGGGCCTGTGGTCAGCAAACTGGCCAAGGGGGCAGAGCTCCAGGAACGCCATTCTCCAGGATCCCTGGCACCAACTCCTGGGCTTTTCCTTTTATGATCTTCGCTCTGGGGAAGCTCTTCTCCATCATCACCCTCTCCTTACTTCAGCTGCATCACAGCCTAAAAGAGCTAAGTGCAGCCTGCTGCCAGGACAGTACTGACATGGGCTCGAACCCGTGTTCCCACTGGGTCCAGGCAATCACCCTCTGAGTGTGAGCAGTGCAGACAGCCAGGGCAGGACACCCACTCACTTCCCTACCATCCAGATGGGAGCCCAGAAGGCCTGAATGGGCTTCAAGACACTGGCTCCCTTCTCCTGGGAAGACAGGGCCTCACATTTCCAGCCCAAGAGCCTAGCATCTTTATTTGAGGCCTGCATTTGAGCATGTGAAGATATGCAAAACTTTCTCCACCTGTCTTAACTTCCCTTGTGTGTTTATCTGCAAAGCCTTTTATGCCACCTGTGCAACAGAAAATCCTAGGAAATTCCTGTTTAGTCATGCTGGGATCTCGCCTCATTCTCAATAGTTAAGGAAAGCTATCTTACCTGGTTGCTATTTGGAGTGGGAGTGCGAGTGTGTGTGTGTGCCTGTGTGCATGTACATTATAGATTTATGCACCCATATGCATCACAGGAAAGCATGGCATGAAGGAAGCTGTACCCCAGGGTTCTAGTGATTCTGTGTCATGACAATGATCATTATAATCTTAGCCACCTGCCGCTCCAGAATGAATGCGAGGATTCATGGATGCTACTGATACTGTGCCTTGAGTCCTTAGGGAAAGCTCTTGAGCAGGCCCTGTTTTTTAACCTCTTTCAAGTGAAAAGAAAAAAAGGATGAACTGGCGATCAGACCGCATCTTGGCCTCTGCTGTCTGCACCCTGGCCTGGGACCTCGGGCTAGTCATGTAAACCTTCTGGTTCTGTTTCCTTGTGTATAAAATGGACCCGCAGGGCTTGTCTGTCCCCTCTCCTGGGGTTTGGGTGAGGATGAAACTAGATAGTACCAGTGCCTGCCCTTGAAAACTGGAAAGCGTGGGACATGGGACCACACTTGGACCTACGTCATCAGCCCTCGGGCCGTGTCTGCATCAGGCAGCAGGGGCATGCCCTGGAGGTTCTTCTGCAGAATTCCCCGGGTCTGCTCCAAACAGGACTCACTTGTTTCTGCTCCATCTCCGCCGATGCTGGGCGTCCTTTTGGTGACTGGCATTGGACTAACAGATGTGCATTGGGAGAGTGTGGCTGGAGTCTCTCAAAGTCCAGCTTTCCCATGGGATTCCGGTGCAGGGCATGCTTGGGTCAGAACCCGTCTCATAGCAGAACCAGGCTGAAAGTCATCTGGTGCTTCACAGAGTTGCTTTCCCTTTGGAAGACTCTTTCTCTAAAATGACCTCCGGTCCCTAGGTCAGTAGAGGTGAATGCACCTAGGAGGCAAAATGAAGAAGCCTGGCTGGGGCATACTTGGAAAGATAGAGTGGCTGACAGTGAAGGTGGCTGTCTCCAGCCCTGTCCTCGGACTTCAGAGTGACAGTGAAGGTGGCCGTCTCTGGCCCCGTCCTCTGACTTCAGAGTGACAGTGAAGGTGGCCGTCTCCAGCCCTGTCCTCTGGCTTCAGAGTGACAGTGAAGGTGGCCGTCTCCAGCCCTGTCCTCTGGCTTCAGAGTGACAGTGAAGGTGGCCGTTTCCCGCCCCGTCCTCTGACTTCAGAGTGACAGTGAATGTGGCTGTCTCCAGCCCCATCCTCTGACTTCAGAGTAACAGTGAAGGTGGCCGTCTCCGGCCCTGTCCCCTGACTTCAGAGTGACAGTGAAGGTGGCCGTCTCCGGCCCTGTCCTCTGACTTCGGAACACTAGGGTCCTGAAGTGGCTTCCTGAGATGCAAAGCAAATATCGCCCCTCAGTGTCCTGAGTATCCTGAGTGTCGTGAGAAGCACTTTTACAAATACAACAATAGCTGGGTATGGTGCAGGCCCCTGTAGTCCCAGCTACTTGTGAGGCTGAGGATGGAGGATTGCTTGAACCCAGGAGGCAGAGGCTGCGGCGAGCCCAGGAGGCAGAGGTTGCAGTGAGCCTTGATTGCACCACTGCACTCCAGCCTGGGCAACAGAGCAAGACCTGTGTCAAAAAAAAGTGCCCTTTAAAATGCTCTATTACATATCAACAAAGCTTAATCACAGAGTTTACAAAATCTGGTTAGCCCAAAAATGTTCGCTTCTGTTAGGAAATGTTCATTGCCCTCACCATGACCAGAGTACCAATATCACCACCTCTCACCCACTCCAACCAGTCCTGCCTCGCTAAGCTCAAAGGAGAAGTACCGTCACCATCATCACCATCACCATCACCACCACCATCACCACCACCATGTCCCAGGCAATGTGCCAAAGTTTTAACTAAAATTCTTTTTCATTCTTTTGTCCTTGTTGTTGCTTGTTTTTTTTAAATAAAATTTTCTAGATTTTAATTTGTATATAAGCCTTTAAAATTAAAACAAAATCAGATTTTTTTTTTTTTTGAGACGGAGTCTTACTCTGTCGCCCAGGCCGGAGGGCAATGGCGCAATCTCAGCTTACTCAAGTGATTCTCATCTTAGCCTCCCGAGTAGCTGGGATTGCGGGCATCTACCACCATGCCTAGATAAATTTTGTATTTTTTTTTTTTTGAGATCGAGTTTGCTCTTGTGACCCAGGCTGGAGTGCAATGGCGCGATCTCAGCTCACCGCAACCTCCGCCTCCTGGGTTCAGGCAATTCTCCTGCCTCAGCCTCCTGAGTAGCTGGGATTACAGGCACACGCCGCCATGCCCAGCTAATTTTTTGTATCTTTAGTATAGACGGGGTTTCACCATGTTGACCAGGATGGTCTTGATCTCTTGACCTTGTGATCCACCCGCCTCGGCCTCCCAAAGTGCTGGGATTACAGGCTTGAGCCACCACGCCTGGCCTATTTTTGTATTTTTAGTAGAGACAAGGTTTTACGATGTTGGACAGGCTGGTCTCGAACTCCTTACCTCAGGTGATCCACCCGCCTCGGCCTCCCAAAGTGCTGGGATTACAGGCATGAGCCACCACGCTCAACCTTGAAATTCTTTTTAATTCTTGAAATCACCCTATAATTGTTTTGATTTTACAAATGACACTCTGAGAGGTTAAGTAACTTTGCCCAGGTTGCACAGCAAATGAACAGCTGAGCCAGGACTCAACCATAGGGTTCCAAAGCTCATTCTCTTAATCTCTTCCCTATTTTGCCCTTCTCAGTCCTACCAGAACAATCCTTCAACCGAATGTCCATGGATGCCAACCAGCAGATACTGGCATTCAAGTAGTACATTCTCTTTCCTTCTCACTCTGTTCCCGCTTTCTGCAAAGTCATCCCAGGCATTTCCGGGTCCGGTGAATACAGACCTTCCTTCTCACTAAAAGGTCTATGGAGACAGTGAGCCAGCAGTGACAAGGCAGAGCCAAATTTTAGCAGAATCTGTTGAAACTAGTCATTCTTGGAGACTGTCGATTCTAGACTCACATCAGTCAAACTCACAGTGCAGCCCATCGTTTCTCAAAGGCTTTACCTCTGACTCTAAGCCCAGGAGAGGAGAAACCAGCCAGCCCCAGGCAAATGCACTGGGGTCCAATTCCAGTCTGCGTGGGTCCCTGTCAACTGCATTTTTCTGTTTCCAGAGGGTGACTTGCTCCAATTCCAGAATACATCAATACTCCCATATATAAGCCACCGAACACCAGCTGCTGTTAGCAGAGCTTGAAAAGTATCTCCTGGATTTTAAGTATCCGGAGTGGTTTGCAGCAGCACTGTAGCAGCCACACACGCAAGAGTCGAGATATATGTGAGCTTCTGGTGCAGACTATTCCTCACCCAGGCGCTGGTGCTGAACGGGACTTCATCTATCCATTCCGCTGACCAGCCACGGTGGAGCCTCCCTGTGCATGACGGATAGGACTGGGCTACTCACCTCTGACCTCTGGGTAGTCAAGGTGGGACTGAGCATCCTGAGGAGGCCAGTGTCTCCGGCGGGAGGATGGAGCATTCAGGGCCCAGAATGTTGGCTGTGGGCCCTGTTTTCTAAGCAACCTTTGTTGGATTGTGCCTTCAGGTCACTGTCCCAGAACTCTGGGCTGCTTTAGGAACCCTGGGGGCTGTGGCTCAGAACTAGCTTGACCAGGGAGCCCATGGCAACAGGACAATCTTCTATCTGGACTGCTGAAACACTAAACAGAAGACGATGTTTTGATTTGGTTTTGCTTTTGCTTTGTTTTATGTCTCCCCCTTGACTAAATTATTCTTTTTTTGTTTTTTTTGAGACGGAGTTTTGCTCTCATAGCCCAGGCCGGAGTGCAATGGTGCGATCTCTGCTCACTGCAACCTCTGCCTCCTCAGTTCAAGCGGTTCTCCTCCCTCAGGTTCCCTCCCGAGTAGCTGGGATTACAGGCTCCCACCACCATGCCAGGCTAATTTTTATATTTTTAGTGGAGACAGGGTTTCACCATGTTGGCCAGGCTGCTCTTGAACTCCTGACCTCAGATGGTCCACGTGCCTCAGCCTCCCAAAGGGCTGGAATTACAGGCATGATCCTCTGCGCCCCATCAACTACATTATTCTTAAGATTTGTTTTTTAGTTTATAAAAAGTAGTATTTCTGTCCAGAGATTTGTAAACTATGGAAAACAACTAAGAAAAAAAACTGCCTGTAATTCCACCCAGAGATAACCACCACTGTCTGGCACTTTTGCTTTCAGTAATTTTTTAAATACAGTATGTTTGATATTTTTATAAGAGCATTAAATCTTATGTATACATGGGTTTCCCTTGCTTTTGTAAAAAGCCATATACTGTAAACATTTTACAGCGTCTGAATGAAGATAGGGGCTTCTTGGGTAAGCAATTTGGGGACTTTCCAGCCCAGTAATTTCTGGTTTCAGTCTTGGCCAGGCTAGAGAAAGAGGGCCCAAATATTGATATTCTCGGCTGAAACTTTCCTGATGGTAGCAGAGCAGACAATTCTGCCCTGGCAGTTTCTCCATGAGGCACAGCCTCTCCATCTCTGCTGGGCATCTGCAATTTATCTGGGGCATCTGTTACAATGTCCAGAGATTCGGATTCTGCAGATTTGTGGACACAAAAAACATGTCTAGCGTTTGTAATGATTTTCAGACCACAGTCTATAAATCTCTGGTGTAGCCTTAAGGGTGGAACAAAAGTTATGGAGTCCATTTAAAGGTCTCAGTTCTGCGCAGCCCCCAACACATGCATTCTTCCCACCTTAAGCCCTAGAGGCTGAGCCAATTACCTTAAGGCAGCAGTAACTGAAAGGTCAGAGGTTATGCAGGGCAGCCTCAGGATTTATGTCCGCTTCAGGAGTCATTGACCCACATCAACTTCCTTTATGAGTCAGGACCAGGCAGGAATCATCAATATTGTTATAATAGGGTTGGAAGCCCACTGTTCTCTGTGTGGAATGCACTGCTGGAGGAGAAAACAGAGGCCTCTGGGCCTCCTTGTTCAGCTTTTAGCTTTCCTTTGCCTTATCAGATGTGAAATGGGTACAGATCTTAATCATCTTCTTAATTTGAGATGTGCAATCAATGTAACATTCTTTTCTCTATAACTAAACTTAATATATAATCTGAGTTCCCATTCCATCAAGAATGGAAACTTAAACTTAACCAGGACGGAGATTCCCATTCTGCCTAGAGCTGATTCCAAGTTCTGAGGGGTCTATGAAGTAATGTTCTGGTAGATGAGAAAAGTATGCATGTCCATATGGACATAAGTTTATTATAAGTTTTGCTGATATAAGGTATGTGTAATACAATTTATGAATAATAAAATATACAATATTCTATAGTTTAAATTTCATATCACCACACAGAACGTATTGGTTTTGTTGAATTCTTGTATCTGTAGCCAACCTGCAGTTACAATTCAGCTATCATTTGACAAAAATTAGACTGTGTTGGCTATCCAGTTCATGGAAAAAGTCACCGTCACCATGTCATTGATGAATGTGTGTGACTTAAATACAAATGTTGGTTGATGTTTTCTTTTATGTTAACAAGATAAAAGTGAAACAACAAAGATAAATGTCGGATTATCACTCACTGTTCGGTGACGTGAATATTTCTTTGCTGAGTTGGACACTAGTTTTAGGATACTCAGACTATTTCCATAATTTTTCGTGTTATTTAACACAAAGTGACAGCTATATACCAGCACAATTTTAGGTTTAGTTTGCCCTTATTAACATTTTCTTTATCACTTTCTTCGGTCTACACTAGAAAATCGACAAAAATAGAAAAGGAAGCCCTGATTTATATCGTTTGCCAATTGCCATGGTGTAAATATTCCTATCGTGACTCATTTTAAGCTGCCAACACGACATCATTGTACATGAAGTTGGGGAGAGGTTTTTAGTTATTTCTACCATACAGAGACAGATACAAATACAGATTTGCAGATATGTAAACAAACTTAAGAACATATTTAATAGGAAAATATAATCAAATATTTAGTAATCAGCTTTGAGTATTTACTACCTAGGTTGTTAATATAAATTATTTAATTATGACTGTTTAATTTAAAAATGGCTGTGTTTAACAATCAATTCACAAAATTCCTAAAACTTAAACAATTAGATCTTGTGAGCTAATATACTACTGGGCATATGTAATGTCAGTGACTGGATTTGGTGAGCATTCTTCCTAGCTGTTGTCATCTATCTGCCCATACTGACACCCACTGAGAGTCCGTGCTGCCATCTGGTGTCCGGTCATGGGTCACAGCAAATTGCTGCTGTGTCCTAAATTTGTCACACACTGAGTCTTCTCTAGGTCCATAAGTTCTCTCCTGCTTCTGTGCCCCTCTAGGCGAATGGGGATGCAGATTTTAAAACTCAGTAGGAGGGTGGAGGAATGTTTTTTTCTCTAATAATATACAATGCTAAACTTTCCACTCTACTAAATCTAATAAATAGAACCATGTGTATTTGGATCTCTGTGCTGTTCAATCAGTCTGCTTTGTTTTCTCATGCATGTGAATCACCAGGTTTTAATACTGTAGCTTTATTCTATGTTTTATAATTTGATTGGATAGTCTCCTTCATAACTATTTTCAGCAATAGTCTAACTATAATTACACATTTATTTTTTCCATATAAACTTTTAAAATTACTTGCTTTTTTAGTATTTTGGTGTATTTATTATGATCTTGTTAACTGTAGGGAATATCAACATATTTAAAACAGTGAACCATCTTATTGAATAGATGATACTTTTATTTACTCAATTTTTTCTCAGTGTTCTTCAGTAGCATTTTATGAGTTTTTTTAATAGCCTATGGCTGTTTCTTATAAAATTTATTCCAAGGTATTCTTTTTAATATGAACAGCTACTTGTTTGAATGCATGTAAATTATTGATTTATATTTACTAAATTTGTACTTTACTGAATTCTTCACGTTTTATTATTTTTTTCCAGTTGGGTCTCTCATTTCCAAATTTTTATACCTTTTATTTCTTTTTTCCTGTCAGATTGCATTGGCTACTTCCTGTGGAGTGTTAACTAATAGTAATATAGTGAACATTCATGGTTTCTTTCTGATTTCAGTGATGCTTCCAGAGTGTACCCATTAAAAATGTCAGTCTACTTGTTAAGGAAGTTTCTCTGTCTTTTACTATTCTTCTAACAGTTATTGAAATAAAATTCACTTACCTCTAAAGTTTTATTTTCTTCAACTTTTAACTTTAGGGGGTACATGTGCAGGTTTGTTACATAGGTAAATTGCATGTCATTAGGGTTTGGTCGATGAATAATCCTGTCATCCAGGTAGTGAGCGCAGTACCCAATAGGTACTTTCTCAACCCATGTTCCCCTTCTACCCTCCCCACTCTCATAGTCCCCGGGGTCTACTGGTCCCATCTTTATGTCCATGTGTACTCAGTGTTTAGCTCCCAGTTATAAGTGAGAACATGTGGTGTTTGGTTTTCTGTTCCTGCATTAATTCATTTAGTATAACGGCCTCCAGCTCCATCCATATTGCTGCAAAGGACATGATTTCATTCTTCTTTATGGCTGTGTATTATTCCATGGTGTTTATGTACCATATTTTCTTTATCCAGTCTACCATTGATGGGCACCTGGGTTGATTCCATGTCTTTGCTATTGTGAGTAGTGCTGTGATGAAAATATGAGTGTGTGTGTCTTTTTGGTAGAACAATTTCTTTTCCTTTGCATATATGCTCCATAATGGAATTGCTGGGTCGAATGGTAGTTTTGTTTTAAATTCTTTGAGAAATATCCAAACTGCTTTCCACAGTGGCTGAACTAATTTACATTTCCACCAGCAGTATATAAGTGTTCCCTTTTCTTCATAACCTCATCAACATGTTATTTTTTTTGTCTTTTTAATAGCCATTCTGATGGAGCCAAAGTGGCATCTCATTGTGGTTTTGATCTACATTTTTCTGATAATAATGTTGAGCATTTTTTCATATATTTGTAGGCCACATGTATGTCTTCTTTTGAGAAGTGTCTGTCATGTCTTTTGCCCATTTTTTAATGGAGTTATTTGTTTTTGCTTGTTGAATTGGATTTCTTATAGATTCTGGGCATTAGACCTTTGTCAGATGCATAGTTTGGAAATATTTTCTTCTATTCTGTAGATTGTCTGTTTGGCCTGTTGATAGTTTCTTTTGTTTTACAGAAGCTCTTTAGTTTAATTAGGTCCCACTGTCAATATCTGTTTTTGTTGCAATTGCTTTTAGGAACTTAGTCATAAATTCTTTGCCAAGGCCAATGTCCAGAATGGTATCTTCTAGTTTTCTTCTAAGATTTTTATAGTTTGAGGTCTTACATTTAAGTTTCTTATCCATCTTGAGTTAATTTTTACATATGGTGAAAGGTAGAGGTCCAGTTTTATTCTTCTGCATATAGCTGGCTAATTATCTGGGCACAATTTATTGAATAGGAAGTCCTTTTCCCATTGCTTTTTATTGTCAACTTTATCAAAGATCAGATGATTGTAATCGTGCAGCTTTATTTTTGGGTTTTCTATCCTGTTCCATTGGTTTGTGGTCTCTTAGTATCATGCTGTTTTGGTTACTGTAGCCTTGTAGTATAGTTTGAAGTCAGGTAGTGTGATGCCTCCAACTTTCTTCTTTTTGCTTAATATTGATTTTGCTATTCACGCTCTTTTTTTGGTTCCATACAAATTTTAGAATAGTTTTTTTCCTAATTCTGTGAAAGATGATTTTGATAGTTTAAGGAATAGCATTGAATCTGTAGGTGGCTTTGGGTAGTATGGCCATTTTGACAATATTGAGCATAGGAAGCTTTTTTATTTGTTTGTATCATCTATGATTTCTTTCAGCAGTGTTTTGTAGTTCTCCTTGTAGAGATATTTGACTCTCCTTGTAGAGATGTATTCCAAAGTTGTGTGTGTGTGTGTGTGTGTGTGTGTGTGTGTGTGTATTATAAATGGGCTTGCATTCTTGATTTGACTCAGCTTGAACATTATTGGTGTATAAAATGCTGCCAATTTTTGTACATTGATTTTGTATCCTAAAACTTTACTGAAGTCATTTATCACCTCTAGGATCCTTTTGGTGGAGTCTTTAGGGTTTTCTAGGTATAGAATTTCCTATTTGGATACTTTTTATTTCCTTCTCTTGCCTGATTGCCCTGGCTAGGATTTCCAATGCTGTGTTGAATAGGAATAGTGAGAGCAGCCATCCTTGTCATGTTTCAGTTCTTAAGGGGAATGCTTCCAGATTTTGACCCTTCAGTATAAAATTGGCTATGGGTTTGTCATAGATGGCTTTTAATATTCTGAGGTATCACATATTTTTAAGTGTGTAATTTAATTGATTTTAGTATATTCACAGAGTTGCACAATCATTACCATTATCTAGTTTTAGAACATTTTCATCACCCCCCAAAAATCCCATATTTAGTGAACACACCCACCGTCCCCTCCCTCCAACCCTTAGCAACCCATCATTCTGTATCTATGGATTTGCCTATTCTGGACATTTCCTACAAATAGAATCATAAAATATGTGGTTGTTCGCCACTGGCTTCTTTGACTTAAAATGTTTTCAAGGTTTATCTGTGTTGTAGCATATAGTAATAATAATATATTAATATTAAAGATGTTAATGGAATTAATAGTAATAACAAACTTACCTAAATAATATAGAGCTTTTATTTTTTTAAATTTAATGTGCAAAATAATTATTTTTGTGAAAGTTCCAACCACAGCTTACTTTTTAGAAATCAATGTGTTTTTAGTGTACAGTTGCATGTATCTCTTCAATTGGTGTAGGTAATTTGGGTAAAATAAGGATTTTCGTAGCTGCTACTAGCCTTATATCCTTCTTTACATCTTACCCCACCTACCTGGAATTTTTTATTAGGAGTTTTCTTACGTCGTCTTTGTCCATATCCCCTTAAAATCCTGATGATAGGACTCAAACTCATACGTAGCTCAGGCCTCAGCTGTGTGATTTCTCATCATTTCCACTCACTTGGACCTCAACTACCTTGACCTTCCAGGATTGCAGAACGATTTGTATCTTTCAGGGCTGCTGATTTCTACATGTCCTTGCTTTTTGTCTACCTGAATGTTCTTTCCTTCTCCCTAGAAACTGTCCTTTCCCAAGATAATAATTCCCATTCACCCTTCAAGACCCAGCTCAGCTACCACCTCCTCCGTGAGACCTTCCTTGGCCAGAGTTTTCTTTTGCATATGTACTCCGTATGGAATTGTCTTCCCTCTGTGGTCCCACAGCTCCCTGGGCTTACTTCTGTCATAGCGCTTATCACACATTCTCTTGTGGTCTATTTTCCAGCCAACTCCCATTAGACTGTACACTTTTTTGGGATCAGACACTGGGTATTATATATCATTTTATCACCAGGATCTGGCACATAAAAAAGGGCTGATAAAGTTTGATGAATGAATGAATGAATGAATAAAACTAAATCCATATCCTCCAGCTTTAGACATATCAATAGGGACTACCTGATCACTTGCTGTATATGCACCTGTGACCTGAGCAGGACAGTTATACAGAATGCACCTCTCACTTTCAAACTACTTAAAAGATGAAGGCACTCCCGCCCACACTCTGCCAAGCAGACTTTCTAGTCGGCAGCTGCTTTGATCCAGCCTCCTTGCTCTGACTTCTTTTTCTAGGCTAATGCATATTAATTTGGGATGGCAACATGCTGACTGTAGATCTAGAGCTAGCTGGGGGCATCCCAAGTCTCACCAAGGCCTCTGATCTCTGTTTTAGAATATTGCATTATCCCAGAGCGTCCCCATGGCCTATCCCAAGATATAAGTCGGGGCTCCTAGTGACAGCGAGTGTAGCTCCCCAGTGTCTGGGAGTGAATACCTCTGCTGAGAATCATCCTAAATATCCAGAAGCTTTTCCCACTATTATTTATTTATTTATTTTTTTGAGACAGAGTCTTGCTCTGTCACCAGGCACCAGGCTGGAGTGCAGTGGCATGATCTCGGCTCACTGCAACTTCTGCCTCCCATGTTCAAGCAGTTCTCCTGCCTCAGCCTCCTGAGTAGCTGGGACTACAGGCACATGTCACCGTGCCCAGCTGATTTTTGTATTTTTAGTAGAGATGGGGTTTCACATGTTGGCCAGGCTGGTCTCAAATTCCTGACCTCAAGTGATCCGCCCACCTCAGCCTCCCAAAGTGCTGGGACTACAGGCATGAGCCACTGCGCCTGGCCCCAAACTTTCTTACTCTGTAACAATCTTTCAGTTGATTCTCTTGTGTAATACCACAATTTCCAGGAAGGGCATTTTCCTTCCTGCTACATGTGTTCCTCCAATGAATCAGCATGGACAGGCAGGATTTCCATCGGAACCCAGCCCTGCAGGCCCTTGAGATCTTCATCTGCTTGCCTAGACCAATGCTGAAGTATGCAGAATGTCAGCCAGCAGCTGTTCTTCCCTGGGTGACCAAAACACTTGGCCTTACCTACAGTCAAAATTACCTGAGATACTAGGTATGAAAACACTTTGTAAAATGTTGAAATGATGGTTCAAGGTAATAGTTCTTGACCAGAGAGACGGCATAAGAATAATGCAACAAGTTATTAAGTAAATGTTGAGCCCCAGCTGGGCGAAAGGCTGTATACAAACACATTTTCATTGTAATTTTTAGTCTCTAATATCATAAACATATTATATTCAATACAGCCTGCAAGTCATGGTCACATATCCAGGACATGGAACCAGTCAAGTGCTGTGAAACTCCTTCTGCCCTTCCTCCTCTCGTCTTGCTTTCAAAGCTCTCTGTAATCTCATTGCACCCTCCTTACTTAGCCTCATTTCTCCTTGTTCTGCCGAGGCCTCACGAGTCCGTGGAAAGCACAGCTCCTCCCTGCGTTCGGGGATGTCCTCCGTCTTCCAGGAGCGTTTGCCTGTCATCCCTCCACTACCCAGAGTTCCTCTGTTGTTTCTGTCCCATTTCAAGAGTCACCCCCAACACAAACCTTTTCCTGTAACTCAAGCCATTTGATACTGAGGGAGAACATACCCTGCATCACTCCATGCATGATATATTGCAGAAGCATATGGCTTCACATATGTCAGGTGCTGGCGAGCTCCCGGAGGCCAAAATAGCAATGTCTACAGCCGTGGCCACCTCATCAGTTCACACAGTGTCCAGCATATTCTAGTTGCTTCACAGACATATGCTGATGGGTAAGAGTCCTGGTAGAACATGACCCTGAGCTTAAAATCAAGGCTGGACACAGGCAGAGTCTACCCTTCTCATGCCTATTGTGGAAGTGACGCTTCATCCCCCTCTCCCCTGTGAACATGGCGCAGGAGAGGTGGCCCACAAAGTTGATGTTCTATCTCATTACCAATTCAGTTCCCATGGAAGCCCTTGCCAGGGCCCTTCATATTTTGCGTTAAAACAACGAGAGAGGTGACCCAAGCCCAATCTCTAATAGGTGGCATGGGTCAACAATTATTCATTTGTACTAGTGCTTTTCGCATGACGGGCTGAGATGAAAATTTGTCCTCTTCCTAGCAAGAGCTATAAATTAGTTTTATGCCACTGTTAAACCCAGAGGCAAAAAAGGAAGGGATTGGAAGTGGGGGAGGGCCAGGGAGTAAGGCCTGGCTGTTTCCAACAACAAAGCAAGGGGCTTCTTGGGTCACGTGAACAAGGAGGGCGGAGGGTGGGGGGCGGGCAGCAGAGGTCAAGAGATTGGGCCAAAAAGAAATTGACGCAGTGACTCTGATACAGGACAGAACATTCTTTGAGGCTCTGAACTACACTTTTTCTTTTCTTTCATTTTTTTTTTGGAACATAAACTCAAGATTTTATTGTCTTCATAAGATGACACTTAGAACTGGACCACTTGGCCCTTTCTCTTCTTATCTCCTATTTTTCTTTTCATCTGCAATATCTGGCAGGTTTGCCGAAGCAATGAACAAATAAATAATTGGATGCAGGAGGCAATTGTGTCTGTCTTAGCTAGGTTTGAATAAAACCAATTATGCTACATTCATATGCGTTCTCCAAGACCAATGGAGCCACGAAAAATAATGGTGTTCATCTACATCTCTTGACGCATATTGTTCCACAAGTTATCAAGTAGAAAAAAAAGCAGTTTACAAGATACATGTGCAATATTTAGGCACTTATGTCGAAATGGCATTGAGAAAAGTACATGCCAAAATGCTCACTGTGGTACTATCGGGATGCTGGCACACTGAGAGTTTTCTATTCTCTTCTTTATACTGTGGAGACTATTTTAAATATTTTGTGATGAGAATGCATGGTCTCCTAATCAGAAAAAATTAAGTATAAAAACAATGTCATTAACCCATAGTTATCTGTGCTAGAAAGAGGAAGAGAGAACAGTGATGTGGACCATCTAAGATGGGAAAAATCACCCATGCTTGACTTTGGAATATGTTACGTACATTTTCCCCCCAGAAGATTTATCTTCCTAATTATGCTTTGCTCTTTACTTAATATTAGGATTAGTTCTAACTCCCTTGGCTCCCCTGCCAACTAAATGAGCTAAGCTGCTTGGCAGGGAAAAGTCAGCTTGGAATGAAATGAAATGAGCTGCAGGTAATCCACGTGGGGATAATTGAGTGCTGCTGGCTGCTTGCAGGGACAGGAGTGGGAAGCCTGGGGCATAGCCCCACTGTCTGCAGCCAGAATTTGGAGAATCAAAACCCAGCTCCACTACCACTGAGCCCCAGGTCTTAGGAAAGACCCTCTTCCACCCGGTGCTCTAGTGTCCCTGGGTACAAAGTGATGTGATAATGTTGCCCACCTCCTGGAGGCCACGTGAGGGTTAAGTGAGATGAGGCATGTGTTGTGCTTAGAACTGATACCCATCGGGTGTTAGCCAAGACCATTCCTTGTTTCAAGCTTGCCCTTCCATGATTTGCATCCATATGATACTTTCTTCCAAATGGATCTTACCATTTAAAACACGTTTTAATGCATTCCCCCTATTATCCAGGAGGGGCACAGACATCATCATTGTTGCTCTGTCGTCATGGAAATTAAGGTTTGAAAAAAGTGAAAGGAACTATCGTTGGTCACGTAAGGAGGGGAAGACCTGAACCCACACCTCCGTTCTCCATGCCCCTTCGTGCCACATGCTCCTGCCCCTGCCCCAACCCCATCCATCCGTTTATGCCTCAATTCCCTATGTCGGCCAATGCAGGGATTGAAGTTTCATGCTGAGGTCTGTCTATGATGACTTGTGGAGACCACCCAGGGAATTAGTGTTAAGTGCTTGGCCAGGATCTAGTGCTGTGGAAAGGCCGAGTTCTGGCTGCAGGGAGGAAGTGAAGAGGCCCTGGTTCATTCTGACTGCTGGTCATGAGGCTGGTACATTAGCAAATCTGGGATCGAGCACTTGCCATTTCTGTGTTATACAGAGGAAGGCTTTAGTGCCATCACCAACTTGTCTTCCAGGGAATTAGTCACCATATTAGAATCATGGAACAAGACAGAACAATTTGCACCTGGACCCGTTGAAAGATAAACTTTGGCACATCATAATTTTAAAAAATGTATTTGCACAAACAGCAGGTCCTGAGTCAGGAAGCTCTAAACCAGCAGTGGTTCAGGGCTCTGCTGGAGGTGATCGCAGGGACAGCTGCTGTAGCACCAGTGCTGAAGTGAGCAAAGCCACGACTGGTCTGGTTATAGTTAGAGCATTGCCTCATCTAGACAGTTCCAGTACAAAGTTTAAGACAGTTTATCTAAATCCAATTGGTTGCGTGTGATTGGTGGTCTAAATTACCTCCCATTTGATCATATTACAAGACAGGATACCATCCTGAACGTTCCCCTACAAATCCTGGCCTGACTCCCAGAAGCAATTCCCCCCACCCCAGTAGAAAAGTAAGCTCTCCGAGGACAGGGACCACATTTGCTCTGTTCGGCGTTTTATACCCATCATCTCCCACAGCCCAGAGTAAGTGAGGAATTTATATTTGTTGCATGAATGAATGATTGATCGGCTGAATGGGTTCACTGTGTAACAGCAGAATGGTGTGGAAATCAATGGACCCTGCTGACAAGCGTGATCTTTATTTATGGATTACTATTTAAAAAGAGGAAGCTGCTTCTAAATTCTGAATATGAAAACCCAATTTAACTAAATAGTAAAGAATTATGAGTAGCCATAAAAGTGGAGAATTTATTAATTAAAGCAAAGCTCTCTCTTAACAAATGATTTTACATACTCTTAAAGAAGATAAACTTCCCATTTTCTGCTTAATAATTTCCTCACAGCTCTGCTGCTTCTCTGCCCCCAGTGGAGTCCCGTGTCACCAAGCTGTCTGCAAGGGGACACTGCATGATTAACAAATCAAGGTGCTCTCTCCCTGGAACAGGGCAACCCTGTTACCGCCTTCATGAAAGTCACCATGGACCCTGCAGGGACTTGTTGTTAGGGAATCAGAGAGCTAGAAAGAGATGTCAGAGGTTAGTAAGAATCTGCTATTTGACTCCTAAAAGGATGTTAGACCTTTTGTGAAGGAAGAGGGATTCCTGGAATGATGTCAGTGGGCAAGGATGAGTGGCTGTAGCTCCTTGCCCTTCACAGTGTGCTCTGTGACCCAGCAACTCTGACAACCGTGGGAGCTGGTTAGAAATGCAGACTCTCAGCCCCATCCCAGACCTGCTGCATCAGAGTGTGCATTTTAACAAGATGCCCAGGTGATTTGTGTGCACCCTGCACAGTGTTTAGGATTGCTGGGCTAACCCTCTTTCTGCAGACTCATGGATGGAGAGTTTTGTGGCTTATGTAGCTGCAAGGGAAGTTACGAAAGATTTTTACAAGTGCCTCAGATCGGTTGAAGCTGTGTATGTACCTTGCCTTCTACAGCACCCCTTAGAGGATGGGGAAATGCAGACAGAGAGGAAGAATGTCCAGCCTTCAGGGTGATGCTAGAGGTCACCCAAGCTTCAGGCATTATGCAGAGTGGACCACTCCTGGCCTGAGACACGGCTAAGCTGGAGCCTGTGACTTCATCTCCTTCCCCTTGGGCTACTGGAGAGCACGGCACTCTTGCCGAAAGTGAGCACCCTGCAATGGGGGAAATAAGAAAGAAACAGAAGCAACGTTGAAATGTAGTCATGGTGAATTGTGTTAAAAAAATCCTACATAGAGACTATTTAAATTGCCTTGAAGTAGATTAGGCTAATTATCTTAGCAGACACTAATAAACTTGTTCCTTAGAGATACTCAGTGACTATAAGAACCCAAAGATGAATATTGAACAAATGAGTTAGTAGGGATGGGCCAGCCTGCCAGCCTCCCAAGCCCTGGGGGCAGGAATCCTCCCTTCTACCTTCCCATCCCAGCCCCTGGAGCCCAAGATTTTTATTAAATATGTACCCAGCTACTAGCAAAGATTTAGAGTCAATAAAACACCTGCCCTGCCTTGCTTAAGGGGATTTACATGGAGCCGTCAGCAGCTTTTTATGGTTGCTCTGTCCCCCAGCTTGAGGTGAGGAGAGCCACATTGCAGAGGAGCAGCCATCCCCACAAAGTCGGGGTGCGCCCCCTATGACACCAAAACAGGCCGCGGCCCTAGTGTCAGGCCTTACCCAAGTCTAATCTCGGAGAGGAGCTTTCTGCCTCTAGGACCGAAGGGCAGGTCGGTGCCACTCCAGGCACAGCGTGAACACTTCAGCACCTTATCTTCTGGGAGTGTCAGCCATGACCCCACCTCTCTAAGCCACGGGACTCATGCTCCCTGGGCCCCTCCCTGATCTGACTCTCATCCCCGTCCTCCCTAGCTGCCCCCCTAGCTGCCGGCATCTCAAGCAACCTGATGCTACCAGACCTACAGACAGGCCGAATGAACAAGTGAAAAAATGAAAGAAAACACCCGCCAGGGTTCTTGAGCCCCATGACAGTGACCTGAGGACAACAGCCACATACACTCATTCTCTGTGTGTCTCTTTCTTTTGTTCTATTTTGTTTTTTGATGTATAGCGTGCAGTGAAGTACACAGATCTTAAAGGCCTTCCTCCATGGATTTTTACACATAAACATGTATATTTACACATATCCATAGAGCCACCACCTACCCAGACCAAGAGTTAAAATATTTTATTTTATTTATTATATATATTTTTTTGAGACAAAGTTTTGCTGCTGTTACCCAGGCTGGAGTGCAATGGTGCGATCTTGGCTCACAGCAACCTCTGCCTCCTGGGTTCAGGCAATTCTCCTGCCTCAGCCTCCTGAGTAGCTGGGATTACAGGCATGCGCCACCATGCCCAGCTAATTTTTGTATTTTTAGTAGAGATGGGGTTTCACCATGTTGACCAGGATGGTCTCGATCTTTTGACCTCGTGATCCACCCACCTTGGCCTCCCACAGTGCTGGGATTACAGGCTTGAGCCACCGCGCCCGGCCAAGAGTTAAAATATTTCCAGCCCTCTGGGGCTCCCTCAGGTCCTACCAAGTCAATATGTCCACACACAAAGATAACCTCTGTTCAAGTCTCTGTTACTCGTCAGTTTTACATGTTTTTGAACTTCAAACAAAATTCCTCAACGTGTATTCTTCTGTGTCTAGCTTTTTAAAAAAATTCAACATGTTTTTGAGATCGATCCATGTTGTTGGGTATAGCAGTAGCTCATCCTTTTATTATAGTTGCATATTATTTCATTGTGTAGATGTGTCACAATTTACCCATTAGAACGTTTAGGTGAGTTTCGGATTTTGGCTCTTACGATTTAGTGCTGCTGTAAACATTTCATGTGCATGTTTTCTGATCACATCATGCTCATATCTGTCAGGTATTGATTATAACTGTAAAGGGGCTCAGATCTTACCCCCACTTGCAAGCTCACAAGGTGACCTGCCACATTTTCATGGATGCTGACAGAAGACACTCCTGAGTCAGAGATGAACAGGTGCAAAGTGTCAGCTTGTGCCAGGAAACTAAGGCTGACAGAGCAGGAACTCAAGGCATAAAATTACAAGCAGTACACTCTTTAACCATGCCAAGCTGTTCGGGGAGTTTGTCATAATAAAGAGGCCCCAGTCTATAAGGGGCATTTGTGACTCAGCCTCTGTTGCCTGCTTAGTGCTGTGAAACTCTCAGAGAGTATCACTTACCTGGTGTCACAGATTAGCAGTCTCTGACTGGAGGCATCCCACATGGTGCCCTGAGGAATATGGGTGACTGAGATGCCGTTCACGTAAACATCATCCTTAAATGCTTCTGGCAACAAGGTCTCTTGGTTTCTTTGTGTATCTCTGGAAGTGAGCGTCTAGGATCATGGGGCTCACATCCTCTGTACTCACTCTGGGAAAGCCATAGTGTTTTCAACTGCAGAATTACCTCTGGTTTTCTCCATGAAAGGCTTATTGATTTGAGTCCTGTTTGGAATAAATACATTAACCATATATATATGTGTGTGTGTGTGTGTGTGTGTGTGTGTGTGTGTACACACTTTTTTTTTTTTGAGATGGAGTTTCGCTGTTGTTACCCAGGCTGGAGTGCAATGGCACAATCTCCGCTCACTGCAACCTCTGCCTCCTGGGTTCAGGCAATTCTTCTGCCTCAGCCTCCCAAGTAGCTGGGACTACAGGCGCGCACCACCGTGCCCAGCTAACTTGTATTCTTGGTAGAGACAGGGTTTCACCTTGTTGACCAGGGTGGTCTCGATCTCTTGACCTCGTGATCCACCTGCCTCGGCTTCCCAAAGTGCTGGGATTACAGGAGTAAGCCACTGTGCCTGGTGATATTTTTTAATATATATTTTATTGTGTTTTAGGTATTGGGGTACATGTGAAGAACATGCAAGATTGTTGCATAGGTACATACATGGCAATGTAGTTTGCTGCCTTCCTCCCCATCACCTATATCTGACATTTCTCTCCATGTTATCCCTCCCCAACTTCCCACCCCCTGCTGTCCCTCCTCTAGGTCCCCCCTACAGACCCCAGTGTGTGATGATCCCCTCCCTGTGTCCATGTGTTCTCATTGTTCAACACCCACCTATGAGTGAGAACATTTGGTGTTTGGTATACTGTTCTTGTGTCAGTTTGCTGAGAATGACAGCTTCCAGGTTCATCCATGTCCCTACAAAGGACACAAACTCATTGTTTTTTATGGCTGCATAGTATTCCATGGTGTATATGTGCCACATTTTCCCTGTCCAGTCTATCCTTGATGGGCATTTGGGTTGGTTCCAACTCTTTGCTGTTGTAAACAGTGCTGCAATGAACATTTGTGTGCATGTGTCCTTATAATAAAATGATTTATAATCTTTTGGATATATACCCAGTAATGGGATTACAGGGTCAAGTGGAATTTCTATTTCTAGATCCTTGAGGAATTGCCACACTGTCTTCCACAAAGGTTGAACTAATTTACACTCCCACAAACAGGGTAAAAATATTCCTATTTCACCACATCCTCTCCAGCATCTGTTGTCTCCAGATGTTTTAATGATAGCTATTCTAACTGGCATGAGATGGTATCTCAATGTGGTTTTGATTTGCATTTCTCTAATGGCCAGTGATGATGAGCATTTTTTCATGTTTGTTGGCCTCACGTATGTCTTCTTTTATAAAGTGCTCATATCCTATGCCCACTTTTGAATGGCTTGTTTGTTTTGTTCTTGTAAATCTGTTTGAGTTCTTTGTGAATTCTGGATATCAGCCCTTTGTCATATGGGTAAACTGCAAAAATTTTTTCCCATTCTGTTGGTTGCCGATTCACTCTAGTGACTGTTTCTTTTGCCGTGCAGAAGCTGTGGAGTTTGATGAGGTCCCATTTGTCTATTTTGGCTTTTGTTGCCAATGCTTTTGGTGTTTTCATCATGAAGTCCTTGCCTACTCCTATGTCCTGAATGGTTTTGCCTAGATTTTCTAGGGTTTTAATGGTGTTAGGGCTTATGTTTAAGTGTTTAATCCATCTGGAGTTAATTTTAGTGTAAGGTGTTAGGAAGAGGTCCAGTTTCTGCTTTCTGCACATGGCTAGCCAATTTTCTCAACACCATTTATTAAACAAGGAATCCTTTCCCCATTGCTTGTTTTTGTGAGGTTTGTC
>CM052652.1:587889-602995 GCA_028533165.1 Leontopithecus rosalia
TTTTATTTCATTGAGTTGATCTTTGACCTCTGATATCCTTTCTTCTGCTTGGTCAATTTGGCTATTGAAACTTGTGTATGCTTTGAGAAGTTCTCATGTTGGGTTTTTCAGCTCCATCAATTCATTTATGTTCCTCTCTAAGCTGTTTATTTGTGTTAGCATTTCGTCAAACCTTTTTTCAACGTTCTTCGTTTCTTTGCATTGGATTAGAACATGTTCTTTTAGCTCAGAAAAGTTTCTTATTACCCACCTACTGAAGCCTGTTTCTGTAAATTCATCAGGCTCAATTGTCCATCCAGCCTTGTTCCCTTGCTGGTGAGGAGTTGTGATCTGTTGGAGGAGAGGCGTTCTGGTTTTGGGTGTTTTCATCCTTTTTGCACTGGTTTCTTCTCATCTTTGTGGATTTATTTACCTGTGGTCTTTGTAGTTGGTGACTTTCAGATGGGGTCTCTGAGTGGACGTCCAGTTTGTTGATGATGAAGTTGTTTTTTTCTGTTTCTTAGTTTTCCTTCTAACAGTCAGGCCCCTGTGCTATAGGACTGCTGAAGTCCACTCCAGGCCCTACTTGCCTGGGGATCACCTGCAGTGGCTGCAGAACAGTAAGGGTTGCTACCAGTTTCTCCTTCTGCTATCTTTGTTCCAGAAGGATACCCACCAGATATCAGTCTGAGCTCTCCTTTATGGGGTGACTCTGGATATACAGGGGTCAGGGGCTGCTTGAGGAGACAGTCTGTCCTTTATAGCAGCTCAAGTGCTGAGCTGTGAGCTCTGTTGTTCCATTCAGAATTGCTGGGAAGATACTTTAAAGTCTGCTGCAGTAGAACTCATAACAGCTTTTTTCCCCTCAGGTGTTCTGTCCGTGAAGGTAGGGCTTTATTTATAAGTTTCTGTGGAGCTGCTGCCTTTTTCCAGGGATGCCCTGCCCAGCGAGGAGGCAGCCTAGTCACAGTCTGCCAGCAGAGGTGTTGCTAAGCTGCTGTGGGCTCCACCCAGCTGCTGTGTGAACTTCCTTGCTACCCCTATAAACTGTCCTGTTTATAGGGGTATAGTTAGAACTGCCTTGGCAATGGTGGTCCACCTTTGTAATGGCAGACTGCCTCAGCAATTGTGGATTACCTCAATAGTGATGGACTGCTGCGGCAATGGCAGGTGCCACTCCCCCACAGCTGGAACATCGCGGGTTCAGCTGTGCTTGCTGTGAAACTCTCAATCCCGAGGATTTCAGATTGCCGGTCTTTGTGGGAGTGGGACTGGCTGGCTGTACCTGATCATCTGGCTCCTTGCCTCAGACCCCTTTTTGTCAGTTGAATGGGCAACTCTGTCTCCCAGGCCTTCCAGTCACCTGTTGAAAAGGCGCCTGGATTTGTGTGAAATTTTGTGTGGAGACCCACTGTGCCAGCTTGGCACTTTTTCACCTGGAAATCTCCTGGCCTGGCTCCCTAATTCAGTCCCCTTTTTATCAGTCGAACGGGTGACTCTGTCTCCCAGGCCCTCCAGTCGCCAGCTGAAATGGTACCCAGACCCATTTTTTATGTGGAGACCTGGGCACCGGCCAAAACAGCTGTGCTGGAGACGCATGGCACTCTTCCGCCCGGGAATCTCCTGGTCTGTGGGCAATAAAAATCCATCTGGAAATGTGGCGATCACTCACCCTCCGTGCTCTCACCAGGAGCTGCAATCCAGAGCTGTGCCTTCTCAGCCATCTTGGATCCCCCTCTCTTTTTTTCTTTTTTTGAGAAAAGGTCTCACTTGTGCCCAGGCTGAAGTGCAGTGGCGTGATCTCGGCTCACTGCAGCCTCAACCTCTGGGCTAACCTAATCCTCCCACCTCAGTATCCAAGTGGCTGGGACCACAGCTGCCTGGCTAATTTTTGTATTCTTTGTAGAGACAAGGTCTTGCTGTGTTGCTCAGGCTGGTCTCGAATTGCTGGGCTCAGGCGATCTGCCCATCTCGGCCTCCCACAGTGCTGGGACTATAGGCACGAGCCTCTGTGCCTGGCCGTAACTAGTGATTTTCAATGCAAGTTGAAGTAAGTAGTGAGTGGTCTGGGCCACTTAACTGCTGCATGACCTCTTCACAAGTCAGGTAGGGAGGCGGCATTCTCATCTTACAGCAGCTGATTGATTGTCTCAGACAATGCCAGGTGGGACAGTGGCTGGCATATGTGAATGATATAAAGGATAGAACCAGTGTGACCCTCCTATTGGAAGCTGTTACTGATGCATCGCTGTGTGCTATGAATATGTGGCAAGCATACAGTGCATGTCGGGCACTGTACTAGCTGTAAGGACACACGAAAAAATAGTCCCTGTCCTGAAGGCAATCAGCAAGCAGGACAATATTCATGGATAAATCAGCTAATGCTTGTCAGCCAAGGGCAAGGATCTGGAAACTAAAGGTCCCTGGAATCTCAGGGACATATTTTTTTTTTCAGTGTCATCCACCTATTCCTTCCCATGTGTCTGGCACATGCGTTTATAAGAGGACCAGCTTGGTCAGGAGGCTTTGGAGGTCATAGGACCGGTGTCTATGAAGACATCTGTATGGAACCTTTTCATTATTTTGCACCCATAAGTGTTGGTTTTAAACAGTTTTGTTCACAAAGTTATCTTTTCAAAGTCACAGCCTATATTAGGCTCTTTTCTAGCTAATCAATGGCATAGATAGGTCAAGACTGAAGGCTTCTGTGTGTACTAACCACTGTCTCCACTCTCAAGTTACATAGTTTTTATCACCAGTAAAGAAAATTTGTATGCAGCGGCATTTCAGAGGCAAGATTCCAATACAGTTAAGAAATGGCATCAGAGCACCAGAAGTCCTGACTGAGCAGCTGAACATGAGGATATTTAGGGAACCAGCTTTCAAAGCCCATTCATAAAGTAAGAAATTTCTACACTTTTAACTAATTTTCACAGCTCGAAAACCACTCATTTCATCTGCTAATCCCATTTCCAGCATCTGTTATGCCGATTAACAAACTAACTTCACCCACAGAAACATTTGTGGAAGTGTTAACTAGCAGCATCTGACGTGAATCTCAACTATGGAGACTAATCAAGGCCACTGTGGTGTAGTCATTATGTCAGGTATGAACTTTTCCAAAAAATGGTAGGTGATTACATTGATGTTTGAATTCCTGATTCAGGAACTGAGAGGCCCCAGAGATAGTTTAAAAATATATACGTTTAGGCCGGGTGTGGTGGCTCACACCTGTAATCTCAACACTATGAGGTTGAGGCAGGCAGATCACTTGGAGTCAGGAGTTTGACAGCAGCTGGCCAAAATGGTGAAACCCTGTCTCTACTAAAAATACAAAAATTAGTCAGATGTGGCAGGCACTGATAATTCCAGATACTTGGAAAACTGGGGCAGGAAAATCACTTGAACCCAGGAAGTGGAGGTTGCAGTGAGCCGAGATCACATCACTGTACTCCATCCTGGGTGACAGAGCAAGACTCTCTCAAAAAGGATGGATGGAGGATAGATTCATTGATTGATTGATTGATGTCATATTTTTTATACAAAAGTATTTTAAAGGAAATTGCAGACATGCTCATACTGTCCATGTGAAGATCTCATCTACCTACGTAGCAAGAGCTGAATCTGGTATGGAGGAGGATACATTTTCTAATTAAGATGTTCCTGTCCCAGGTGGTAAAAGCCTTACTGTTGTTTTCTCTCTTGGTTTAATTTATTTCTTATCTGTTTGGAAGCATCTGAAGTCCTCCTGAGTTTTGCGTGCAGGGCACAGTTCTGGAGTAGTCAGTCCCTCTCCCTTCCTAGCAGACCTGACTCCCAACTTGGCTCAGACCTGGACTTTAGCTTAATACTCTGACGCCTGCGGAGGAATGTTACCCTACCCTCCACCCCAGCCTGCTCATTCTCCCTTTGTGTGAAACGCACTGATAGCATTTCTGCTTTTCCCTCTTCACCCAGGACTAAAAACTTCAGTTAATTAATAGACACAAATAAGGTCATGAGCAAACTCAAAGCAGGTGCCTGTCATGTAAAATTGGGTGCAAAATCCTCTTTCAGCTAAAATGCGTGACAGTGTTCCTGGAAGCAAGTGGGAAGGAAAAGCATGCCTCTAATCCTCAGTGAGCTTGCTGACCACAGGGAGCAGAGGCCAGAGAAGAGTCACGTGGTATTTCTAGAGCCAGGTTTCCCCTTCAGAAGCCAGGATTTGGAGGGCCATTACCAACCATGGGAGTGTGGCTGATCTAATTAAGGAATGTGTTTTTAAATTCAATTATACCCTCAGTGGAAATGGCCTCACTAATGCTTAGAGAAAGCATTATGCCCAACCTTTAAAGCCCGACATTGCTAGACCCAATTTTGTGCATTATTCTAAAGGTTAATTCAAGATCTCTCTTCCAACTGGGGAGTTAAACACAGCCAATGGAAGGAAGGCATCCACTGACTGACTGAGGGGTTTATCAGTCTGAAAGAGTTCATTAGTTTTAATTAGTGTAATCACTAATGTTGAATTAACAGTTTAGTGAAGGAAAGTAATTACTCACACATCCACCGTATTAGATGGGAAGATTGGAATTCATTTTCTGAAACGATTAGCATTTTGCCAATTAAAAGAATCCCTTCTCCCTCCCAGCAGCCCTGTGACCTCACTCACCCAAGGATCGTTTAAAGGAAACATATTTTGCATCAGAAGATGGAGCAGGAAGAAATAAAATAAATTAAGGTTGCGTTTATTCTTGGCACCTTCCCCGGGTGACAGCAGGTGCACAGGTCTCAGTGAGTATATCAGGCCCCGCTCTCTTTGCATAGCTATTCAGTTCAGGCTCTTCGGAGTATGCCCCTGGCTGCTTTGTTACATGGCAGCAATTTAAAAAGAAAACAGCCAGGGGAAGATGAAGCCCCAGGGAAGCATCGGAGTCTATGGGGAACCACCGTTGCTGGGGTCCACTGGTTGGACAAGGGTTGATTCTTGCTTCTGGCCCTGTTCTGATCACCAGCTTACAGCAGGTTCTGCTGCTGGGCATGGAGGGCATTGTGCTGCCCACAGGGGCTCCCTAAAGCACACAGCTGGGTCCCTTGGTTGTTCCTGCTAATATGCACTGTGCACTGGGTGCCATCTCAGAGCCTCAGCATGGCTGACAAGGCCTGGGCAATATGGTCCACCATCTCTCCATCTCCACCAGATTCCCTATCTGCCACTTGGGACTTCTTGTCACTTCTTAAACAAACATCCATGTTCTTTCCTACCCAGCTCCTTCAAACCTGCTGTTCTCCCTGTCGGCAAGCCCTTTGCCTGTTCTGCTAGAGAATTTACCCTTTACGCTTCTCAGTTTACATGTCACCTCACACTGGCTAGAACAGCTACCTCCCCGACGTGGTGCTCTCAGAGACCCTGGTGCACCCTGCATTTTTAACTGTTTTAGAAAACACACAATCAAAGTGAGCTGGTGAGGCAGGAACAAGGAGCTAATTCTGTTCAGTGATTGCAGCCCCTCACCCATGATGGGTGGTGTGTACGTATATGCTGAACGGCTTAGTTATGGGCCCCTCTCTCTCTCCCCCTGCCATAAGCCCCATGAAAACAGCCCGAGTCCCAGCCTGTTCACATCAGCAGCATGACATGAGGAACGGATATATTTGCAGCATGCAGGGGCAAATATCTCCATTCACCCACCTTCACTCATCTGCCTGACCCAGTACCACTTTCAAAGGGAGCCAAACCTTGCTGAGTGTATCTGCTGGGTTCCCTTTGCTGGTAACTTTCTGCTTGGGTTTAACCAATGCAAGGCACTGTCGGAGACCGGAGACGGGGAGATCCAGATATTTCTTCTTCCCACTCCCTCCCTGCTAATTTGACTTCCCATCTCTGACATTAGCTGCACAGGTCAGGACAGAGAAGACGGAAAATGGATCCGGGAAAGAATATGGGAAATCCCAGAGGCCATTTCTAAATGGGGATAGGACATTCTGTCTGTTCTCACAGGTCAGCACTGGGACTGGCAGCCCCAGGCTAAGTGTGAGGTTAGGGTTTTCTAGGTTTTCTGGTGGCCTGTGCTCAGCCCAGATTGCTGCTTGTGTGTGAAAGTGAGTTGATCAGAAGGGAGACAGGCAGGCACAGACTGAAGTGGAAGGCTGCCAAGTCTTCACCCAAAACCACATCTAAATGGAAATGCCCTCTCGAGGAAACACTTGATAAAGTTTGTAATGCTGTTTTACAGGCATTCTCTCATTTGATCTCCTGACATGCCCTTGAGATAAATATTTTGCCAATGAGAGAACCGACTTAAGGCTGCTGTCCAGGTAAACAGTGAAACAGACTAGAGTCGTTTGACCTCCAGCCTGTGATCTTCCTGGTGTACAATCTGTCACCGTTAACAGATCTGGGCTCCATTCCCAGATGCAGCCCTTATGAGCTGTGTGACTTGGGCAAGGGACTCACTCTCTCTGTGTCTATGTTTCTTCATCTATAAAAGACAAACATAAAATGTTTCTCTCATTTGTTGTAAAGACTGGGAGAGAGGGGCCTTCTCTGAGACTGGAAGAGGGAGACCTTTTGGGTTTTTCCTGAGAGCCCAAGACCAGGTCCTCTTGAGCATAAAAGAGCTTGTGTAGATTGATCAGAGAAGTGGGAAAAATTGCAGGAAAGACGTAAACATTCTTGGAAGGCTGGGAGGTTTGCATCTTTCCTGTAATTTTTCCCACCACCCTGAGTGATCTCCTACAAGGTTCCCTGCCTACCGGGCCGGCAGGTAATGCAATGACCATGGGAGGATCCTGACTCTGGCTGATGAAAGGTGTGGGCCCCGGGCTTCCTGCATGATTCCAGGAGAGGGGAGAAGCCCCCCAACCCAATGACTAAATGGTCCATGCCACCAGCAGGCAGGTAAGGACAAAGCCAGATTTAATTTTATTTTTAATAAGGAAATAATTGATCTTTTCTGTGAAAAATTAAATGAAATAGTCAAAACATACCTCCTTCCATAATGCTTATCACTCAGTAAGTCAGACCCATCACTAGCAGGATTCTGGAACACAGCTTGTTCCTGCATAGCTGAAGATCCACTGTCTCCCTTAGGAAAGGGGGACTGGGTGGGGTTGCAGGATGGAGGACAGCAGACTGCACAGCAGCTGCCATCCAGGGGCAGGAAGAGCCCCTGTAGATCACACTGCTCGGGGGAGAATGCAGAAACGAGCAGATGGAACTAACAGGTGCAGAGGAGAGCCAATCTGGCCCCTGCCTCCAGGCCACCTCTATCACTAGGGTGACCATCCCAGTGCACTGTGTGCACGTATGTGCCATGAGCATGTGTGTGTGCATGCATGTGTATTGCGTGCATGACTGTGCATATTTGTGTGTATGTGTCCTGATTGCCCTAAAGAAGGGAAGCTAGCTGGCTATTAGCCCCAAGGAGCCAGGGTAGACAGGAACTCTGGCAGCAACAGTGGCAAGTGACCTTCACCCCTACCCTCTACTTTGGGAATGAACTGAAGCAGGGCAAGGAGCCAAGTGCCCAGAGGCATCTGAAGTCCGGAAAGTATTTGGAGAGCGAGGGCAGAAGGGACACTCCCTACCTGAGTTCAGCCTAGGAAACGGCTGCCAGGTGAGCAACCCGTGCCTGGACTGCACCACAGAGCTGCTGCCTCCCCCAGCGACCTAGATCATGCAGGCTAATTATGGAAAAGGAGGACTCGGGAAATGGAGGAGGGAGCTGAAGGCATCACTGGATGGGGCTGTGCTCCTGTGTTCAGAGTCAGGGGTGTGAAAATGAATCCCAGTCTTTCACTTACTGGTTTTACAGCCTCCATCACGTTATTACAGAAGCCTGTTTCTTAAGCTGAAAAATATGAATCACAGTCTTCATGTCACATGGAGGACCCCTGTCAAAACTGTAATTAAATATAAGTGTATTAATATCTGTGCCACCAACACCAAGAGACACGCTGTCTATTGTACTCACAGCTGTATCCCTGCTGCCTGCAAGGACCTGGACACAGCAGATGCTCAATAAATGTCCACAGACACCTGATCAGAAGGTATCCTCACAGCTGGGGTACCTGTGGGCATATCACCATGAGGAACAGAAGCTGGGGAGAGCTCCGAGTAGAGGTGCTGAGGCCCTGGGAAGCTGCTCTGGGGCAGAGAGCTAGAAATGGGCTAAATATGTGCCTGGTGTTGTGAGGTCTCAGGAGTCACAGCAGGGGCTCTCTCCTCAGGGACTGTGGTCTCACTGCACGTCAGCTCCATATCCCACCAGATGCCTTAGGACACAGGAGAAGGGCACCCAAGCCAGGACAGCCCCAGGCTACACTGGAAGGACAAATGGGCATTATGTAAACTTTGTTCTAAAATTAATAACTATGACAAAAATAGAAAAAAAAATCTATTGACCTCCATTGCCTGCACAAAAATATCAACAATATCAAAAAAGCAAAAAAAAAACCCACAGCTGTCTTTGTTATGATTGATGACCATCCCACTGCATGTCACTTCAGGGGGAAATTGCCTATTTGCTTGTGGATCTTATTCAAGAACCAGAAAGGTGTAAATACTGCATTTTCTTGGACTGAGATTTCAGAATCTCAACACCACACACCCCAAGGTGCCCACTCTGTCCCTTGTTTTTTGGGTATTTTTTTTTTTGAAATGACCCTTTCTCAGCCTGCACTGGAGAGTCTGCTTTAACACTTTGAACCTCAGAGTGGTGGCAGCCAGGGAGAGACAGACCTCATCCTCCGACTGACGTTCTTCTCTTTCCTTACAGTATGTGTCCAGTCGGCACGCCGTCACTCAGAGCGCTCCAGAGCAAGGCGGCTTCCACCCTAACCATCTCACCCACCACCACTGCCACCACCGTCACCACCACCACCTCTGCCACCATGCCCACCCGCACCACCTCCACCACCAGGAGGCGGGGCTGCACACCGCCCCGGTGACGCCCTGCCTGTGCCCCCTGTTCTCCTGCCAGTGGGAAGGCTGCCTGGAGGTGGTGGTGCCCCACCTGCGGCAGATCCACAGCGTTGACATCCTCCAGGGAGCCGAGATCGTCTTCCTGGCCACGGACATGCACCTGCCCGCGCCGGCTGATTGGATCATCATGCACTCCTGCCTCGGCCACCACTTTCTGTTGGTGCTGAGGAAACAGGAGAGGCATGAAGGGCACCCCCAGTTCTTTGCCACCATGATGCTGATCGGGACCCCCACCCAGGCCGACTGCTTCACCTACCGCCTGGAGCTCAACAGAAACCACCGGCGTCTGAAGTGGGAGGCCACGCCTCGGTCTGTCCTCGAGTGCGTGGACTCGGTGATCACTGACGGGGACTGCCTCGTCCTCAACACCTCGCTGGCACAGCTCTTCTCTGACAACGGCAGCCTTGCCATCGGGATTGCCATCACCGCGACAGATGTGCGCCCCTCAGAAGCTGAAATGTGAGGCCGGGAGCCCTGGGTGCTCCCCACGCAGCCTCCCTGGGAAACGCCTCGGACCTCCCAGCGCCGGGACTCCGGACTCCCTTTTATTCTTCTCCTCCCTTTAATTTTATTTACTTTTTTGTCTCAGGTACTTTGTGTAATTTAGTCTTTGTCTGCCATGGGCATTGTATTACGTAAACATCCTGTAATTCAAGATCTTGACGTGGCGTTTGTCCTGCATTGCTGGCCTTGTTTTATAGAATGTTTCTAAGATTTAGTCAAATAGTTTTTTCCTGTCACCTCCAATTCCTTTCTCTGCTGCTTTCGAAGGGATCAAAACACCATGAAGCAGACTGTTGGGGTTGAGAGGAGGCTTAGTGTGAGAATCATTTCTTGTTTCTCTTTTCAGTCTATTTCAGAACAAGCTAAATCTGAACGTGTGTAGTCAGCAGGTTGGGGAAGGGGCCCTGTTCAGAGATGGATCACATTTCAGACCAGCCAGACACGATTCTGACACCTTCCCAGGAACCTCAAGGTCAAAGCTGGGCTAGCCAGGCATGAGGAGATGGTGTCTCCTCCGCAGGGCTGGAGGCTGGACCAGAGGCGTCATCCTGTGCTGAGCGCTCAGGTTGTCGCTGGGCTCAGGAGTGGTCAGAGGCCCACCTTCCTGTGACGGGCTCCTGTCGCCTTGTTCCCAGGCTGTGCCATCTTTTCTTGCTCTGGAATCAAAGTCCTCAGATTTTTGGTGCTTTCTTAAAAAACCCTTTGCTTCTGTTGAGCAAATAGCAGAAAAGAATAGGCACGATGGGGGATGGGGAGGAAAAGCAACAGGGAAAAGAGAACATAAAATTAATCTCCCATCTCTGGGAGGGCACTCCCTCCTTGGAGAGTTTTATCATCATGTTATAAAACCCATCAGTCCCTCCCGAGGGTGCAGCTCTTTCATCTCATGCAAAAAGCAGAACCAGGACTCAGCATCAAGGGCAAAGAACTCAGAGGGCGGCACCAGGACCTCTGACCTGGCGGGCTGGCCATCGCTGACACATCTGGGCGGCTCTCTTTCCTTCCCTTACTTGCTAAAATGCTCCGACGGTCCCATTCTGCACACAGCCGTGACCCCGGCTCCAGGATGCATTCGGCACCCTCATGCAGCGTGAAGGAAACAGCGACAGGAATCCACACGGCCTCCGCAGGCTGCTCTCACCTGGTCGTCAGAACAGCTCATCAACATCTTCCTGTAGATGTGTCTCGTGTCTCTGAAGAAAGTCACACGTTTAGTCACCGTTGTCTTTTCTGTCCTAAGGTGGACACCTTTAAGCCTTCCCAGGAGGACCTCTTCTAGCTCCTTTTTGTCTCATTTGTCCCTCCCTCTGGCTGCTCTCCAGACACTGCAGAAGCCAGGCACCCCATCCTCAGCGCATCCTCATGAGAGCCCACTCTCTGCGCCCATTCCTGCACTTCACCCCCTGGGCTGGGTCCTGGCGGGCCTCCAAATGCCTAGTTTCAGGCAGATTGCCCTGGCTGGCCATCCGCAATCTTTTCTCCACCAAAAATAATTGATCCCGAAACGCAACACCCTCCCCCCAACAACTGGGTCAATTCTCCAGCCGCGTTTGTGGCCAACCTGCAGCCCACACACCAGAAGGGAGGTGCCAGTTGATGGAAGGTTAAATGACAGAGGCCGCTCTGGTCACACAGTAATCGCTGGGCTCCTGGGAAGGAGACTGCATTCCATCAGAACCCTGAGAGGGGCAAAAATGTCACCACAGATGGAGGCACCTGTCAGATGCTGCAGTCTCAAGGAAAGGGTCGGGGCCTGCTTGTTCTTTGAGCTCTCAGACGCCCTGCCAGGGCACCAGCCACCTGCCCCCCACCCCCACTCCAATCACACAGCTGCCCAAGAATGCCTGAGGCTGGTGGGTCTGCGCTTGGAGAGACTGGCTGTCTTAGCTCCTCCCTGTATCCCCAATCCCCTTCCCAGAACCTAAGACACCCTTGGCTCCAAGTCTGATGTCTTTAGAAGCCACAGGTCCTCTCCTGGTTTGGGGGACTCAACCACTTTGAAAGCATTTGTGTAGCATCACAGGTGCTCCAAATCAACAAACAAAACCTCACCAAGAGTATAACTAACATTCACAGGACCTTAGGTCTCCTGCTGACATCACCTTTGCCTTCTGGTTGTGCCAAGTTACCTGAGCCACCCTGGGACTGACTGCAGGTTATTTTCACTGCACACAAGAGTGTATTATGAATAAGTGATCCCAGATGGGAGTTTTTATGTTGCTTCCCAGAAAGCTTTAGGAGAAAGCATGGGAAACGTATTATTATCTCCCATCTACGGTGCTCCCCCAAAAGGCCTTTCCATATCTACATGTGAAGAACTGGAGAAAAAGGAGCAAACTAACAAGCAAGAACTGGGAATAGAAAATGGTAACAACTGTGTGTATTTGGTTTTTTGTTTTTTTTTTGAGACAGAGTTTCGCTCTTGTTACCCAGGCTGGAGTGCAATGGCGCGATCTCGGCTCACCGCAACCTCCGCCTCCTGGGTTCAAACAATTCTCCTGCCTCAGCCTCCCAAGTAGCTGAGATTACAGGCACGCGCCACCGTGCCCAGCTAATTTTTGTATTTGTAGTAGAGACTGGGTTTCACCATGTTGACCAGGATGATCTCGATCTCTTGACCTCGTGATCCACCCGCCTCGGCCTCCTAAAGTGCTGGGATTACAGGCGTGAGCCACCGTGCCCGGCCAACTGTGTGTATTTGAACTTCATAGTTCCTGAAGGGCTCTTTCATTTGAGTCTCAGGTTAATCCTCATTAAACTAAAAGAATAGAGGTTCTAAGACATTAAATCATCTTTTCAAGGTCGTACATCAAGTGGTTAGACCACAACCAAATCCCAGAGCAACCGCCTGCACCCTTGGTGTGCTTGAAGTAAGACTCACCCAAAATACTCAGCGGTCTCGCCAGCTCACCAGTGGACTGAGGACTTGAGAATCAACTGAGTCTCGGTCCTGGGTTAGTTGAGGGAGCAGGGAAAGACTGAGTGGATTTGCCTTTAGAAGCATCTCTGCTTTAAGAAGTAGGCTGGGCACAGTGGCTCATGACCATAATCCCAGCACTTCGGGAGGCTGAGGTAGGAGGACTACTTGAGCTCAGGAGTTTGAGACCAGCCTGGGCAATATAGTGAGACTTCATTTCTACAAAAAATAAAAAATCAGCTGGGTTTGGTGACACAAGCCTGTAGTCTTAACTACTCCAGAGGCCAAGGCAGGAGGATGGCTCGAGCCCAGGAGGTCAAAGTCACAGTGAGCTGTGATTGCACCACTTGTAACTAACTCCAGCCTCAGCAACACAGTGAAACCCTATCTCTTTAGATTAAAAAAAAAAGCACTAGTCCGCCTGGAAGCAGGGGGCCAGGAAGTGGTTGGGGTGCATGCGGGGGCTTCAGTGCACCCTGCCTTTTGGAATCCCTTCGCCCACACCCAGGTCTCATCTCAGAGTCCCAGTGGGATCAGGTTGCCTCAGGCACACCGAGGGGCTAGAGTTAATGACTCCCTCTCTAAGGAGAAATTGCTTTTTAAAAGAAGGTCTAGAGAGACAGCAGCACTTCACAGTGAAAAATGAGATACCAGAATTTGAACTTCAGGCATCTGCCAGGGGTTTTTTTCAGGAGGTGGGGAGAGAGGAGCATTCCTCCCCTTGAGGCTCAGCCTACATACATGGTTGACGCTGAAATGGAGGTCAGGCCACATGAAGATTGTCTTTCACAATTGGTATCTGCATGAATCTGTTCCTGGTGCACCCATCACTGGCTGTGGCTACTGCAGACACTGTAGGAACGGGTCAGCATAATCACAGGACTCACAGCTACGACTCATTGAGGGTTTTCCACATGACGCAGTAGGCTATGTACTTGGAATATAATATCTCATGTAATCCTTATAACAACCTCAGCAAGCAGGTGCTCTTTAATGTACTCATGTTACGGGTGGGAAAGGTGAGCGAAGACAAGTTAGCCTACTTAAGGTCACGCAGCTAGCAAATGGCAGAGCTGGGCCTGGGACCCAGCACGTATGGCTTCTGACCAACAGCAGCCGTGTCGTTTCTACGAACATATGGACCCAAGGCTCACGAGGACCACGTCAGGAAGTGTGAATGGCACAGAGGACTTTTGGTGCTTTCGTACTTGATATGGCCTTTCGGCTCCCCGCTTCTCCATCTTTCTTCAGCCCAAGACCTAGTGGAGAATTAGAGCTGGCTTGCATTCCGCTTGGTAATCTTTCAGAAATTTTGCAAGCTGATTATTAATTAAGTACAGCCAAAATTAAAAGTGATGTACATTTACAATCAAATGGATTATGTTTAAAGCAAAGGTCATAAGTACTTAAGACTCATCACTTCCTCATTAGTTCACTACTCTTGCTATTTTCTATGTTTCTGGGTAATTCGCATCTATAGCATCTGTACAACCAGCACGTTATATAATGATGTGCTGCCCGCACCTTCCAGCTCCACATTCACTGACGTCATGCTGATTGCTTGAAATTAGCCACGGTGGGAGTATTCACACCACGGAAATCAGCAAATGCTACTAGATGGGGATTTTTCTCCCTAGAAAGCCTGTTGTTAAGCACTTACCAGTATGGTCATTCCTCAGTATCCTTGGGGAACTGGTTCCAGGAATCTCATGGACACCAAAAGCTGAAGATGCTCAAGTCCCTTTTGTAAAATGGCAAAGTATTTGCATATAACCTACGCAACCCTCTGGTATATTTAAATCGCCTCTAGAGTACTTACAATACCTAATACAATGTAAATGCTATGTCACACTTGTTATACTGTATTATTTCTTATTGTTGTTGTTTTTTCCTGAATATTTCTGATTCACAGTTGATGGAATCCATGGGTCTGGAACCCGTGGATACAGAGGGTTGACTTAACACCACCGCCTAGACATTGCTGATGCACACAGCAGGGTGGAAGAGGGGACTTTGGAAGGAGAAGCAAGGTCCCAGAGGCCATGCTGACGAAGGCGTAAATGACAGCCAAGCCAGCAGAACAGCATATTGTTGGGAAAACAGGGACTCTTCTGGAGAAGAGACTCCAAGGCTTAAGCAGCAAGAAGAGCATTTTCTGCCAAAGAGCACCCTCCACTCTCCCCCGGACACTTCCCTATTAAAGAGCACCCTCCGCTCTCCCTGGACACTTCCCTATTAAAGAGCACCCTCCGCTCTCCCCCGGACACTTCCCTATTAAAGAGCACCCTCCACTCTCCCCAGACACTTCCCTATTAAAGAGCACCCTCCACTCTCCCCCAGACACTTCCCTATTAAAGAGCACCCTCCGCTCTCCCCCGGACACTTCCCTATTAAAGAGCACCCTCCGTTCTCCCCCAGACACTTCCCTATTAAAGAGCACCCTCCGCTCTCCTCCAGACACTTCCCTATTAAAGAGCACCCTCTGCTCTCCCCAGACCCTTCCCTATTAAAGAGCACCCTCCACTCTCCCCCGGACACTTCCATATTAAAGAGCACCCTCCACTCTCCCCCGGACACTTCCATATTAAAGAGCACCCTCCACTCTCCCCCGGACACTTCCATATTAAAGAGCACCCTCCGCTCTCCCCCAGACACTTCCCTATTAAAGAGCACCCTCCACTCTCCCCGGACACTTCTCTATTAAAGAGCACCCTCCGCTCTCCCCCGGACCCTTCCCTATT
>CM052652.1:603095-645245 GCA_028533165.1 Leontopithecus rosalia
AAAAAGCACCCTCCACTCTCCCCAGACACTTCCCTATTAAAGAGCCCCCTCCGCTCTCCCCCCGACACTTCTCTATTGCATTAATATAGAAAGTTCTCTTTGGTGGCTTTCATGGAAAAATTCAGCTCCAGAAACTCAGCCTATTGGGTATCCCAATCCAAAAAGCAAAACCAGCTCTATAAAGCTCAAATTTCCTGTTACTTGTTCCTACAGGTTACCCTCCCTCCCTCTTTCTTACATGCTGGCCAAAATCTAATCTAAATAAATGTTTTACTTTGAATTAGAAATTGTAAATATCCACCATCCACAGCAAGCGGTGGTGTCAAACACCATGTGAGATGCATTACCACCAAAGTGGGACCCTCTAGAGCACGAAGCTGAGAGACAGAAAACACAGGAGCCAAGGAATGTCACAGGAGGAACAGGGCCCAGGGCTTCACTTTCCTACTTGGCCATGTCACTTTATTGCAACGCAACAAGGACCCTGTTCAGAATCCATAACCTACCCAGACCAACACTCTTTCTAAATCCAGGGCCCAGTTTCCGCTAGGACAGGAGTCACTGGAAACGCCCAGCTAAGTGCCTCAACGCAGGCAGAACTTTCAAGGTCAACAGTGCATCAGTTACTCCGGCCCCAGTGGTTTCAACGGAAGGGATGGAAGAAGGGAGGCTTGCTGAAGCTTCTGCTTGGATGCATTTCTAAGGGAAAGGGGAAGAGATCGTGGGTGGGACCCCAAAGAGTTAGACCTTGATCAAGTTTCTGCTGCAAACAGCATCACTCCTGGAGTCACCTAGTCAGATCGTTAAATTTCAGATTGTTTTGTTCGTAAGATGTTCTTTAAGAGCTGATGAGCTCCCCACTGAGTTTACCTGGAAAATACACAGCTGAAGACCGACGTCACTGAAAAGAGATCCGAGAGGTCTAGTGTAGATAAACATTAACTTCCCCCAATCAGGTCATCACATGAACTACCCACCTGGGTTAGAATTTGTCTTTTCCAATATTTTCTGACAGTATTTCACCTTGAGTACTATACTATAAATACTCCTCAATCCTTTTCAGTCTTTTTTTAGGGTATTGAGATAAGAAAGAGAAAGGAAACTGAGAAGCATTTTACTTGCCCTAAATTCATGTATATATAATTTTCTAGGCTTTCTTACAACGTTGCAGACAATAACTTGAACAAACTCAGACTGTTACTTCACCTCTGCCGTGTCTCTCATAAAAAAGGTCATTAAATTGCATTTGATACTGTTTCCTTGGACCCTTTGGAGTTGTTTCTGTGGTGGGTTTCTGCTCCGTCCACAGGCTACTGTGCAGCATGAAGGAACAGACATGAAATGCTACGGGGGAAAGTGCAATCATCAGGAAGTTGCTGCCACATTTGACTTATGCTCCATTATCTTCCTTCCCGGTTCTTTTTTCCCTCCATTTTAAAGTCGTAATTGAATGTAAGGGAGAAAGTACTACCAGAGGTGAACAGAAGCCCTGGCAATTAACTTGCCCCCAGAACGATTCCAGCATCCGCTGGTGCCCTGAGCGGAGACAACAAAGCCTCTCGCTGGGTTGTAAAGAAAGAGACAGGGCTTCCCTCCCCTCCAAGCACCCCTGTCCCCTTATCTTTGCTCTCCCCTGACTCTGCCTGACAACACTGCCCCTGAAATTTACTTCTGGGCCTATCAGATCAGTTGTCAAGGCAGCCTCCATGGTTTAATTCTTTAATTTCAGGCCACTGTTAGTTACTGGCAAGATCAGGATGGAGCAGAGTTCTAATCCTATTGCCTGTCAATTCACTTTAACCTCAATCTTCTTCCCTGCCGCCTTCCTCCCAAGACCTGTTTCCTGCTCTCACAAAGGCTTATAGCAAATGGCTTGAATTGATCTGAGTGATCAAAACTGACCGCATGGCCAGCATGAATATTCATGAGGCAGCAGACTATTCAGGCCAAGTCCTTTCTCGGGACTATTCCGCACCCCCCATAGTGTCCCAGATACTCACCTCTTCCCTCAAAATACCTTCAAAGACCTGCACTATGGTTGCTCAGTGGTGGAGAGAGAAATTTCCCTGAAAGAAGGGAGAAAGTGGCCCTCCTGAAACTAAAGGGGAAGAGAGGCCCCCACTCAATCCCAATCCTGGTGTGACCTGGTTCCAGGACAGGGGGCTCAGCTCCCTCCCTGGATTGGATGTGCCCGCGCTTCTTGGGCTCTCACTCACCCAAGACTGGGACAAGGGCCCTGGGGCACAGTAAGCTCCTTCAAGTAAATATCAGACCCAAAGAGTTCTGCGGAGAGCCATTTATTAGGAAGAGAGAGAAGCAGAGGGAGCTCCCACGCTGTTGTGGGAGGGGATCCCAGAGATCGAAATCCCTGAGGGAGAGAGGGAGAGAGAGCTCCCACGGTACCGTCAGAGGCTATCCAGAGACGGAGTCCACACAGGTAAGGGAGTAGCGGGGATTTTAACCCCAGAGTTACTCCCGCCCCATTCAAGTTCCCATCCAGTGAAAGGAGCTTTTCCAAACGTCCTCTGGAGTGACTGATTTTCGACTTTGATGTTGGATTGGTTGCCTGGCCCGCAATCAACACCTCCTCCCTCAGAGCTCTTGGGTGGGCTTCCTAAACAAAGGAAGCTCCCCTGGGCTTTCTACCAGCTCAGGTACAGGAAAGTTAGACAAAGAATTCTAAGTTCCCAGATCACTGGGAAGTTTCTGCCTTTAAAACCACATCCCTTGTGGACACGGTTTTCCTTGACACAATCCCTCACTGAGATCCAGGGTTCAGTGTGCTTCAGAATTACCTGGAGAACTTGATTTCTAAGCCCCAGAATCAGAGACTGGGATTCAGGAGGTCCAGAGTGGAGGCCAGCATCTGATTTTTAATAGTCTCCATCGAGAGATTCTGCTGGTTATTTGGCTGAACTCTAGGTTCTTAAATTTAGAGCCAGGGGTCTGGTGACACAGTGGCCACAAGAAACAAAGAAGCAGGTCAAGTCACCTGAAGAAGAGAGCCTGTGCTTCTGCGAGAGAGAGGAAGGCAGGAAAGTGCCTGGGAATGGCCACAGTTACATTCTGATGGAGAAGCAAGAAAATCATAAATGGAGTCCAGAGAAGGGAGGAGAGTGGAATTAGGTAGGAGATCCCTGTCACCCAATGCTAGCAGGAACACTAAGGTTATGTCATTTGGGCACAGGAGGGAAAGGCGGAGGGGTCAGAGGAGCAAGAGGGTCATCCTGGCAGATCCAGACCCAGGACCTCATCAGCATGACAGCTGGACTGGGGCTGGCTCTGAGGCCAACGTGGTACAGTCCCACTGCTGAGTGTCACACAGTCACAGCCCCCACAGCTTGGAGCTGATCAGGTGTCTGTGTAAATCTTCCTGTGAGTACAAAAGGGGCTTATTCTATAAATCCCTGCCGGGTTGGGATGGTAATTCATATTTAAATCTCTGCCCCCAGCCTTGACAGGGAGCTACCTAGCAAATCTCTGGGGAGGCATTTATTCATCCTGCAAATCTCCCCTGGCCGCCTGAGCAGGGGGTCACCATTTCGGGGCCCTCTGAGGGGAATGTGAATTATCAGACCTCTTTCTCTGGAAGCTCAAAGCTAAGGCCTGTGTAAGCCTTGCCTACAGGGTGTGGGAGAAGAAAATCTCTAAACTAGTTCCTTATTAGCCTAGAGGTAGACAAGATAGACTATGCTGCTCTCTGCAAGGGGCCAATGGGAAAAGCATATACTAAGTATCAAAGTTGGAGCTTTGATTACCACCCATTTAGGAAGTAATTGAATCTTCCATTCTCTCTGCCTCTTCCTTGATTCCAAATCAACTTCCATTAGTACACAGGGGGTGGACATTTGATTTTTAGATCTGACTTTACAAACAATTCTGGGAACTGCAGATTTTAAAAATAAAACAGAAAAGGAAGCATCCCAAAACACTGAAATGCTTCCAGGGCATTCCAAGGTGAGCCCACCACCCACCTCGTGGTCCTACAAATAGTGACAAAATCTAGGCCAATCAGCAAAACTCAAGGAAGTTCTCCTGAAAGGCTATGTGTATTTCCTGAACACCCAGCTCTGCACCTTCACCAACCAGGAAAGCTGCTCTATTGAAAAACAGGAAAAAAAAAAAAAGCCATGATCACGGCTGGGCACAGCGGCTCATGCCTGTGTCATCTCAGCACTTTGTGAAGCCTGACCTGAGGTCAGGAGTTCAAGACCAGCCTGGCCAACGTAGTAAAACCTCATCTCTACCAAAAATACCAAAATAAGCTGGACGTGGAGCCTGAGGCAGGAGAGTCTCTTGAACCTGGGAGGCAGAGGTTGCAGTGAGCCAAGATCATGCCACTGCCCTCCAGCCTGGGTGACAGAGTGAGACTCCATCTCAAAACAAGCAAACAAACAAATCAAGATCACAGGAGATAATTTAGAGAATTGGCCAAATCTGAGGATGAGGCATAGCTGGGAATGGGCATAGTTCTCTAGAGGAAAGAGGGCAGAGAATAAGCTTCCTTGGTGAAATAAAGGACACCTAGTTAAATTTAAGTTGGATATAAACAACGATAACAACACAACTTAGTGTAAATATAGTCCACTAAATATTTGGGACACATTTATGCTAAAAAAGGACCTAATATTTTATCTGAAATTCAAATTTAACAGGGCGTCCTATATTTTTATCTGTGGAATCTGGCCAACCTAGGAGAAAAGAGTCCACAAAATATACTGGTTTCATTGTGGGCACAGGTGGCTATCTGAAGTAAGCAAACAGGAGGGAGAGTTCCCCCTGCCATGCCAACTGTGCCCCTAACTTGGGGAGCTAAATGTGTGGCCAAATACCTTTAGCCACAAGGCTGAAATTCTGTGTGGACACTGGCGAGGTGGAACCTAACTCTGAATCTTAACAAAACCAGGATAGCTTTAGATCCCAGTCTCACATAACATGGGCACTTGGGCAGTGGGAAGCCACAGCCATTTAGAAAGCAGTTCCAAGTCTTTGTACACCACTAAGAAGAGAATTTCAGGACAGGATGTATGCTTGAGCAACAAAACAGTACTGAATGCCCCCTGGATGCTGGACTTGCTGGAGGATCCAAAGGAAACAGAAGATTGGTCCCTTCCCTAAAGGAGCTTCTCATTGCACTTGAGGAGACAAAGACTTGATGCATTTCTACCTGCATCAAGCAGCTATCAAGTGGTCCATCAGTTCCTTCGCAGCAGTCCAGGAGCAGAGGTTAGGTTGGTTTGCACACTTCCACAGACTAGGCCAATAGGGAGACAATGAGCCTAAATGTATTTAGACAGCTTGTTGATACAGCAACAGGGACATTGCAGTGCGGTTCCCGGAGCCCCAGTTCCAACAGGACAACACGGCAAGGGCCGGGTGCTGCCTGCACATGCAGTGGATGGGCATTACAGCACAAAAACCCGAGACTAGGAAAGAAGCTCATCTTACGTGGGGCTGTGAGCATGCCTGCCATCTTCTTCCGTGAAGAAATAAACTTGTTTTATTACCCTGGAATATTAGCAAATCTCTCAAAGGAGGGAATACATCTATCTTTACTATCTGAGAATATAAATAAATTTGCTCCGGCCGGGCACGGTGGCTCACGCCTGTAATCCCAGCACTTTGGGAGGCCGAGGCGGGTGGATCACGAGGTCAAGAGATCGAGACCATCCTGCTCAACATGGTGAAACCCCGTCTCTACTACAAATACAAAAAATTAGCTGGGCATGGTGGCGTGTGCCTGTAGTCCCAGCTACTCAGGAGGCTGAGGCAGGAGAATTGCCTGAACCCAGGAGGCGGAGGTTGCGGTGAGCCGAGATCGCGCCATTGCACTCCAGCCTGGGTGATGAGCGAAACTCCGTCTCAAATAAATAAATAAACAAATAATAAATTTGCTCCACAGTGAGTCACTGTCTCCATGCTTACACAAACATTCCTGAAAAGATAGCTCTGGAGCAGCTGACTACTCATGCCTAGACATGTAGAAACGTGAGTTTCATGGACAGCCATCTCCCAACAGCAATACACAGCCTTATATGATGAAGAGTTAATGAAATGGTAAGATTTTAACGGGTGTGGTTTGAGAAGGAGCTTGATGGCAGCTATTAAGGTTAAACTATGCTTCATCAAGGAAGAACTTGACATTGTCCCTGAAGACCTTGTAAATAATGTCCAATATTACCAGCCCATTTTATCCACCAAAACAGGGGTCAGCAAATGTTTTCTTTAAAGAGTCAGATAATAAATATTTTAGGTTTTGAAGACTACATAGCCTCTCTCACAACTATTAAACTCTGCTGTTGTGGTGTGAAAGCGGTCATAGACAATAAGTAAATGAATGAATGTGGCTCTGTTCCAATAAAACTTTACCTTCAAAAGCAGGCATAGTCTGGATTTGTCCCATGGGCTATGGTTTGTCAACTCTGCATTAGAACATGCAACAATTAACATTCAGACAGATGCGACAGGATCATCAATTGTGGGAGATGGTAGAAGGAATTTATTCCAGGGGAAGACGGTGGGATGGAAAAGCACTGAATAACAAAGAAAGGAATAGAGAAAATACCTTGATGAGGTAATGCTAGGGTTCTTCATCACTCTGAAATTCCCTAAATGTTTAAGGATTGGGTAGAATGACTACAACGTATACGGGCATTCTGGACTTTTCCCCAAATATAAGAATAAAGTCAGAGTACTGAGTAAACTTAATCTATGTATTTGTATCCAAGTTCTACAAGAGCAGAGCAGGCTACAGAATCTTACTCACAGGGTATCACCTGGGTTCCCTGAAATAAATGATAAGAGAGACTTTGAGTCCGAGGGCCCCGGACCTGTCCCGAACACCTGGATGAAGTCTTCATCAGGGATTCCTGCAAGTATTTCCTGAGGCAGAAGACAGTCAAAAGGTCAGGGCTTTGTCTTGAGAAATCTAGTTCACGATAAGAGATACACATTTTGGAGTATGATACTATGTGGTGAGGTGACAGACGTGGAGACATCTTCTTTTAAAAGAAGAGTCTATTACTTACAGTTCCAAGAGGAAGGGGCACATCACACCATGTGTGGCCACAGGGAAGAATGAGGTCAGTCAGGAAGCAGAAGGGTGAGGAACAAGCACGGGCAAAACCTTTCCTGTTTTCACAGAGGGCATGGGTGGAGCAGAGTAAGCAGCCGAGCAGGTTGAGGATTGGACAGTTCTGATAACTTTGGCAGGCTCCAGGCTATGGGGTGGTCTCTGTTTGTCTGGTTCCTGGCCCTGGGGTGATTTAGGGCAGGGAGACAGACTGGAGGAGCAGATAGAATAAAGACAGTGGGGATGTGAACTCACGATTGGTTGGTTTGCATACTAAATACACACTCTCAGGTAAACTGTTTGCTCACTCTAGCAATGAGCTAAGCCTGGGATGGGCAGTTTGCCCCTAGGTCTGCAAAGTCCCAAGATGTCAAAGCCTCAAAAATACAGAAAATAAAATACCCAACCCCTCAAAAATTTTGTTCTAAGAGTACGGAAACAAGAGCAACAGACTAAGGAGCTTAATCTCTTGGAGATCTTGTGGACTGAGTTATGATCTTTGTAGAAAATCCTCCCTTCATACTCAGGTGGAAATAGAGGCCCACACTAAGGCGGTAGGAGCAGAAAATAACTTAAAGAAAGAAAGCAGCCTTTCAAGAGGATAGTAATTCATAAGGCAGTGTTGGTAAGCTTATGTGAATGGTGCCTCTGGATTGTGCAGTGCACCCTCTGCACAACTGTATACAGCTGCCCAGTTTTTGAGTGCCCTGGACACACAAGAAAGGGAGGGCATATCAGTCAAGGCTTTTAGTCACAGACAACATCTACTTTAGCTAGTTCAATAAAAAAATGTTAGGTCATTTATAGCACTGGGGCTCAGAAAACCATATCCCAGTATATGGTGCTTTGGCATGCCAAGCACTCTGAATTAAAGAAAATTGGAAGGTCTTTCTCACCTTGTTTTTACCCCAAGGGTAGGGAGGGGTTCGTGTTCGTTCTCTCTCTCTCTCTCTCTCTCTCTCTCTCTCTCTCTCTCTCTCTTTCTCTCTCTCTGTCTCTATCTTTCTCTTTCTCTGAAGTTTTCATATTTGACGGAGGGAAGTTTTTCCAAAAGAAATACAATTGTCTTTAAACCCCTGTCCGAAATTTTCTTAGCCAGGGAGGATTAATCATCAAATACGAAAACAAAAGTCATCAGCATGCCCCCACCCAGACAGAGTTTTCATCTACTCATCTGAGGGATATTACCTGAGAGACTTTATCTTCCTAGTAAGACAACCTTTGTTCCCAGTGTGGTTCTGCCCCTCACCTTCCCACAATGCGTCACCATCTCCCCGAGGCCCAGAAGAACCTCATCCCAGGCTATTATCTGTTCTTCAGCCCCATCGCATCCCCTGGAGATGTTTCCTCTTCCTCCTAAACCCCTGCATTCCCCGCTGTCCCCTCCCCTAGGAAGCAGGTGTTTAAGCTTTTCTCTGGCCCGTCTTTGAGTTTCACATTTTGTGTGACTCCCTTGTGTTTGCATATTAATGAATTTCTATGCCTTTTCTCCTGTTAATCCGCCTGTTGTCAGTTTATGTCAACAGACTCAATTATCCAACCTTCAGAGGGTGGAGAGAAAGTTCCCTTTGCTGTGCCAGCTGGAGGGCTAGAGAGTGACATCCAGGGGCAAAGCAGCCGGAGAGAGAGAACACCCAGCTACAGTACAGAGAGAGCTCCTCTAGCAGAAATGCCACTGCTGCTGCTTTCTGCTGCTTGGCAACTTGATGCTAGAGACTGAACTCTAGGGGCAGAAACTCTACCCCAGCTGCCCCAGAAGAACCAGCTATGCCTGCCAGAAGGTTAAGTCCCTAAATCATATGAGGATTCCTAAATGCCAGGGAACCTGGGGGGTGTGGGTGTGTTGGCCTTTAGGCATTCTCGCTCAGGAAGGCAAATTGAAAGGGCACTGAAACCTGGGTTAAATGAGCCAATTTATGCCGCAGTGAAAAATGAGAAACTTGGAGTTTCAGGAATAAAACTGGGGGTGAGAGGCAACTACCACTGGGATTTTCACCTGAGTCCTTGACTGTCCTCATGCCAGCATGAGCTGGGAGCAAAGGCTAAAGAGTCTGAAGTAAGAAGCACCAGAACTCTTAAGTAGACAGCCTTTAGCTCAAAGACACATTCCCAAAACAAGGAACTACATCACATGTGAAGTCTGAAGTAAGAAGCACCAGAACTCTACATAGACAGTCTTTAGCCCAAAGATACATTCCCAAAACAAGGAACTAGATCACATGCAAAGTCTGAAGTAAGAAGCACCAGAACTCTAAGCAGACGGCCTTTAGCCCAAAGACACATTCCCAAAACAAGGAACTACATCACATGCTAAGTGCCACATAGAATATTTATCACTTTAAGAATACCATTTTGAATTCTTTTGCAAAGTGAATCACCATCCTTCTATATTCCTTTCCTGTGTAACTGGATTTAATATATTGCACTTTCTTACATCAAGGTATATTGTCCCATTGGAGTCTTTTAAAAGAACAGAACATCACAAATCTCATGAAAAGAGGCCATAAACAGTCTCGGTTTTGACCTAACAGGCACCACATAACTGCACGTGGAAACTGACAGCCGTTAATGCCGTCATTCCATTTCAACCTTCCAAATTCAGAGCGGGAACTCATTAGTTTGGACGTGGAGGGAGAGCTGCATGATCCTCATACCTGGCCATGTCTGCACTGTAGCCAAAGCCCTCAAAGGATCAACTCAAATGTAGATCACGGGCCCCATATTCACATGAGTGCTATAAATACTCACCATGGTGCCACTGGATGCGAGGAACGGGTAATCAATGCTCTTATAAAAAGCAGCCGGCAGATGGTAATTAACGCCTCACACCTTCCCTCCTCAACATGCAAAGTAGAATTGCTACAGTGGCAGCAGCACAGAGAGGGGTGCTGGGCTTCACGTCCAAGCTTTCACTCTTATTTATTATCTTAATTTTTTTTTTTTTTTTTTTTTTTTTTTTTGCCCAGAGAGCTGGAGGCCAAAGCAGCACATTATGGAAGATTTCTCTACCTGCTCACTCAAATCTCAGCTCATAATGGAAGTTAGCTCTCGTTAATGGATTCATGTACTCCTTCCCCAGTGCCTTGTCAAATAATAGCACAGTCAAAGCAATAGCACAGAGTCCACACTCACACATCTCACAAGCCCAGCAGGAGGAGGGGGCTTGTTTATTGCACTGTCTGGCGCAGAATCAAATTATTTATGGACCATTTAGATGCAAATGTATCACTCATTTAGCAAACATGCTGCATATGCAGACAATTTAGCCAAACAATGGACCTATAAGGACATCCCCGCTAATCTCTGAGTATCAACTGTGCCTTTTCAAAGGGGATTTGGATTTTCTGTGAATTGATCAAACTTGACAAGTAATTTCTACCTAATGTTGAGGCCAGCCTCTTCTGTCTTCACCATCTGCAGGTGAAAAATCCTATTTTCTGCTAGTGACGAGGTTATACAAAAGGCTACAGACGCGGGTTAAGGAAGAGAAAAGATTTTGTGCCCACAACTCTGTCGCCACAGAAAATAAAACCATTCTGAAGGATCTATTTTGTTTGGTTGCTTTGAAATTACAAAACATTTTCATTCAACACACGCCTCATCCCCCAACCCATTTATGCTTCCTGAGCTATTGCAGGAGAGGGAGCTGTGGCGAAATCTAAGCCATCTTTGTACAAAGAGAGAGCGTGATCTTGCACACCCACTCAGAAGGATGTCGGAACCTCTGCCTGGGAATTGTAAAAAAAGCCTCGGCTGTTACAGCAACTCTCGGAATCAATGAAAACCGTATTAGGGAAAGAGATACCAAATCTGAAAACTCCACTAGTCCTGAAGTTTATTATCAAAATGTCAGCCTGATTCAGCTGCGCTAAACAATTTGGCGAATAGGACAAAGGAAACATAATAAGCACAGCAGGTCAGGCAGGTAAAATGGAATTAGGCGAATTCTTCTGCTGCAGGCTGGGAGACAGGGGCAGAGGGGCTGTGCTGCCTCAGTGAGGTCTGGAGATCGGGCTCTAAATATTTTAATTTCACAACTAAAACTTACATGCGTTGCTGTCCTGGTGCCAAATGAAGAATCGTTTTTTAAAAAATCGCATTGTCCTTGTCCTCTTCCCATGTCTAAATGGAGAAATGGTAACGTGTGATCTGTCCATCACCTCCTCAAGGAGACTGAGCCCAACAGAAAACGCCAATGACCATTTCCAACACATTCATTTTTTTTTTTTTGAGATGGAGTTTCACTCTTGTTACCCAGACTGATGGCAAGATCTCGGCTCACCGCAACCTCCGCCTTCTGGGTTCAGGCAATTCTCCTGCCTCAGCCTCCCGAGTAGCTGGGATTACAGGCAAGTGCCACCATGCCTAGCTTATTTTTGTATTTTTACTAGAGACGGGGTTTCACCTTGTTGACCAGGAACGTCTCAATCTCTTGACCTCGTGATCCACCCGCCTCGGCCTCCCAAAGTGCTGGGATTACAGGCTTGAGCCACTGCGCCCGGCCTCCAACACATTCTTTAACTAAGTTACCTCTCGTTTTGATGGAAGGCCAAGCAAACGCCTGGATTCAACTGACAAGTGATAAAATGCCTGTGACATGATCCAGGAGCACTGGGCTAGGTGCCTTTTAAAGTTCTTAAGAAAAAAAAACAAAACTTGATATGGTTTTCTAATAATTCAACATATTTTGTAAATAGAACTCACATCAAATGAATTGTAATTTATCCTCATCTACCCTCCTCTGTATCTCCGTCAGTCTACACACACACACACACACACACACACACACACACACACACACACAGTACCCACACTCATTTTCTACTCTCCAGTCCTTACAACTGCTAAGGAAATCCAGAGCCTCACAGTAGTTAAAGTGGCAAAAATAGATTTTACTCAGGAACAATTACAGGAGAAGAAAAAACCTCAGTATAGAACGGGGCTCAATTCTGAATACAGCCATCGCAAGTGGGGATTTATAGCCAAGGAGCAGAGTGGCGAGGGGGCTGGTAGATAGAAAAATACTAAAAGGAGACAGCAAGGTAGGGCAATTCTTGACAAACTGACCTAACAGGAGCCAGGCATGGTGGCTCACTCCTGTAATCCCAGCACTTTGAGAGGCTGGGACTGGTGGATCACTTGGGGCTCTCCTCCCGGCCTCTTAGACCCTTCCTGCTTTTTCACCTCATCTCCAGGGCACTGGCGTTCCCTGGATTCTTCCTCTCCATCTCTGCTTCTCCAAGACATGTCCACATTTTCAGAAAGACCACATTGTACATGGCAATGTCTCTCGAGGTATCTGAAATGCCACGTAAAGTATCCTATAGGATAGCATGTTGTACTTGAAGCTGTCACGCTCATGGTGATTTCAGTATGGTGAAAATATCTGACTATTTCACATTGAAATGCATACTATGTTATTGTGAACAGCTGTTTCTCCTCTATATTACACTTACTGTATTATAATTTCTGAAATTGTAAGAGTAGTTTTGTTACATTATTTGTAAAATTTATTTTAGACGGGTTGATAATATTGCTCTCTTTTATACCTTGTGGTTAATCTTTCTTTTCCAGACCCACTCCTCCTTCCCAAAGCCTTGTCTGGATTCCAGAATCATTATTTGCCACACCCCCCACATCTGAATCGTTATATTTCCAAATCCTTGCCTCTGCAATACTCCCTTTGCACTGCCGGAAAGATTACCATTATGTAGCACACGTAAGTCCATGTCACTCCCCTGCTGCAAAGTCCACCATGGATCCCCAGTGCCTCAGGAGGGGACTGTAACTCTCCAGCCTGGCATGTGAAGCCACTGCCACCGGGCCTCTGCTACTTTTCAAGCTGCATCCCCCCAGGGGTCCGCCCCACATCCCGTGCTTCTGTGGGAGACTGGAATACACCACCCCAAAATATGAAGGATTGTTGAGCTGAATTAAGAAGGAAATGTAGGACAGCTCTCTGCCCTGCCTCTATTTGCCTAAAAACAGGACACAGATTTGCAAAGACAAAAGATAACTTCCCCAACCCCACAAGGGAAAACACACATCAACCACTGAAGACAACCTGGACCCTGAGGTCTGTTTCTCCCACTGTATTCTCACTAGATGAGTGTCTCCTGACACCGCGGAGATTTCCACCCACATGTCAAGCAGTCAGTTCTGCAGCAGGCTCCAGCTGGGTGTCCGCTCATTCAGTTCAGTTCTGATGCTGTCTACCTGGAGACAGCACCACATCACACTGGCTGAGGACTCCTTCCACAAGACCACCCCTACTTCCAGTGCTGACTGCAAGCACCAGGTTGTTTAGCCCGTGCTTCTGATCAACCAGCTGTACATTGGGGTTCCCAAGACCCCCCCCTTGGGTTTGATGAATTTGCTAGAGCAGCTCACAGAAATCAAGGAAACAGTTAAATTTACTGGTTGATCATAAAAGATATTACAAAGGATTCAGAAGGAGAGATGGATGCATAGGATGAGGTATGGGGGAAGCTCCAGGCATGCCACCCTTCAGGAACCTCTGGAAGTTCACTGAACCCTATCTTTTTTGGTTTTTTTTTTTGTTGTTGTTGTTGTTGTTTGAGATGGAGTCTCGTTCTATCACCAGGCTGGCGTGCAGTGGTGGGATTTCAGCTCACTGCAACCTCTGCCTCCCAGGTTCAAACAGTTCTCCTGCCTCAGCCTCCGGAGTAGCTGGGAGACTACAGGCATGCACCACCACACCCACCTAATTTTTGTATTTTTAGTAGAGATGGGGTTTCACCATGTTGGCCAGGATGATCTTGATCTCTTGACCTCATGATCTGCCTGTCTTGGCCTCCCAAAATATTGGGATTATAGGCGTGAGCCACCGCGCCCGGCCTTGGGTTTTGACGGGAGCTTCATTACGTGGGCATGATTGATGCATCCTTGGCCATTGGTGGTCAGCTTAATATTACTTCGGCGCTTGTTCCCTCCTTAGAGGTTGAGGGTGAGGCTGAAGTTTCCAACCCTCTCATCCTCCCTTGGTTTTGCCACCAGTCGGCTCATTAGCAAATGGAAAGACGTCTCTTTGGAGATTCCGAGGGTTTTAGAAGTTGTATGACGAGGCAAGACCAGATACATATTTCACAATATCACAGACCCTTATCAGCCCAGAGGAACTGACATTCACAAGCTTTCCCAGCTAGTTTTTCCCACATGTATCTGCCTTCCCACAGTTTACTGCCCCAGAGACTCAAAGTCCTTTTCCTTCATTTCGTCGCTTCTCTAAAAATGTCCTGCTCTTTGTTGAAGATGCCGTAAGCTGGGACTCCCACCTTTTTGCTGAGACTCCCACCTTTTTGCGAACTGCTCATCTCTGGATGTCTCCCATATGTTTATACGACATACACGTTAATAAACTTGCTTTTCTCTGACTGACCTGTCTTTGGTTACAGTTTATATTCCAACTAATAACTTGAGAGAGCTGAAGAAAAAGTTATTTTTCATCCTTTACACTTCAGTAACTGGGATTTACTCCTGTAGACCTTTGTATAAACTGTTCCCTCTGCTGGAACTCTCTTTCCCTCCTATCATGACAATATGAGCCTGCAAAACTCAGACCAAGGGTCACCACTCAGTGAAACCTTCTCTGCCCCAGCTTCCACTTCTGCCATTTCTCCTGGGCGCTCTACTGGAACCCCGTTAGAGAAAGCATCCACTTATTCCTCCTGGCACCAGAGCTGCTGTTTCCAGGCCTCTCCCTAAGCACGGTGCCAGTCACTTGAGCCAAGACGGTCTCGTTCACCTGTGTATACCCCTCAGTGTCTAGCATTTTGACACAGTCGGGCCTCAAGAAATGCTTATCAAGTTGAACTAAAATAGCAAATCCTGCTAGAGCTGGTGAAAGTTGTCAGAATCAAAATGGAGTCACCAATGTTAAGAAAACTTTGACAAATACAGTCCAGGAAGGCCGTGAGAGCAGTTCTCATGCTTGTATGCCTGATAACGACAGATCTACGAGATCCACAACCTTGCACAAAGGCCATCTCAACCTTACGCAAAATGATTCCTCTGCAAGGACATCTGCCCCGCAGCTGCCTGTCCAACCTTCAGCTGGCAGCATCTTTGTTATCGATCGTTGTCGCCAAGGATAATTATTTTAAAACAATCATGGAACCCTCCTCATTTTTCCCTTTAAAAACCCCTGTCTTCGTTTACCTCCCTGAACATGCACGTAGTTTACTGTGCGTGCCTGTTCCCACTGCAATGCTGTATTACGAAATAAATATCATTTTCTGTTAAAAATCCTCTCTCTGTCTGTTATTTAGGTTGACAAGCTCAAAGTACTTCTGGAGAGATATGGGTCTGGTGAGACTGGAAAGGAAGACAGAGCTGCTGTCTCCACAGTCCTATCAACGGAGCTAAGGCCAGGGCTCCCCCAGACATTTCCATCCTAGTATTTTAATTAAAATCAGGAGCACACATCAATAAAACAATGAGAAATAAATGAAGCATTTTTTTTTAAAGAAACACAGTAATGCTGACTCTACTCCCAGAGCTTTGCTTCCAAGTCCGTCTTCTCTGCCCACCACCATCAGCTCAGCGGCAGACGTTCCTCCCAGCGGCACTGCTGGGGTCAGTGAGACTCGACTGCCAACACACCATTCATTCAGCGGTGGGCCTGGGGTCAGGACGGCCCTGGGGACCATCATCCCTGCCGGCAGCAGCCACGCACAAGGGACTGCAGTGCTCAGCACTCAGCACTGCCCTTTACCTCTTTGCCGCCTCCACAGTCATCTGACCCCGTCTGGACCCTCCCGGGTTCGTGCCCCCAGCCTGCTTTCCCTTCTGTCTCTGCCAGCTCTGCCCACGTGGCCCACTTCCACTCTACTTTCTGCATCATTCTCACTTCACCCACCTCCCCTCACTCTCCGTTCTCCTGCAACTCGGACCATCTCTCAGGCCCTGGAATTTGTTCGGTGTCCTGTGTTTTCTCCTCTGCTTGCAACGCTCTTCCTGCCGACCCCACCTGGTTTTTCTGGGTAATTTCCATGCCTCCTTCATGCCTCAAGCCAATCTTTCCTGACACCTCCAAGTCTAACGTGTGCGCTCCGTTAAATCCTTCTGCTGTGAGCTCCCTGAGTCCTGTTACCCCGTAACACTGGTCACACTTACAGAAGCTTGTGTTTTGTTGGGTTTTTCTATCACAAAAAAGATGAAAGGCAATTATGATCCACTAGGGACAGGTTACGCGTTTCCACAGCACGATTACTATGTGAATGAATGACATTATGTTCCTGAAATAAACAGCTGCACCATGTGATGGTAAACATTCTATTGTCGGTCAAATTATGTGAGTTGGTTTTACTTGATCTTAGTCAATTTTCTTCACTCTATTTATAGCAGAAAAGCCAGAAATTTTACTTTCTGTTTACCTTTGCATTTTTGCCATAAACCTGCTGCTGCATTGAATTCTGGATACATTTACAAAGTTTAAATTGTTTCTGGTTGACGTCCAAATAAAAATGATCGAGAAAAAACAATGATTAAAATATGTTTACAAGTTAGTTTTGAAAGATCATTTTTACTCTTAGCAGCAAATACAATGCTCATCATGCAAATCCTGTAGGTATTGCTACTGGTATCCCCAACAACTTTTAAGATCATTTTAACATTCTTGATCTTAAGATCTTTTCATTTACAATATAAAATTTGGAAAGTAACCAGTGGTTGAAAAAATATAACTGTTTAAGTGTAATTAAGAAGCCAAATAACCATGTGGATAAATAAACATGGCATGATTTGTCTTTGCAGAACTCAGGAACAGCTAAAATAGAGAAGCACAGAGCAAGGTGGTGATGGAGGGGGCATTGCTCAGAGCCTCTGGAGCTTCCGCGCCCTCTCTGAGCACTCACCCTCCCAGTCCCTCCATGGTTCACCAACTGGGAAGCTTCTCTAGTCACTTGCTTTACATTTGTCTTCTCGGATCTGTATCTGTTCCCCAGGTCCCCATGGCCCAACACAGGGTGTGGCACACGAGAGGAAATCAATAACTATTTGCAGAATTGAAATAAGTGTCCCAACTGGGTTGGGCTGTGTATTTCGTGTGAATGTCAGACCACAGGCCGGACGTTGTTCCCAAAGTGTTGGGGGAACAGCCCGGAACAAGGCAGGCAGACTCCCTGCTGTCAAGGGTCTTCTGTTCCAATGGGAAGAGACAGATTTTAAAAAGACATAAAGAGATGACAAATGAATATAATTACTTCCAGCAGGGACGTGATTGAAAAAAGTTAAAAATCCTCCGTTTCTTCACTGACCTGTTAAAGTTGACAAAATTATATAAGCTCCAACTCCCTTAAAGTCTGTGATCAAAATTAGAATAATGTCAATGAGAAAGAAGCAAGACCCATGGCTTTTGGGTTGACAGCCGGGGTGTCAGCCACCTTCCATCACGTGGGATCCGTCTCTCCCACCATCCCTGTGTCTACACCACATGTCCAGCTCAGGCCCTCTTCAGTTCCAGTTATTGGCAAATGTCTCCCTCTCCATTTGTGAACAGGAAGGCAAAGACCATCGCTTCCCCAACCCTGCACACAGCCCAGCATGCAGGAGGAGCTCAAAAAACATTCGCTACTTTTGATAAAGCTGAACTTTATGCACAGAGAAATAGAGCAAACAGCAACTTGAGTTTTATAAACTCTGAAATAATCATTCTACACGATTCTTGGTCTTTCTGAAGGTATCCACTGTTGGAAATTTGGGAATTGGCTGGTGTGACACTGGTGAAAGACCCTGTTCTGTTGTAACTCAGTTTCCCAAGCAGTTTGGTTCACTGAGCTTCTTCTCCATGCCTAGCCCCAGACCACCCATCACCCATGTCAATAACAGCTTCCTCTGGGGCTCACCAGGAACAGGCCCCTACTCATGCAGAAGTTGGAAAATATAGTTCCACACAAGTTCTCACCGTTCCAGTGCAAGTCCGAACCAAGCCCCATGGACTGGGCACATCCAGAATGTGAGGCAAGGCAGGAGCATCTCAAGAGCCTGGGGAGGGTGAGCAACTTTTCAAAAGGGAGGCATCGAGTTGCCCCATTCCTCTCTCCCATGGGGTGTCAGAGGAAAAGCAAAAGGAGGAAGACTGCTAGCTGGTAGCACTCCGAGGGAAGTGGCAGGGCAATGAGAGAGGCAAGAGAAGTGTTGAGCTTGGGAGGGGAGACAAGGATGGAATCAGGCCAGATCAGCGCTTCTCATGCTTTAAGGGTGTCCCAAACCACCTGGAGATCTTGTTTCTGTTTTGTTTTATTTATTTATTTCTAGAGATAGGATCACCCACTCTCTTCCAGGCTGGAGTACAGTGGCGTAATCATAACTCACTGTGGCTTGAACTGCTAGTCTCAAGTGAACCTCTTGCCTTAGCCTCCCATCTAGGCAGGGCTACAGGCGTGCACTACTAGGTCCAGCTAATTTTATACCTTTTTTCTTTTGTATATATAGAGATAGAATCTACGTTGCCCAGGTTGGTCTTGAACTCCTGGCCTCAAGTGATCCTCCTGCTCAGCCTCCCAAAGTGCTGAGATTACAGGCGTGAGCCACTGTGACTGGCTGGAATCTTGTTAAAATGCAGATTCTGAGTCTGTAGGACTGGGTAGAGTCTCAGATTCTGCATTTGACAAGCTCCCAGGTGACATTCATGCTGCTTGGCTTCAGATCACACATTGTATAATAAAGAACAAGATGATTTCTAAGGCCCTTTCTGTTCTGGGATTGAGTCTGACTCTGAAGAGTTAAAACCAGAGTGACCACACTGACTTATGGGTGCTGGGGAAAGAGTCTTTATTCCAAACAGCCATTTGCCCAGATCAAGTGGGACAAGACAGTACTATATAAGAAGGAAAGAACAGATTTTGGAGGCTAAGTACCACCTCTGACAGGAGCATTGAATCACTGCTCATCTTGTGCTAAACACTGTTTGTATTTTACCTGCAAAGCACTACCTTTAACGTTGGTACTCTCATTATCCCCATTTTACAGATGATGAAACTGAGGCTAAGGTCTGGGCATGGTTGCTCATGCCTATAATCCCAGTACTTTGGGACGCCAAAGATTTCTTGAGCCCAGGAGTTCGAGACCAGTCTGGGCAATAGGGCAAAATTCCATCTCTATGAGAAATACAAAGAATTTAGCAGGGCATGGTGGTAAGCACCGATAGTCCCAGCTAATATCAGGAGACTGAGGTGGGATGATCTCCTAAGCCTAGGAAGTCAAGGGTGCTATGAGTCATGATCATAATTCTGCACTCCAACATGGGTAAGAGAGTGAGACCCTGTGATGGTTAATACTGAGTGGCAACTTGATTGGATTAAAGGATACCAAGTATTGATCCTGGGTGTGTCAAAGGAAATTAACATTGGAGTCAGTGGGCTGGGACAGGCAGACCCACCCTTAATCTGGGTGGGCACAATCTAACCAGCTGCCAGCATGGCTAGAATATTAGCAGGAAGAAAAATGAAAAAGGAGAGAGACTGGCCTGGCCTCCAGCCTACATCTTTTCTCCCATGCTGAATGCTTCCTTCCCTCAAACATTGGATTCCAACTTCTTCAGTTTTGGAACTCAGTCTGCTCTCCCTGTTCCTCAGCCTACAGACAGCCTACTGTGGAACCTCGTGATCATGTGAGTTAACAAATTCCCGTGTGTGTGTGTGCACATGTGTGTGTGTGTGTGTGTGTGTGTGTGTGTGTGTATTCCATTAGTTCTGTCCCTCTAGAGAACCCTGACTAATACAGACTTTGGTAACAGAATTGGTTCTAGAGGAACAGAATATTAAGGATGCAGTTCTTTCATTGGTTTTGGGGTTTCTAGAGTTGGCTGCTTAATATGATTAGATTCAAAACTGCTAAGCACCCTACTTCTAGTACAGAGAACACTGATAGTCCTTGGCCTGAACTGTTTAGAGAGTTATGCAAAATAAATGCATTCGACATTCCTGATTCATTGCTCATGAGAGGCAAGGAGTTTAGTGACTCTACACACAATACCTTGGACTACATGTGGAGAACCAAGGAACATAATGAAGCTGGTTGGTTGCTCCTAAGTTCAGTGGACAAAGTGATGAAAGAAAATGATGAACTCAGGATTTCTATTTCCCAGCTTCAGAAGCAAATACTGAGCCTCAAATCTGTTAAGATCACCCTGAGAGTCTTATCTCCTGTAGAGAAAGAGCTGAAATTGTGGGAAAACAGATACAAGCTCTTATCTTGCAAGTGGCTGACCTGCAATGATAGGTGCATGCACCTGCCTCACCAGGTGTCTACTGTTAAAGTAAGGGCATTAATTGGAAAAGAACAGAATCCTGCAACTTGGAATAGGGACTTGTGGGAGGACCCTGATGAAACTGGGGATGCTGTGTTTGTAAACTCTGATTAACCTTTTTGCCAAAGGAACAGCTTCCCCGTCCCCAGTAGTGGCAACATCCCTTCCCTGACCCATCAGCCTTTCCACCTTTGTCTGAGGAGATAAAGCCTGTGCTGCCTGGGGCACAGTGATGGCCTCCACTGAAGCAGCTGGCAGGCAAGATCACCTCACTTCCCCTCAGGAGCTGTCCCCAACACCCCTGTTTGCTTCTAGACCTATAACTAGACTAAAGTCCCAGCAGGTCCCTAGAGGTGAAGTTGAGAGTGTGATCCATGAGGAGGTAAGCTACACTAAAAAAAGAACTGCCTGAGTTTTCTAATTTATATAAACAGAAATCTGGACAGCAGGCATGGGAACGGATACTAAGGGTATGAGATAATGGTGGAAAGAACATATAGTTGGATCAGGCTGAATTTACTGATTTGGGAACACTAAGTAGAGACTCTGCATTTAGCATTGCAGCTTGGGGAGTTAAAAAAAGTTCTAATAGTTTATTTGCTTGGTTTGCTGAAATATGGATTGAAAGATGGCCTACTGTGAGCAAGCTGGAAATGCCTGATTTCCCTTAGTTTAAAGTAGTGGAAGGGATCCAAAGGCTTAGAGAGATTGAGAGGGTGGAGCGGATTAGTCACTTCAGACCTACTCATCCCAGCTGGGAGGGTCCAGAAGATATCCTCTTGACCAATGCCTTGCAAAACAGATTTGTGAGGTCAGCACCTGCATCTTGGAAGTGCCCTGTAATTGCTTTTCTCTGTATGTCAGATCTAACAATGAGAACCACAGTCACTCAACTACAAATTTAAATACAATGGGAATAATTGGATCCCCAGGTGGCAGGGGCCAAGTGGTGGCACTCAACTTTCAAAGGCAAACTGGGCATAGCTACTGTAATGGAGAGCAGAGGCAAAGTGGCAATCAGAATAGTGTGACTCATGTAGAGCTCTGGCATTGCCTAATGAATGATGGTGTTCCTAGAAGTGAAATTGATAGGAAGACTACTGCATTTCTACTTAATTTATACAAGCAGAAAACTTCTATGTTGAATGGACTAAAGACTAATTTGAATGATAAAAACAGAGAATCATGGCCCCTCAATTGATTTCCAGACTTGAGGCAGTTTACAGACCCAGAACTCCTTGAATCAAGGGAGGCCAGGTCTCCTTGAGGAAGGATCCCACCATGTTACTGACAACTTATGCAGCTATTCTTTCTCCCATGCTTCCCCAAGGAGACCTCTGGCCTTTTTCCAGGGTAACTGTGCATTGGGGAAAAGAAAATGATCAGATGTTTTGGGGACTACTGGATACTGCCTCTGAACCGATATTGATTCTAGGGGACCCAAAATGTCACTGTGGTCCTCTAGTTAAAGTAGGGGCTTATGGAGGTCAGGTAATTAACAGAGTTTTAGCTCAGGTCCGACTTACAGTGGATCCAGTGGGTCCCCGGACTCATCCCGAGATCATTTCCCCAGAGCCAGAATGCATAATTGGCATAATAGATACTTAGCACCTGATAGAACCCCTACATTGGCTTCCTGACTGGAAGGGTGAGGGCTATTATGGTGGGAAAAGCCAAATGGAAGCCATTTGAATTGCCTCTACCTAGACAAATAGTAAATAAAAAACAATATTATATCCCTGAAGGGACTGCAGAGGTTAGTGCCACCATCAAGGACTTGAAGGATTCAGGGGTGGTGATTCCCACCACATCCCTATTCAACTCTCCCATTCTGTGTGGAAGACAGATGGATCTTGGAGAATGACAGTGAATTATCATAAACTTAACCAAGTGGTGATTCCAATTGCACCTGCTGTACTAGATGTGGTTTCATTGCTTGAGCAAATTAACACATCTCCTGGTACCTGGTATGTAGCCACTGACTTGGCAAATGCCTTTTTCTCTATTCCTGTCCATAAGGCCCACCAGAAGTAATTTGCCTTCAGCTGGCAAGGCCAGCAATATGCCTTTCTGTCCTACGTCAGCGGTATATCAACTCTCCAGCTTTGCATCGTAATCTTATTCAAAGAAATCTTGATCACTTTTTGCTCCTGCAAGATATCACCCTGGTCCCTTACACTGACAACCTTATGCTGACTACATGCAGTGAGCAGGAAGTAGCAAACACACTGGACTTATTGGTGAGGCATCTGCACGCCAGAGGATGGGAAATAAATCCCACTAAAATGTAGGGAGCTTCTAACTCAGTAAAATGTTTAGGGCTACCATGGTGTGGGCCCTGTTGAGATACTCCTTCTAAGGCAAAGGAGAAGTTGCTACATTTGGCCCCTCCAACAATCAAGAAAGAGGCACCATTCCGAGTGGGTGTATTTGGATTTTGGAGGCAACACATTCCTCATTTGGATGTGTTACTCTGGCTCATTTATCAAGTGACCTGAAAAGCTGCCAGTTTTGAGTGGGTCCAAAACAGAGGAAGGCTCTGCAACAGGTCCAGGCTGCTGTGCCAGCTGCTCTGCCACCTGGGCCACATGACCCAGCACATCCAATGGTGGTCGAGGCATCAGTGGCAGATAGGGATGCTGTCTGGAGCCTTTGGCAGGCCCCCAGAGGTGAGTCACAGCGGAGGCCTCTAGGATTTTGGAGCAAGGCCCTGCCATCTTCTGCAGATAACTACTCGCCTTTTGAGAGACAGCTCTTGGTCTGTTACTGGACTTTGGTGGAAACTGAATGGTCGACTATGGGTTATATCAAGTCACCATGGGACCTGAACTGCCCATCATGAACTGGGTGCTTTCGGACCCATCTAGCCATAAAGTGGGTTGTGCACAGTTGGATTCCATCATCAAATAGAGGTGGTGTATATGTGATCGGGCTTGAAGGCACAATCTGCATGAGCAGGTCCTGAAGGCACAAGTAAGTCATGAGGAAGTGGTTCAAATATCCATGGTCTTCACTCCTGCCACACTCCCTTATCTCCCCCAGCCTGCACAAATGGCCTCATGAGGAGTTCCCTATGATCAGTTGACAGGGAAAGAGAAGAATAGGCCTGGTTTACAGGTGGTTCTGCATAATATGCAGGCACCACCTGAACGTGGACAGCTGCGGCACTATAACCCCTTTCTAGGACACTTTGGAAGGACAGCGGTGAAGGGAACTCTTCCCAGGGAGCAGAACTTTGAGCAGTGGACCTGGATGTGCACATTACATGGAAGGAGACATGGCCAGATGCACAATTATATACTGATTCATGGGCTGTAGCCAAAGATTTGGCTGGATGGTCAGGGACTTGGAAGAAGCATGATTGGAAAATCGGTGACAAAGAAATTTGGGGAAAAGGTATGTTGATGGCCCTCTCTGAGTGGTCAAAAACTGAAGATATTTGTAACCCACGTGAGTGCTCACCGACAGGTGACCTCAGCAGAGGAGAATTTTAATAATCAAGTGGATAGTATGACCCGTTCTGTGGACACCACTCAACCTCTTTCCACAGCCACCTGTTATCGCCCAACGGGCCCATGAGCAAAGTGGCCAAGGTGGCAGGGATGGAGGTTATGCATGGGCTCAGCAACATGGACTTCCACTGACCAAGGCGGACTTGGATCCACCCACTGCTGAGTGCCCAGTTTTCCAGCAGCAGCAGAGACCAACATATATATCCACAACTATCCACTTCTTTCATCAGACTTAAAATAAAAATACACAGTTTATCCTGGGTCTTTGGGTCTTTATTTCTGAAGACTTCCTGTGTCACATAAAACTTTGGTTACATAAATATATTATGCTTTTCTCTTGTTAATCTTCCGTTTGTTTTAAGGGTGTGTTAGGGCTCAGAAAATGATCCCCCAATATAAGTGCTTTGATAGCCAAAGTAGAGAAGCAGCTTCAAGGTCTCTCAGAATCTCCCACCACTGCCTCCTGTCTCTCAATCCTCTGTCTCTCCCCAAGCACAGGATGGAGCTGTTCTCTGAAGTGTCCTTATCTACCTAGAAACCTGACCCCGAGAGAGGCAATTGCTTTTGATTCTTTCCCTTAAATTTTACTAACCAGAGAAGATTAAAACGCAAACCACAGAGAACGGAACTAAAAATGAAATACCACAGCTGGAGCTCGGATGAACTTTGAACTCTGTCCCAAATGATTGTTTGTTCTTTGGTCCGTTCAATTTCCAAAGAAAATCTTTCACAAGCGAATGTCTGCCTCCTGCATCCATTTTCCCCGTAAAATTACTTGTTCCTACACCCCCAACTCCCCTTCCCCTCAGAAGATTATTAAGCATCTGGATCCCACTGGGTAATCATTCTCCTGTGATCCCACTGTGCCATGGACATATAAGAGATATATATATATACTCCATATATAAGACATATATACTCCATATACCTTTTTCTCTTATTAGTCTGCCTATGGTAAGTTCATTTTCAGTGAACCTTCAGAGGGTGAAACCTTTTGGCCCGATAGGTATCAGCCATGAACCTTGCAATGAATAAGGAAAAGACGTTACTTTTTCTCCCCTACAACAGAAATGCTGTTCAGACCCCTTGACCATCCTAACACTGCACAAATGCTTTTTAACTCAGCAATTCCACTTCTAGAAATGTGTCTTAAGGAAATAATAACAGATAGTAAAAAGACATTCATCATCGCACAGTTCATATGAGAGAGATATTAAAAGCCCCCTAAATGGCCAAAAATAAAGAATTGTTTTAAAAACAGTAACAAGATATCTGCATAATAAAATACTACTCTGCCATTCAAAATTATGCCGTAGAAAATGTGTTAACGATGTGAGAAAAAGCTCGTGGCACACTGTCAAGCGAGCAAAGTACTGTGATACGTATCTATGAAAACTGTCGCTGAAGGGCTAAAAATGATCACCTAGTAGTATATATTTTGTGTTAACATTTTCTAAAATGAATTGCTCTTCTGATCAAATCTTAACATACAATTCTTTTTTAAGAAGCAAGGTCCTATTTGTAGACGCATGCTCTAGAGTTCTCAGAGGAAGGAGGTTCGTGTAGGGTGCTGTCGTTGGAGTGGAAGGCCTGGCCAGGTATAGTGGCTGAAGGCGGAGCTAAGAGGCTTTCCAGGGCAGGTGGTGAGCACAGGCAGAGTGGGGTGGCCAGGCTGCCTGCAGCCGAGGGACAGAGGGGCGCAGGAGTGGAGGAACGTTTCACTGGGCTCAAAGCGGGAAACAGCCGACCACACAGCTGCCAATTCCAGAAAGCCCTAATAATCTCAATCCCTATGGGAAGGATCCAGTGGCCTGATTCCTCAGAGGAAGGAAGGAGCCACAGGCACAATTCTAAGGCCACAAGGAAAGTTCCCGCAGCTCCTCTGATTAAAACCACAAATTCACATCTCTCCACCTAATCCTTGGTGAAAAGGGGAGATCAGCACAGGTCACAGCCCTGATAACTCCTATCTCTTTAAGTTGCATGTAAAATTTCAGGCATCTCCCTGGAGATCCCAAGCTGGCCTCATGCCATTGCTCTCCTAGTAACTGGAAAATTGTAATAAGCAAGCAAACACTGCCGATTCTGTAATAACCCGGATAAAGAGCAGCCTGCCTCGTGCTCCCTGATTACTAAATACACTTGCATAGCTTGAAAGGATGACTGATGGGGCGTATTGTAAGCCTCTGATGTCACTGCATTTTTTATTATATTAAAACAATAACATCTGAATTGAAGGTGATCATTTGGTCCAGAAAACCTTTAGACTCCCCCAGATTTGGATGGAGGCTTTGCAAATTTGAATGGCTCCCTTTGGGGACATAAAGCCATCTGCTTTCTTTGCCCACAACTGAATTATTAAACCACAGCAGGAGAGCGAGGCAGCATGAACACAGGTGGCTTAGTGAGGCGGTCACTTCCTCCTCCCTTTTGTTCCAAACCATTTCCCATCCGGAGTCTGCAGTGTCTTAGGAGCCTCTCTCTCCGTGAGGCAGAGGAGGCCAGGCAGAGACCCTGCGGGTGGAGAGATTTGAGGCAGAGGAGGCCAGGCAGAGACACTGCGGGTGGAGAGATTTGAAGCAGAGGAGGCCAGGCAGAGACCCTGCGGGTGGAGAGATTGCAGCGCTTCTGCAAAATAGAGGATGTGGAGCCCGACTCTGCTGCCACCCTGGCACTGCCTCCCTGCCCCTCTGGTCACAAGGTCCAGAGAGCTCTGTGGCCTTAGCCTGCCTACTGCACCTGGAGAAGACCCAGTCACCTCCCACTACAAAGCCACTGAGAAAACTGCCATCCAGGCAATTCTTACAGGGAAGGAAAGAGGTGCCACAGATTCCCAGTTCTGGGTGGTCCTTCTCAGTAGAACGACAGCTCAGGAACCCAAGGAGCCCTGACGCAGGAGCCACTGATTTCCTGATGTTTTCCCAGAATTTTCTCTAGGGCTCTCTTGCTTGTATCGCTGATTCTAGAGAGTTAGTGAGCTGTGGGAATGGGACAGGTGTGCAAAACACTGCATCAGGATGTTTACTTCAGATCAACCATTCTGCAGTGCTTTTTCTCATGTTATTTGCAAAAAGATATTAAAACACTCTGAAGCTATTAAAATCATGGACATCAAAGGAAGCTTAAGAGTGATGTGCTTTTTAAAGCATCAAATTTAAAACACTCAGAATAGACATTAATGAAATTTTAGTGAGAAGTCAGCCTGCTATAGTTTTACAAGTAATGATTATCTTAATTCCAAAAACTGTCTCATTAACTGTCACCACAGTGATGCATGTCGTTAGCAAAAGTATGTATTATGAAGAAAACCAGCCCACAAATAGACCACGATGGTTATTTCTGCTTAAGAGTAGCAGAAGTGTTAACTGGTCAATCTGTCTAAGGCTTTACACAAAGGGATTCGTTTTTTAAATGGTCTCCTAGTGTGGGATAAAATTGCAGGTGCATTTTACAGGTGTTAGCAAAGGAGTGCGCGCTGGAGCACAGTGGCCCATACCCGTAATCCCAGCACTTGGGAAGACTGAGGCGCGTAGATCACTTGAGGTCAGAAGTTCAAGACCAGCCTGGCCAACATGGTGAAACCCCCATATCTACTAAAACAACAACAACAACAAAAATTAGTCAGGTATGGTGACAGGCACCTGTAATTCCAGCTACACAGGAGGCTGAGGCAGGAGACTCATTTGAACCTGGGAGGTGGAGGTTGCAGTGAGCCAAGATCGCACCACTGCATTCCAGCCTGGGTGATGAAGCAGGACTCCATCTCAAAACAAAAGAAGAGAAAACAAAGCAAAGTGGAATGCCTCTGACAAACGCAAAACAGCTTTCCAGAAAACTGCAGATAATACCATGTCCCTTCACCTGGACTAAGCCCTGTCAATGAACGACACTGGAACTGCAGAGAGCATTCAGGTCCAAGAATAAACCAGGAGCCGTGCGGTGAGATACGGGTGTTTCCCTGCCAGCCGCAGGGGAGGAAGTGCTGAAGGACGGAGCGTCACGCAAAGGGAAGATAAGACGATGTTGCTGGACAAGTGTACAGTGGCGTGGCCCGTGGCACTGTCCTTCACGTGGCCTAACTCCCAAGTCCATGACATTTAAAAAACCTTGCAGTTTGGGACTGCAGCAGTTTTTTAGGAAGACGTTTTCCCAATGTATGACAATGCTCTTCCACATGATGATACTAGCTAAGGCTTACTAGAGAAGCGGGCTTTCTCAAGTCTTAACAGGCACGTGAATCACCTGAGGATCCTGTTAAAATGCTGATTCTGTTTGGTCAGTGTGGGTTGAAGCCTGAGATTCCTGCATTCCTCACAAGTTCGTGGGTGGTGTGGATGCTCCCGGTCCATGAACGAGGAGGAGCAGTGTTACATAGCATTACCACACACCAGGCACTCTTACCGGTGCTTCATGTAGTGTGCCTCCTCCTCACAATACACATCTTAGGTAAGTAACACTGTTTTTCTCCCCTTTTGTAGATAACAAAGGTAGACATGGAGAGGTTATGTGACTCACCTAAGGTCACAAAGTCAATAGGGAATGGAGCCAGGATTTGACCCCAGGCAGTCAGTGCCAACGTCTGGGTTTTTAAAAAATCAGATTTAATCCTTACAGATACAATTCCTCATACTCCCGTATCCCACTATGAAGTCATACCTGCGGCTCAGCTTTCTACCTGGAGGCATTTCTTCAACACATTTTTTTATTGAGGCAGAGTCTCACTCTGTTGCCAGGCACCAGGCTGGAGTGCAGTGGCACAATCTCGGCTCACTGCAACCTCTGCCTCCTGGGTTCAAGCAATTCTCCTGCCTCAGCCTCTTGAGTAGCTGGGATTACAGGCGCGTGCCACCACATCCAGCTAATTTTTGTATTTTTAGTAGAGATGGGTTTTCACCATGTTGGCCAGGATGGTCTCGATCTCTTGACCTGGTGATCCACCCGCCTCGGCCTCCCAAAGCGCTGGGATTACAGGCGTGAGCCACCGTGCCCGGCACATTTATTTAACACATTTATTTGACAGTAGTGATAGTGCAACTACTTCGAACCGGCCCTGGGCTAAGCTCTAAGTGTGTGAAGAGGAGGCCTGTGCTGAACGGAGCTCATAGGTCAGGGGACACAGGCAGGACACGGGGAGAAGTAAACCAGTGGCTCTAACGAGGGGGACCCACCCGGGAGCACGAAACGCATCAGGTACATTTGCATTTTCAACATGGACGTAAGTAGGCTATTGTTTCACTCTTCCTTAAGTGGAATTCCGGGAAGAGAAAAAAAGGGAAGTTAAGATTTTTTTTTTAAACTCTTACATAACAGGCTTTGGACATACTACCTCATTTAACCCCCACATCAACCTGAAATACAGGTTATATTATCCCCACTGTATCAGACACTCTCCAAGATCACAGACATAGCCAGTGGGAGTTGGCATTTGAACTGAAGTCTAACTGACTCCAAAGCTGGTATTTTCCACACACGCTACTGTTCTAACAATTTATTACTGCAAATCTATCCCCAGACTAAGTGGCATATAATATCTACTTTGTTATGTGCAAAGATTCTGTAGGTCAGGTATTCAGAAAGGCCACAGCTGGGAAGGTTTTCTGCTCCAAGATATCTGGGGCCTCAGCTGTGACTCAAAGGTGGGCAGAATGTAGACACAGGTGAGGCTGGAGGATCCACTTGCAAGGGGGCTTCTTTCCTCCCGTCTGGTGCCTGGGTTGGGAAGGCTTAGGATATGTGTATTCACCTGTGATTGTCACTGGCGTGCTTCCATGCAGCCTCTCCAGCACGGCAGACAGGACAGTCAGGCTCTTCACACGGTGGCTCAGGGCTCCTAGAGTTTTCCAGTAAAGGAGATGGAAGATGCATTCCACTCTTGAAGTCACACAGCATTACTGTGCTTTTCTCTATGGCCCATTCATTGGTCACAGACCATACAGGTGCAAGGGCAGTACACAGCACCCATGTCTTAATAAGAGATGTGCCGGCCGGGCGTGGTGGCTCAAGCCTGTAATCCCAGCACTTTGGGAGGCCGAGGCGGGGTGGATCACGAGGTCAAGAGATCGAGACCATCCTGGTCAACATGGTGAAACCCCGTCTCTACTAAAAATACAAAAAATTAGCTGGGCATGGTGGCACGTGCCTGTAATCCCAGCTACTCGGGAGGCTGAGGCAGGAGAATTGCCTGAACCCAGGAGGCGGAGGTTGCGGTGAGCTGAGATTGCACCACTGCACCGCAGCCTGGGTAACAAGAGCGAAACTCCGTCTCAAAAAAAAATAAAATAAAATAAGAGATGTGCCAAGGAACTTGTAACCAGCTTTTAAAACTGCCACACTCACTTTTGCCACAAGAACCAATGTAATATGTAATTCTTGTCTCTTAGAACCACATGGAAGACTTTCAGTAACAGCCCTTTCAATAACAGGTAGAGGACATGCACAGTCCAACACGGGCCTACTTGGACCCCATCCAAGAGAGTGAGTTCCTGAGTGGCTGGAAGGTATCAACAGAGTGAGCTCCCCTCTAAGCCACCCTTGGGGAGTGCTCTGAGAACTGTGCTTACAGCGAGTCATGGAACCAACAATGACCCACGTTCTCCCCCGTTAACACCCAGCCCTGCTGGCGATGCTAATGTCGAAGACATTGCTGACAAGCAGAAATAGCTTTTGACCTGTCCACATCCTTCTTGGATCCATCTCCAGGCCACAGGATCAAGAAGGCAAACCAGTACCCCCAAGAAGGCCTTGTTTCTAAGGGACACCCTCAGTAAGGATAGTCTCCAATAAGAAGGTTCTCTCAACCTGTATTTAGACTAGAATCTCCTTCCCCCCCACCTCAGCGTCACACACCCCATAGCTCTGAGAGCCTGAACAGGAGCCAGAGGAAGCCATCCCCCATTCAATATGGCTGATGGGTGAGATCACAGATAATAACTGATGGAGGTTGATTAGGCAGGAAGCCATTTAATCAATCGGTGCAGGTGCTGCAGACCACACACAGATTTCAATCAGAAACAATCAGTGTCTGCGAAATGCTTCCTGTACCAGTTCTCAAAAATTCGGTTCTCTTTCCTCTGCTCAGCATGAATTAATGTTCATTTCAGCTGAACAACCTCTATTTCAATATTTAGAACCTCCTACAAATGGAGTCCCTTTCTTCCTTCTTTCCTTCCCACCTGCCTTCCTTCTCAACATCGACTTAATAGTTTAGGCACTAGAGAAATAGTGAACAAAACAGACAAAAAAAAAAATCCGAGCCCCACTTTCATTCTGGTTGTGAATAAACAAGACAAATAAGCATAATAAGTAAGAAGTGTACACGCTATGCTAAAATGTGGTGAAAAGCTGAGGGAGAATTAGGGCCGGGTAAGAAGATTACAAGCACTGGTGAAATGGTGAAGTTTTAACTTGGTGAGGGATGGAATTGCTATGACAATGGCATTTGAGCAAAGACGGGAAACAAGCAAGGGAGTTATCCACTGGACTCTTTAAGAAAAATGCATAGAACAGACATCCTGGGAAGGGCGTGCCTGCGAGGACCACTGAGTAACCAGGAGGCGAATGTCACTGGGGCAGACTGAGCACTAGGAGTAGTAGATGAGGCCACAGAGATACAGAAGGGCCTCGTGGATTTTAGTTTTTGTTCTGGAAGAAACTGAGGGACAAAGGGGTAGAGAAGGCACTTCAGCATTTTCAGCCGCAGAGTGACGCCATCTACTTGATTTAAGGATTCTCTGGACTGCTGTATCAAGAACAGACTAGAGGAAGGCAAGGGCGAAGTCAAGGAGACCACTTAGGGCATTTCAGAAACGCAGAAGTGGAAGAATGACAGCCATGACCAAGTGGTGTCAGCACGGGGTCGACATGCAGCCAGACTCTGAATCTGCATTGCAGGTCGACTGGGCAGAATTTGCTGCAGAAATACGGGGTGCAAGAGGAAGAGAGGCTTAAAAGCCTGCTCCAAAGTTTTGGACCCAAGCACCTGGAAGCCTGCGGGTGTCACTGCCCGAGATGGAGAAGATGGTGCGCAGATCAGAATGGAGGGGAAGATGAGAAGTTTTGTTCGGAGCATGTTGAGTTAGAGACTTCCACTAGACCTCTAGGAAGCACTTAGGCAGTGGCCTTTACCTCCTGCAGAAGCCATCTGAAATGCAGCCATTCTGGAGTCATGTCTGGTAACTGCCAGCAGGAGCAGCTTTCCCTAAGGATATTAGAGCATGCATCAAAATGAGACAGGGAGTCAAAGGTCAGCCATCAGTGAGCATGTGTTTTCTGGGCACCAGCATGAGGCATCACAAGTCCAAGCACACAAGAGATGGAGCAGGAGGCTCAGGAGACCCAGGCAGACGCATCTCCTGCAGATATCTTCAAGTCCCCAGCTGAATGGACATCCGAGCTGCCCCCATATCAACACATTCATAGATATCCTTACAGCACAACCTACACGCTGGGCACTAGAGGAAACACGGAAAGTGCCAAGACAGCCAAGAGTCATCCATAGTTAGAGGGGAAACATGTAGACTTATAAAAATGATAAGAGAAATTTATGAAAAATCACTAGAAAGGCAAAGAACTAAGGTAATATAAAAGTGAGAAAATTCCCAGCAAATGACTTGTTCAGGATGCTTACTGGGGATGTGAGTATAAAATCTGGAAAGCGAGTCACTGCTTGGATTTCAGGATGCTCTCTCTCCACAGTCCAGCTCTAGAACCATCTACCTCTGGTTTTCATGAGGCTTCCAAGATGTGATGCTCTGGGCAGGCGCGGTGGCTCATACCTGTCATCGCTGAACTTTGGGAGGCCGAGGCGGGCAGATCATCTGAGGTCAGGAGTTCGAGACTAGCCTGGCCAACATGGTGAAACCCCATCTCTACCAAAAATATAAAAATTAGCCAGGCATGGTGACATGCATCTGTATTCCCAGCTACTCTGGAGACTGAGGCAGGAAAATCACTTGAACCCGGGAGGCGGATGTTGCAGTGAGCTGAAATTGTACCACTGCACTCCAGCCTAGGTGACAAAGTGAGGCTCTGTCTCAAAAAAAAAAAAAAAAAAGATGTGACGTTCCTCTTTGATATTTTAGGAATTATTTCATACAGGGACAGTTAAGTCACTGGTTTTCAAACATCAGTGTTTTAGGACCTTGTAAAAATCCAGGCTCCTAAACCACATCTCCAGGAATCGCAATTCATTAAGTGATTTTTGGGAAACCTTTCTCTAAGCATGATGTCATCTCTCCTGTGGTGGCTAATCAAAAAGCCTGATAGACTATAATCCAGTCTCTGTTGAAGGCATAGAACAGAGACTGAATTCTACACCTAGGGAGGTGTTACCCTAATAAGTCACTGCAGCCGCAGACGGGAATAAGCAGGAGGTGCCAGGTCCCCGAGGATGAGACTTAGGGAGATGACAGTCAACAGAATTTAAGAGGCCTTTGCTTTGGTGACAGTCTCATCCTTGGTGTTGATTTTCTCAGAACTCACGGGTCTCTATTTAAACCATGGATCCTTGCATACTTTCACTCTAATGAAATAGAAAACAAGAAATATGGCTTACATCCATTTTCTGAAAAACGCAATGGAGTGTATTCACCCAGCACTGAGGCATGTTTCTCTTCAATAATGAAGGAATAGATGTGACCACCTGGCCGGACTCCTTTCCTGTTTTTGATGCCTTTGGATGCTGTCGTTTTTTAAAGCAGGCTGCTTACTACACAGTAAGAGGACAATGTCTGTCCCCACTGTGAACTATTTTGGCATCCTTTTTCTTGAAAGGCCTTTTTACTAGTGATCTCCACAAGGAGAAAGGGGAAAGGGAGTGGATTCTGGAGTCACACAGATGCTGGGTTCCAGTTCTAGTGGCGCCACTTATTAGTGTGTGATCTCAGGATAAGTGTGTGATCTCAGGATAAGTGTGTGATCTCGGGATTAGTGATCTCGAGATAACTGTGTGATTTTGGGATTAGTGTGTGATCTTGGGTGGATCCACTTTCTTTATCCTGTGTAAACTCCCAGGAACAACTAAATTACTGGTTAAGTCACGGACTAAGTGTGTGATCTCGGGATTAGTGTGTGATCTCGGGATAAGTGTGTGATCTCGGGATAAGTGTGTGATCTCGGAATTAGTGTGTGATCTCAGGATAAGTGTGTGATCTCGGGTTAAGTGTGTGATCTCGGGATTAAAGTATGTGATCTCGGGTTAGTGTGTGATCTCGGGTTAAGTGTGTGATCTTGGGATAAGTGTGTGATCTCGGGATAAGTGTGTGATCTCGGGCTGTGTGTGATCCCGGGATTAGTATGTGATCTCGGGCTAGGTGTGTGATCTCGGGATTAGTGTGTGATCTTGGGATAAGTGTGTGATCTCACAGTTAGTGTGTGATCTCGGGCTAAGTGTGATCTCGGGATTAGTGTGTGATCTCGGGATAAGTGTGTGATCTCAGGATTAAAGTGTGTGATCTCGGGATAGGGATAAGTTTGTGATCTCGGGATAGGGATAAGTGTGTGATCTCGGGCTAAGTGTGTGATCTCAGGATTAGTGTGTGATCTCGGGATAGGGCTAAGTGTGTGATCTCGGGATAGGGATAAGTGTGTAATCTCGGGATAAGTGTGTGATCTTGGGATTAGTGTGTGATCTCAGGCACAGATTGTGTGCCTTTAATTGCAGGTGCAAGAATTTCCTCTGGCATGGCAGCTGCCCACTTCAAAACGATAGCTTGAAGCTGCTCTGTCATCCTGGGCCTTTGAATGATTTCTGTAAATCGAGACCCTTTGGCAAGTTGGGATAGGCATGTAATAATATGTCAGTGCCTGTCCACACGCCCATGACCTGTGGGCATGTAACGTGTGAAAAATAACCCTTTGCTTGAAGCCACAGAGATTTGCCAGTTGGTGTTACTACAGCATACTCCGGCCTATCCCAATTGATTCAGCAAACGAGCTTTTGAGCCAGTAAGGGAAGAGGGAGATTTGAGATTGCAAGGAGCTTTTGCCAACCATCACCTTTAAGGAATTACAGACACCCTAAGACTGTGTGTGTTTCCTGAGTACCTCTATTTCTGGAGAACTACAATATGAAGATACTAAAGTCCTACTAAAGCCCTTTTTACTTCAAGGGTCATCTCACAGTTCTGAAGGGTATGACTTTTGGGACCTGATAAATGTCACGACTCCCTGCAGAGCTCCTCAGCAGACACAAATGCAGACTGAAAAGCAAACTGGGCAGAGAAAATGCGGCCCTTCCAACTGTGCCCCCTCCTTCAACATGGTTTGGGATTGTGAACATGCACTCTGGAGCTAGACTGGGTTCAAATCCCAGCTCCACCGTTTACCAGCTGCACGAGCTACAGCAAAGCACTGAGTCTCAGTTGTTTCCATCGGTGAAAGCACTAAACAAGTTGTTAAATAAAGAGCTTGGATCAATGCCTGACACACAGAGAGCGCTGTGAAAGTGTCACCTGTCATTACCTTGTGGGAACATTATCTCTCGTCCGCTTTTCCTTCATCAGTGAATATCTCTTTTTTATGAGACTCGTAAACCTGACTATGCATGTAAAATTTTTTTTCCGTAAAAAACATTTTCAAGCAAAAATATGGATTTTGAATATATTTTTCCAGTGCATAGACATTTGGGACCATTCTGCTGCCAACATTCAGATGACAATCCCTTGACAGACCTCTCTGTAAAGCACCATGCTGATGCTAATGGTACCCGTGCACCGAGCCCAGTACTCTACGAGTCAGGAAGCCACAAAATGGCCACTGTTCTTGGCTCTAGATGCCATCATTTTAGCAGGTCTCCCTGCTGCACGATACTCACAGATCCCCAGGTCTATAGGACGTATTGAGACATTCAGACCTTTTATTTATTTATTTATTTATTTATTTATTTATTTGAGATGGGGTCTCACTCTGTTGCCCAGGCTGGAGTGCAGTGGCACAATCTTGGCTCACCACAACCTCCTCCTCCCGGGTTCAAGTGATTCTCCTGTCTCAGTCTCCCGAGTGGCTGGGACTACAGGTGTGCACCACCATGCCCAGCTAATTTTTGTATTTTCAGTAGAGATGGGGTTTCATCTTGTTGGTCAGGCTGGTCTCGAACTCCTGACCTCTTGATCCACCCACCTCAGTCTCCCAAAGTGCTGGGATTACAGGTGTGAGCCACCGTGCTCGGCCTAGATACTTAATTTTTAACCTCCTGGTGGAACTCTGCTCAATTTTGTTGAGTGAGCCATAAGTTTAAGAGTTGCAGGGAAGCTCAGAGGGCAACCAAATGGTGCATCGACATTTTTCAGGTGACACTGGTCCCACTTGACTTTCCAAGTGTCTGTCGCTAAAGTGCGTAATGCACTTTGGAGGGACTCCTAGAGTTCAGTGAATTCACAGACACCAACATGCATCAGGAACATCAAGCATCTCTTGCTGGGCCTCCAGCTGCTCTCCAAAGTGCTAGAGACCTGGCACTTAAAACGTGGAGCACTGACAGTCCGAGCCACGTTAGGAAGCTGTGGCAGTCAGTCATCCCTGCATCCCTGGTCCCACTCGACTCCCCCAGTTTTGGTCTCTCACTCAAATGTGAGTTTGCTCCAGTGAAAGGGAAGAAAACAAATTAACCTTTACTTCATCCTTAGAAAGTGTGGGACAGCTCTGTTACTTATTTTTTAGGTTCGATATATTGAGCTGAGATTTGTGTAGTGCAATATCCTTTTTTGGCATACTGAACTTTCACAAAGTACACAGTTATTATGGCTGTGTTGTTTTTTAATCCAAAGATAACTTCTTCTCATGCGGTCCACATGGGGCCACCAGGGAATCCGCTTAGGCCTACAAATGCGGCTCAGGCCTCTGACTTCCAGACTTGCATTCCCACCGTTTATTACCCCAGTGACAAGTGACAAAAAACACTTTGAATGCTTACCAGTAAAGGGCACATAAGCCCCAGTTTTCTACTGGCCCGAAGAGACTGAAATGGCACCTTTCAACTCAGCAGAGCCATTTATATACGGATTAATCATGCCTTTTCATTTTCTGTCTTTCTGATGCTTTGACGTCTGGTGGCTTGCTGACCCTGGAGAAATAGCCACAGATACAGCAATTTCTAGAGCTTACAAAGAACAGCTACAAGTGTACCTTTCATATGCAAACCACCAATCCAAAGCCCACATTTTCATCACCTCCTCCAGGGCTTTCAACTCTGAGCCACTGTCTCTCTGCCCTAATGACCCAGGGGCCAGGTACCCGACAATGGGGAGAGCCCCTATGCCACAGAGCCTGCTCTGAAATTGTTCAAACTAGCCAATCCCAAGCCGTGTACCCTGCCTCGCCTGTTCCTCCTCACAAAAACCACAATAAAGGCTCGTGGCCATGCTTTCCTCCCTCTTCTCTGCCTCCTGACAGACGCTGGCACCTCCCCAGGTGGCCTGGTGTGGTATGACAGGCCCCCTTCTCTTGGGAACGATCAACAATAAACTGTCTTCTCAATGGCAGTCACCTCCTCATCTGTTGGCGTCACCATACCTGAATAGTAATAAAATCTAGTCTGAAACAATGTACACTCATTTTAGAAAGCACAAGTCCAACTGTCTGCTCAGAGGGCTCTCACCAAGAGGCACATCGATGACTATCCTCATTCTCTTCAACAACAGCCGACACATGGGCCAGTTCTGACTCTCAGTCACAGCACCACTAAAAATATAAACAACTTAGGAAGGGTTTTGTGAAAATTAATGTGAATTCATTCCTTTAGATGGCTACTGAGCCATCTACCATGTCCCAGGTCCTGTGAACCATGTATCTGGTTCACAGGTATTCAAAGAAGAATAAGTGATGGTCAAGGCCTGTAAGAGCTTCTACTACAAAAAAAAAAAAGTACCTGTGCCTCACCTTATGATCTAGAGAGAGTGGTGGATGGTCATTGTGCTCACTGCTTCCCAGTGCTGGTGTCGCAGCCAGTGGGAGGGGAGCTCAAAAGACGCAGCAATAAGGCAGCCAGAAAGGAAACTAAAGACATCAGCCAACGTACATGATAATGGAAAGTCCTTCTGCCCCACGAGTCCCTCCCCTCGCTTCCCGAACCTCCAGGCTTGGGCCACCCAGTTACCTCTATTTGTGAGTACTTACCTCACAGTTCCAGGGATTTCTTACTTTTTAAAGAAGAACATGGCACTAGTATCTTCTGGGTCACTGACTGCAAGATTTGGCATCTTTGCCTTCCACTCCTCATGGCCAAGCGAGAATGGAGTCAAGCCAATACTGACTGCTGGCCCGGGAGGTTTTCATACCAGAGAAGGGACCCCCAAGTGCAACGTCCCAGCGAAGGGCAGTATCAGCTGAGGAGGGCTTAGTGGTCATGACTGGGAACACCAAGTGTTCCTACCTGTCCACGTTAAGGCCCAGGGACGAATTGCCCTCGCCGGCTCCCTGGGATTGGGGGGATCCGTGTGATCAATTTTATCCAATGAGCTATAAGCAGAAGACATGTCTTGGTCCTGCTAGATTGAGCATGTAATTATTGAAGTGAAGCCCTGGAGATGCACTATCCAATATGGCGGTCCACACGCGGCCACCTGTGCATTTGCAAAACGGCTGGTACAAAGCAAGATGCACTAGAAGCATAAAATACTCAGACTGGATCACAAAAACTTAGTACCAAAAACATGCGTGAATGTGAGTGTGTGTGTGTGTGTGTGTGTGTGTGTAAATTCAAATTTTTATATTGATATGTTAAAATTATATTCGCTTAAATAAAATATTAACATTAACTGCCTTTTTAATGTGGCTACTAGAACATTTGAACTTACATATGTGGCTCACATTATATTTCTATCACACAGAGCTGCCCTACAGCTTTTTTTTCCCTTCTGCTATAGCAACTGGAGTGTGCCACGTAAGGTCACTTCTGACAGCCAGAGTCCTGGGGTGAGGATGACAATGATGTGGGGAGAGACCCTCAGCTATCCTCAAAGGACCTGCAGCACAAGCAGGAAACACACCTTTGATTAATCTAAGCAAATGAAAGTCCGGTTGGTTCATCACCGAAGCATGTCCCAGCTAACCTGATACGAGAATGAAGACCTAGGAGCTGGTCTGTGGGGAGGTAAGACGTAGTGGGAAAGGGACATAGAGGAGTAGACATTACCTGTATCACAATCCTGCCTACGATCATTCCTGCACACACATGCACACAAGTGTACACACACACACACACACACACACACACACACACTTTATGTCCTAGAGAGGAAGAGCTAGGACCCAAAATGCCCTTTTTCACTCCAGTGACACCTCAGGCCACCAGTGTTAGAGGCTGCATGTGTCTCAAGGAGAACTTGGCTTACAGGGAAAGTTAATGCCGGTGGTTTCGCTTGGCTGTGTAGTTCCTGCACGTGCTGCCGTGTTTTCATCTCATTCCTGCCCATGGAGCCATTTCTGATATTTCACTTTTAGGGCTGACAGTCACAGTGATGCCTCATTCAATCTACATCCTTGATTCACTCAAGACTCATGGTGACAGTGCAGAAGAAAGCAATCCTGGAAGCGAACAGCTGAAGGAAATTCTGTAAAGGGGCACAATGCAGGATGGACTTAGTCATTTGGTCTTCAACAAATATCCAGGAAGAGAGATCCTAAAGCCCACCTGTAAAAGAGGGATGTGTGGTGCCTCTGAAGGTGAGTTTGCCAAGAATCAGAAATCCAGCTTCTCCACCCACTGCCTATCCCAGCTCTGCTTCTTCCTGTATTCTCTGTTTTGATTAGCGGTCTTCTGGCTGCAAACGAATTCTTAACATTGGTTTAAAATAGAGGTTTCTCTTTCTTGCATAATAAGAGGTTTAGAGCTAGTCAGCCCAAGGCTAGTGGAGCAATTCAGCAGCGTCATTAAAGACCCGAGCCCCACCCATCATCCCTTCTGCCCTCCTAAGCTGGTTGGTATGCTGTCCTGTGACTGTAGAATGGCTGCTTTAACTCCAGGCAGTGCACCCAACCTCAAGACAGGAAGAAGAGGAGAGGAGGAGCGAGCTTCTGGCCTCACACTTGGGGAAGGGCTTACTTTGGAGAAAGGCGGGTGGGGCAGAGGAGAGACATACCTTCTCCTGAATTCGTGGGCCTTGACTCGGCTTCATGGGTTGGGAAAAGGGGGCATATTTTTGAGGTTTTTCTGCCCAGGGGTCTCCCTTTTGCAACATGCACAAAACAACTGCTTATGTAGTGGCATCTGGTCTAACAGCCTTGGCTGAATGGCCTCTGTTTCATACTCTCCCAGGGATGTCTGTAGCCAACTGTACAGTCACTTTTATCACGAAAAGTGACCAACAGTTTGGAAAACAGTGCCTTAAAGGTTAGAGTGCATAGTACAGGATGGGTAATCCTCAGCCTGTCCCCAACCCCTTGCGAATTCCACTCCTCATGTCTTCCTCACGCCAGCAGCTGTGCCATCCAGAAACACAACAGCTTCTTAGCTATCCTACTGCAGCTGACAATTCATCCCTACCAAAACCTGAGCAGATAATGACAAAGCAGTAGGTTCCTGGATACCCCTGATACTGATACGCTACTCTAGAAGCATCAAAAGATGTTCCGAGAGCTCAAGGACCATCAGTAGTTATGGGCCTGGAACTGAGAGAGGGCACGCTGGAGGCAGCCTGTCTCACTTCCTGCCCCTGACAGTCCAGAGGCCAGGTGTGATTTTCCACCACTCCCAACTCTGGAGAGGGAAGCTGTGCCAGTCAGGCAAAGACTGCTCTCACAAGTGGCATTTCTGGCTGGGTAAATTGCCCTGCAGCAAAAAGAGCTGGTGCTAATTTAGTGTTCACTGCTCATCAGCTGAAATGTTTTTATTTTTGGAGGGATTGGGCGAGCTATAATTATTATTGATCTCTGTGACAGCAATCAGAGAAAGCGTTCATGTGCCCTCCAACAAGCAGGGCCAGAAATAAATGCAGTGTCTCTCTCAGCCAATCATAGCTTCTTTTTGCTCTAAATTGATTTGATAGCTGACTTGCCATTTAAAGAAAAAAAAAATAAAGTTCTCTATAGTGAATTTGGGTGTCCTAATCCTTCCTCTGTCAGTATTTATGGCACATTCATTGGGACTCTAGTCTTAGAGAATGCCTACCTGACTTTCAACAGATGGATGTTAATGGGATATTTATTTACCGAGTAAAATTAAATTGGAGCTGCATCTTAACGCACAATTTACATAATCAGCTTTGTTCTGAACTGATGAGCTGTTTTCAATAGCACTTGGGACCTTTCCGTCACAGCTGCCTCAAAGCAGCAGCCACTAAGAATGGAGATTAAATAATTTCCTAAAGCTGGAAGTCTTGATGAGGATCCATTATCCCATTCTGGAGACCTTATAATTTCTCTAGACACTGGCATAGGATCAAAGATTCATGTTAGTTTCTTGCCACAGTTTGGGATCAAAAGATGTTCAGTTTGCCTTTGGAAACCATCACGGTCTTGGATAATCTCCATGCTCGCCCTCACTTCATAAAACGCATGGCATTTCTACTTAGTCCAAACAACACACATAATCACCAACGTGCCCCACGGTGTGCTTGGTGAGCCTGGGGGGAGACTTTCTAATGATGAATCTCATTATACCTGTATAAGACATAAAGCTGGTCTGCAGATAGAGCAGAAATAGGTAAGATGAGTTTAGAGCCTGGAGGGGTAGATGGAGAAAAGGCTGGGGTGGGGGGTAAGGGGAGTTGGGGTACCACAACTGGATCCTTAAACTGTAACCTTGCCAGGTGTAGTGACACCCACCTGTCATCCCAGACACTCGAAAGGCTGAGGAGGGAGGATCACTTGAGGTGCTCCACAGTGTGCTATGCCAATTGGGTGATCCTGTTGCATCGAACTTGCACACAGAAAGCCGACACCAGAACAAAAGGATGCCAAATTGCAGGGTTTATTGCCAGCGACCACGGAGGACTCACGTCTCTCCAACCCGTGGCAGAGAAAGAAGGGTGACAAGATCTTTTTATACCCGTAAAATCACCTTGGGGGTGAGGGGAGAGGATGGGGTGAGGGGCTTCAGACATTCTGAGGGCCAGCGGATTCAGATCACCTTCTGGGCGGAGATGAGGGTGAGGGGGTTCCAGACATTTCAAGGGCCAGGGGACTATTCTGATTGTTATTTAAGAGTTCACAGATGCTGAGATTAACATTTGTTTACACATCGTCTAGGTAGGGGTGGGATCCATAAATTTTCAGTTGCTTGGCGCCAGGATGGAATTATCTGGGGGTGCTTACTCTGGGAAACAAAGGCCAGCAATTCTGGCAGATAAGAGAAGGTATGC
>CM052652.1:645745-677298 GCA_028533165.1 Leontopithecus rosalia
CCCCCCGCTGTCCCTCCCCTATTTCCCCCAATAGACCTCAGTGTGTGGTGCTCCCCTCCCTGTGTCCATGTGTTCTCATTGTTCATCACCCGCCTATGAGTGAGTATATACGGTGTTTCCTTTTCTGTTCTTGTGTCAATTTGCTGAGAATGATGTTCTCCAGATTCATCCATGTCCCTACAAAGGACACGAACTCATCGTTTTTCATTGCTGCATAATATTCCCACTACATTCTTCATGGCATCTAGCGCCGCCTAAGTTCACCTTGCTTACAGGATTGTTTCTCCTATTAGAATGTAAACTCCATGTCTGCCTTGGTCCTCAGTGAACCCCAATGCCTATAATAAAGCCCTGGAAGATAGAATATTTAGTAAATATTTGGTGAATCACTGAATAACTACAGAAATGCAAGCCCATTCAACATTTGGGAAATTATTCAATAAATGCAAAAGTGTATCCCTCATTAGCATGTCTTTCTCATGACATATATTTTGATCAGTTACTCTTCTTAGTTTTGAATCTTAAGATAGTACTTTTCATCTTTCTTGTATAGATATGTGTGAATGTGTGTATATATGTATAATACATATTAAATGTGTGCATATATATACATATGTGTATATATACAATGTTTTATATATTATGTCTGTATGATCCTATGGGTATATATTATGTATTATGTGCATTTATTCCAACTGTACTCTCTTTATAATGAGTGTTAATATAGCTATGCATACATATATCATCAAAACTGTTTCCATATCAAAAGATGTCAGCCATGGTCATTGGCAGTCTCTCAGACACACACTGATGAAGAAGGTGGAAACTTGGTGGCTTAGGTTAAGATTTAGGGTCATTTTCTCCCACATAGCCATAATAACATTTTGTTTGTCATAGTGCCATGTTCAACTTGCTCAATATAAGATTGACTTTTGCCTCTACATTGTAGTATATCAGTTCTTGGATACTGACGTTAGTTAATGATGGAGAATCACTAGCTAGTTAAAACGTCAGAAAGTCCCTGGAGCCCCTGAAAGCAGACAAACTGAATGAGGTTTCAATGATTACATCTTTTCTAACACCGTGTAATGGTTAAATTTGAATGTGTCAACTTGACTGGGCCATGGGATGTCCAGATTGCTGGTAAAACATTATTTCTAGGTGTGTCTGTAAGAATTATATTTGGGTACAAACATGTTTCTGTAAGAAACTAGCATTTGAATAAAGACCATCCTCACCTATGGGAGTTGGCATCATCCAATCCATTGAGGCCTGAATACAACAAAAAGATGGAAAAGCAGGAGAAGGGTGAATTTGCTTCTGTTTGAGCTGGGACATCCATTTTCTCCTGCCCCCACCTCTCCCCAGCTGCCTCTCAGGCCTTTGGAATAAACTGAGTTATATTACTGGCTTTCCTGGGTCTCCAGCTGTCAGACAGCAGATTATGGGCCTTCCTGGCTCTGAATATCCCTAATACACACTGTAATGATCTCCTGTACCTAGCAGATGGTATACAGGCACGCTCTCGGATCATACCGTCCTGTAGTATATCACACACATCAAGTCAAAGCTAATTCCTCACTACAAAGAAAGCCCCTTTGTCAAAAAAAAAATGCACTATTGGAATTCTCTGTCCTTCTTACTCGAAGCCTCACTGCTGGCTCCCTGGCCATTGTTCCACCAAAGATAATCAGTGAAGAGACCACTCTGACCTAACCCTGGTGTCCTTCTGACTCAAGACGCCTATGGAGGACCTCTCTGAAGGCTTCTGAAGAGAGTCCTGGGTGAAAGCTTCTGCAGCTGTTGTGCTCCAACAAAACAGGTTTCTAAAAGGGGCACATCCTCCAACCTCAGGGGGGTGTGTGTGTTCGCACACGCACGCCCATACTATCAAGATGTTAGGATTTCACAAATATTTGGTCTTTACAACTGACAGCATCTTCTCTAATACTGACTCTGTACTGGTCTCTTTATACACATGTAATCTTGGAAATGGTTATTTCCCACTAACCAATAATCTACAAGTGCTGATAACCGAAATACACTCTCTGAAGTGGCAGCAGAAGTCACTGTGCATCCCAGTGTCAGATCGTTTCCTTTCTAATACAGCAGCTTTCCCTTCTTGTCTTTCTCTGCTTGAAATGACACGCTTCTTCTCATCTGCTGCTGTTAAAAACAAGAGACTGCTGACAGAACAACTTACCTGTTCTTGGTGATATTGACTTCAATGATCACACACATTTAGTATTCTGAACCTAAAGCCTCATCGTCCAGTACCGGTACGCAATTTAATCAGACCCCATCAGCAAAGGGCATGGAAGCATTGGGTTTTTGGCATCATAACTGTCCTCAATGCCTTTCCTGGAGTTTCTTATTACCGACCACCTACTATGTGCTGGGTACTGTGCTGGGCAAAGGAATTTCTAGGTGATTAGCGTTGTCCCCAAGGAACTCTCAGGTTGGAAGAAGGGACAAATATATAAGCAAACTACTTCTTGATGATATGGTGAACGATGGGTTAGAAGAACACTTATGATTGGTCTGGGAAGAAGAGGGGGGTGGCAAAGAACAAAAAAGGAGCCCTCGGTCTAACCTCGCATTTCCGGAAAGCTTTACTGAAACATGTCATTGTTGAATTGAGCCGAGGAGGAATAAGAATCACAAGATACCAAAAGTGCTCCCGATACAGAGACTTGTATGGGCAAAGAATGATTTCCAGGGGTCTGAAGGTGGTTCCACGTTACTACCTACACGGCAGGGAGGAGCAGAAGCTAGAGCCGGCCAGAGGAGAGTCGTCTGAGCAGCTTGCCTTTTATTCTATAAGCCTTTTTTTAAACATCATAGTCCATGTGGTAAATTTATCTGTGTGGAATATGGGGATAAATCAGTAAGGCTGCTCACAGCTTGGCCACCCTTGGAGCTAAAGGGATCAATATTCCTTCACATCTATAATCCAGCCCAGCACATTGGTGGGCAAAGTCTGCTGAAGGAAATAAAGAGCCACTAAAAGCTTGAACAGAGGCTTATGACACAGGGTCATGGTGTATTTTAAATCGCTCAGCACTCTGGCTGCAGTGTGGACGGATTTACTTAGGATTTAACCACAGTTGTTTAGGCACTGAGGAGGCCTGAATGGGGCCAGCATTCAGACAGAGAAAGGGACAAGTTCAAGAAACAATGAGCAGGTAAAATTGGCCAAACTTGGTAATTTTCTACCTGCAAGAAATAAGGAAACAGAGTCCAGGGCAGCGCTCTGCTTTCTGGACTAGGTATTAAGTTAATGTATAAATTCAGAGAGCTGTTTTGTCCAGAAGATTAATATCTTTTTCCACTTATCACACCACACATATTGAACTAGAGAGCGGTTTCTTTGCTGTTATTGTTTTGTTTTTAAAGCCTTCCTGCTTCTGACAAGCAAAGAAAACACTGAAGGCTTCTGGTATCTTCTCTTCCCTCCTGAAGACCTATTTGAATGCCAGACCCAACATTCTTAAAGAGAAACAGTGAAAGAAGAAGGGACTGAGGCGGGGAGGAGAATCAGTCAGTCTGGTTTGTTGTGTGACCGCCTGATATTAAGTCTTCTTCATCTGGGGGCGTTTGTCATCTGTAGGATGCTGGAGCACCGCAAGGAGGCTTCCTCAGCATAAGGAGCTCCAGTGCCCCTTTTCTTTCCAAGGTATCGGATCCCAAGATAATGGTGTGGGTCTTAATTCTTTCAAATGACCTTGAAATAAACAAAGCCTCGCCACTTGAGCAATATTGGTTACATCACCCCATAGCTCTCGGGAGCAGTTTTCTGAATAGTTCTAAATCCACGTAGCTTTAGATACCCCAACTGGAACCAGCAGTATTTCCTAAGCGATGCAGAAGAGGTTCGGAAAACCATCTCGACACATCTACAAGGAGTAAGTACCTCAGGGCCTGGCTGTCTTCTGTTCCCATCCGGCCTGATCTCAAATGACACTAGCCAATTCCGGATGCCCCCAAAACTGCATAAAAATCCTTCTTCTAAAAAATAAACTTAAGAGGCATCACAAAAATGCAATGCATGGATCTTGTTTGGATCAGAGAGATGCTGGGAGAGATTTTATATTGCTCTGCTCTGGGAATTAGATGACATTCAGGAACTTCCATTAATTTGAACAGGTGTGACAATCACATGGCGATTATATAAAAAATTAAAACAAAATGCCTATTAGTGGTACATACGGAAACACTTATAGGTGATGTATAGAATTTGCTTTAAAAAAAAAAAAAAAACTTGACCCAATAAAATTAGGTGAATAAACAAAGATTAGCCACCAGCTGACCTGTGGAAGCTGCATCATGAAGGGATAGAGGCTCATTTTACTATTAGGTTGATGCAAATGTGACTGTGGGTTTTGCCATTAAAACCGTAATGGCAAAAATCGCAATCATTTTTGTACCAACCTTATCTACTTGTCTAACTTATATCCACCCATGTGTTTAGAGAGATTTCCATCACAAAGCTTTATTCTGCTTCTACTTCAAACACTGACTTCACCTGTGAGGTTTGCATTCCCGGCATCGTGTTAAGCCAATATGCATTTTAGGAATAGATTGGAGCTGGGTAAAAGGGAGATTCTCTTTCAAATCACTGACCCTGTTGAAGTAAAATAATAATGATAGCTGCCACTATTCATGTTTATTATTACAGGCACCGAGCTAATAATTTTATAGACATTTTCATTCAACCCTCACAAGGAATCTGTGTTTAAGTATGTAAAGAGGAGCCCAGGGCTGACTCCAGGCAGTTCTTTCAGGAACCACAAAATAATCACTCTATTTTAACAAACTGAAAAATCCTTAAAAGTCTCTGAGGCAATTTTCCAGGAGTTCCTGTAATTTTTATCTATATTCTTGAAGATATACAGAAAAGCATGATTATGATGATAATAAAGCTAACATTTACTGAGTACTCACAGTGTACTGGGCCCTGATCTAAGCATTTTCCATGGGTCTCATTCCAGTGTCACAACAATCTGGATGGTAGTATGATAGACTACATGCATTGAGGGTCCCAATCAATTATTTCCCTGTCTGTATCCATGCCCGTTGCAGCTCCTGCCATCAATAGGTGGAAGGTATTTCACATCCCTCGAATTGGGGTGGCATGGTGAGTTGCTTTCACCTATAGAACATGGTCAGCAGAAGTATGAATGAATCAGTTCCAAGCCCAGGCTGCAAGAGGCTTTGCACACAGCTGCTTTCTCTCTTAGACCCTTGCCTATGCCCTGAGACCTGGCCTGAGGTAATTTGCAAGAGGATGAGAGACTGCATGGAGCAGAACCAAGGGGTCCTAATTGTCAGCCAACCACCAGAAGCAGAGCCACCTAGCAAACTGCCAGCGGACCACAGGTGCACGAGGGAGCCCAGCCAAGACCTGAACAGCACAGTTGAGCCCAGCTTCATTTGCCAAACTGCAGAACTGTGAGCAAAATCAATGGTTATTTCAAAGCACCAAGTTTGGAATGGGTTTGTAATGCAATAAGTCAGCAGCGGAGCTAAGGACCATCTCCAGAAGTCTGATCCTGAAGTCCTTGCTGCCAGTTCAAGCTTGTTCAGTAGATGATCTTTACTAAAGGGAATGATCGGGGTGAGAGGTTGTTAGGTTTTGACACTCAGCAGCACAATCATGTCCAGGGTGGATTCATTACAAGCATCTAGCAAGTCAAGTATCCCAGTCTGTCTTAGGTTGGGATGGCTGCTGTAGCAATATACATACCAGAGCCTGGGAGGCTGTTTTGGAGGCTGGGAAGTCTGAGATTAGAGTGACAGTATGGTTGAGTTCTGGTGAAGGCCTTTCTGGTTCACAGACACCTGCCTTCTGTGTCCCCACATGGCAGGGAGAAGTCGAGAGCAAACACTGACACCATCGTGAGGGCCCCTCTCTCATAACCGTATCTAAATCAAATCATCTTCCAAACGCCCCATCTCCAGACACCATCGCATTGGGGGTTAGGGCTTAACGTGAATTTGGGGAGGGCAAAATTCAGTCCACGGCACCATCCTTCTTCACTCTGCCAAGCACATCTCCCACAAAGCTCTGCCTGCCCTTCTCAGGAGGAGGAATCTTTATCCTCTTCAGACGTAACTTCCATGAGACAGGGATGACATCTGGTTAAGTCATGACTTGTAAAGGTCCCAAGAAGCACTGATATGATAACAGTTCAGGAGGTCAGAAGAATATTAAGTACATCTACACTTAAGACAGAAACCCATCATAAACTTTTGTTTTATTCTAAAGATAATGGAAAGTGGGAAATTTTAAGTAAGGAAATAACATGATTACATTCACACATTTAAGAAAATCAGGGTGACTGCAACATGGATGGGCTAGAAGTAACAACATGGATGGGCTAGATTACAGCAATCACCCAGAAGACAACAGTGGCTAGACTGGGATTGAGCTTTTGGAAACAGAAAGAAGTACAAGACTTCAGGGTCTATACAGGAGAGAGGATCAACAGTTATCTGGTGATTAATTGATCGGAGGAGAGGAAAAAGGTGAGGACCATCAAACCATAGGCCCACATAAAGTAACTAACAACCAAGAAACTCTCCTCCATCCCACAGCATCCCTGGCGACATCTGACCAATTGCTGGAAAAGGTTTGGACTTAGTTTTCCCACTGAATGAGAATTTCCAGTGAAGAGCTCCGAATCACCCTATCTGCAAAGAATAAAGGCAAGCTTAGAAAGAAAATGTCATAAGCAGCCACTTGTCCCGACAGCATCAAAAATAATCTGTCACCTGCTGCTAACTTTGTTCTCAGTTACAAAGACCACTGTTTGAGTGAACAGAGGGTAAGGAATCTGAAAAGAACTGTTTACCCACAGAAACTGATGAGAGCTCAGCTTGGAGAAGAGCAGCGTGTGAATGAGGAAGGGGTGGGCAAGCACAAGCATTCTGTCTGCTGCGAAAGGACCAGGAGACCACTCAGGCCCAGTATTCTGAGTGGAAAGAAAGCTGATTCCCAGCAGCTGTTCGTGGTACATCCAGAATATTCTAAAAACGACATGACTCCCAGTAAAAGATGTTTCCCATGATGAATCAGAAATTCAAGATGGAGGACAATAAGCTGACAGAGACTAAGGAGGACTTAGGGGTCTTGACTTCCTCCATCAGATACATTTTGTCAGTTTACCCTCCTTTCAGCTGCTTCCTGCTCTGCCCAGCTTAACACTGGACTCCAGCAAGCATTGACAATACGCACATTGGCCGGGCGCGGTGGCTCACGCCTGTAATCCCAGCACTTTGGGAGGCCGAGGCGGGTGGATCACGAGGTCAAGAGATCGAGACCATCCTGGTCACCATGGTGAAACCCCGTCTCTACTAAAAATACAAAAACTTAGCTGGGCATGGTGGCGCATGCCTGTAATCCCAGCTACTCGGGAGGCTGAGGCAGGAGAATTGCCTGAACCCAGGAGGCGGAGGTTGTGGTGAGCCGAGATCACGCCATTGCACTCCAGCCTGGGTAACAAGAACGAAACTCCGTCTCAAAAAGAAAAGAAAAAATATGCATATTAAGGTCACCCTATTTTATGGTAATTCCTCGGAAAGTGAAGAGTTCAAGAATGGAATCTGAGGCATTCAGAAACCAGCAGGGTTTCCTTCGGAGTGTTTTGATTCTGTTCCTGTTGTTGGTACTGTCTGCTCCGGAGGACCATCCTTGCATAGACGGTTCCCTATCGGATCCCCCCACACACCAATTCTGGAGATTCCATTAACTAGTGTTAAGAGGAAAACCACACTCTGTAAAATATTTTAAGAGGTTGATTCTGAGCCAATATGGGTGACCACAGCCAGAAGAACAGTCTCTAGAGGTCTGAGAAAGTGTGCCCAAGGCAGTCAGGGCTTAATTTGGGTTTTATGCATTTTAGGGAGATGGAAATTACAGGTAAAATCATAAATCAGTACACAGAAAGTATACATCACATATACACCTGGGCAGGGGGATGTGGCATGAAAGGTGGGATGGGAACCGTGCTTACAGGTCATGAGTGGATTCAAAGATTTTCTGATTGGCAACTGGTTGAAAAAGCTATGCTTTGTCTGAAGACTCAGAATCAGCAGAAATAAATGCCTGAGTTAAGGAGAGGTTGTGAAGACCAAGGTTTTGATGATGTAGATGAAGCTTCCGCTAGCAGACCTCAGCAAGAATAGATGATACATGTCTCTTTTCAGACCTTGAAGGTGTCAGGTTATCATTTAATCTCTGCTAGATCTGGGAAAGACTTAGAAAGGGAAGGCCTGGTTGCATTAATGAAGATTCTCTGTGGATGCAAATCCTCCCCACCACCCCAAGAGACAGTTTTCCAGGGTGAATTCAAAATATGTCAAAGAAATACATTTTCAGGTAAAATATTGTTATTTCTTTCAGGGTCTGCTGTCATGTGATGCTATGCAAGACATGGAATCTGGTATCTTCCTGCCACAGAGAGTCTGTTTTGTCAGTCCTGTGCTATTTCAATGTTGGTGCTGGTCAGCCGTGCCTAAACTCCAAAACGGGACAGTATCACGAGGCACATCGGACCTCCCTTCCCATCATGGCTGGAAATTCAGTTTTTCAGGTTCATCTCAGTCCCCTTGGCCAAGAAGGGGAGGCCTATTCAGGCGGCTGGGGGACTTAGGATTTTATTTTTGTTGCACACTAGCCAGTTGTTTTAGGTTGTGAATGTTTCTCTTTATTTGACCTGACCCAAGACTTATGGCACCAGATAGACCTATCGACAACATTCAGCCAATTCAGCAGGAGGGTTTATTCCAGTAATAAGAAAGCCAGCCAAGTCAAGGGCCACATGGAAGAAGATAGAAAAAGCTGAATATTTAGAATGAAGCCAAGACCTGCCCTACAAGCGAAAACAGCCTTGGTCCCTAGAGAAGGGCTTCAGGTTGGACCAGGAGGTAGACAAAGAAAAAGCTGAGAAAGGAACGCAGATGTTTAAAGGATACTCTCCTCGAAGAATGGAATTTCATTCTGTTCCACGGGAGGTTAGATCCTGCTAGACTGTTAGATAATCTATGACAGATTGCATTACACAACGAAACACTGTTTTGAAGTAAATCTCCCCCACTTCATAAAAAATGACATTTTATGGCTCATCTTGCTAATTTTTCACCCATTTAGATTCTGTCTGACAAAGCTGACATCGTTAAATAGTATTATGTTCTCTGAGTTCTGTCAGCTTGTGAGAAAACATCCAATTCTGTTACGTACATTCATCCAAGTTAAACATTTGTAACACAAACATGGGAGTGTGCCTTTTGTCTTCTAGTTGTCTAGAATCACAGAAATCAATTTGGTTTTGTCAAAAAAAACAAAAAGAACCCTACACTCCAGGGTTATGATACTGACTTAAACAAAGTATGGTACTTCATCGTGCCCTGAATGATGAATTTACCAAATACAGGAGGGCAAAACACTGCAAAGGGCCAGAGGCCTATCAACAACAACTTCCTATTTTTCAGATTTGGGTGACAACAGGGGAATAAACAATTTAGCCTTTGTGTACACATCTCCACCTTCTGCCCCTGCATGAAGATTAGGTATGCAGGCAATGAGAGGAAATACCCGTCTTTAATTTCTTCTCCCTCCTTTGGAATATCTGATGCTCTTTTGAGTAAGACTTGACAAGTTCCTAATCTGAGAAATAGACACCAAAACCGTTTTTTTTTGTTTGTTTGTTTTTTCCGAGACTCTGTCACCTAGGCTGGAGTGCAGTGGTGTGATCTCAGCTCATCACAGCCACAACCTCCTTGGCTCAAGAGATCCTCCTGCCTCTGCCTCCTGAGTAGCTGGGACTACAGGCACACGCCACAGTGCCCAGCTAATTTTTCTATTTTTTTGTAGAGACAGGGTTTTGCCATGTTGCCCAGGCTGGTCTCAAACTCCTGGAATCAAGTAATCCTCCCACCTCAGCCTCCCAAAGTGTTGGGTTTACAGGTGTGAGCCACCGCTCCTGGCTCACACTTAGTTTTTTTTACACTTAGTTTTTACACTTAGTTTTTACACTTAGTTTTCAGAGACCAGGGTTACTTGGCGATCTGATCTCATGGAAGGAATGTGAGATCTGCAGTCACTTGGTCTAAACTGAAGTCCCCATTTGCTTTTACCAGCTGGCTAACCTCTGAAAATCCCTTGGAGTTCCTGTTTCCACAGCTGTGGAATAAATGATACTGCCTTCCTCACAGGGCTCTGAGGATTACTGGAGGTCATAACAAGTGAAAACTGGGTGCACAGGGATCTGTGGGTGTGGGTGACTGCCTTTGGCTTGTTCAAGTAGCAGAAATTTAGCCAGCATGAATAATGGATGAGGAGTCAGAATGTTCTAGTTTCAAACTCATGTCTGTCTCCATACAAGGATCAGTTCGCCCGTCAGCAAGATGGGTAAACTTCCTTAACATGTACATACTCATTTATTTTCATTACTAGTGAATGAAGCATTATATTGAGAATCAGAAGGCTTAACTGTCCTACTACTGTGATTCTTAAACGGCGCTACATATTGAAATCACCTGGGGAGCTTTTAAATGTGTCACTGCCCAGTCACAGTCAATATCAATTAAATCATAATGTCTAAGGTGGGGTCCCGGTGTCAGTGTTGGTCAAAGACCCTCAGGTGATTCCATGATTCCACTCTACAGCAAAGTTTGGGAACCACTGCCCCTTGTATAGTCTAAGGGTACCTTTCGACTTCTTGGTTCTAAGGTATGTCCAACTTTGAAATGGTAATTGAAGCCCGAAACAACAAGTCTTGAGCAGCCAACCACACCTATGTCTTGCGGCCAACTAATAAGTGTGAACCTTGAGTAAACAGAGGGAATCCAAGCGTAGGGAAGTGAGCCTGGGGTTGGGGAGAGCATAGCACTCCTTCCCGAACTGGGTGAATAACAGAAAACACAGAAAAAGGTTTCAAGAACAAATAAAATCGGGCAATTAAGGGTTCACCAAGGGTAAGCAGATTACTTCACTGCAGGACTTGTTAGGGCCTTTAAGTCAGACTACGATTATGAATCTGCTGGAAGAGATTCTGGCAGCATTCCTCCTGTGCAACCCTTTAATTTTCTCAGTGTATTTCTAGGACTTGTGTTTCAGTCAATGGTACTTGGAGAAACCTAGAGCAGTGTTTAAATTTTGTCCCCCAGGGACATTCAGCAATGTCTGGAGACACGCTTGGCTGTCACAGCTGGGGGGCGGGGCCAGGTGGCTGTTACTGGCATCTAGTAAGTAGAGGCCAGGGATGCTTGTAAACATTGTGAGGTGCACAGGACAGTCCCCACCCAGACTCATCCAGCCCCAAATAATACTGGCACAATTTAAAAGCCCTGGCTTAGGGTGACCTCTTCTCCAATAGACCCACCCCTGCCCCCAGAGCCTCAGAATTGGAGATGATGAGGGAGCAAGAAAGATAGGAGAAAGAGAAGAGGAGGAAGAAAAAGCAAAGGAAGAAAGAGGAAGGACTGAAAGGAAAAAGGAGACAATAATAGAGGCAGAGACCAGAGGGAAAAAGGAGAGAAGCAGCCAGATGCGTAACTGTCAAAACTTGAGAGAACCAAGATGTTCTTCAGCAGATGAAAGGATAAACTGTGATCCACCCAAACAATGGCATTTTATTCAGTGCTAAAAAGAAATGAACTGTCTCTGAATCTATGAAAAGACAGGGAGAAAACGTAAATGCATATCCAAGTGACGGAAGCCAACCTGAAAAGCCTCCACACTGGACAATTCCAACTATGTGACATTCCGGAAAAAGCAAAACTCTGAAGACAGTAAAAAAGTTCAATGGTGGCCAGAGGCTGGAAGGGGAGGGAGGGATGAATAGGCGAAGCACAGAGGATTTTTAGCCCAGTGAAGACACTCTGTGTGGTACTGCAGGGTGGCTGCATGTCACTGTACGTTTGTAACTCACGGAACGTGCGACACCAGGAGCAAACCCTAATGCCAACTTACAGACTGGAACGACTCTGATGTGTCAATGTAGGTTCAAAGGCTGTCACTAACGTAGCGCTCTGCAGGACGATGATAATGCGGGAGGTTACGCATTTGTGGGGCGGGAGTCCGGGAACTCGCTGTACTTTCTGCTCAATTTAGTTGTGAATCCAAAACTGCTCTAAGATCTCGTCTACTTTTCATAAAAGATAAAGAGAAAGAAGCGAGGCAACGCGCTGGTGTCAACGGGCCCAGCCGCCTCACATGTTTATTATTACTCTGAGCCGAGGAAGGCCGCGAACGCTGCTTTTCCATAGGCACGAACTGCTGGGGGAAGGCGAGGACCACAGAGGAAGCAGGGGATCGTCCTTCGCCAAGAGTTCGGTTCCCACACTCGGCGTCCGCGGCCCGGTGGAGGCCTCAGACGCGGCTGGGCTTCCTGGGGTCCTTGCTCCTGGCCGGCATGAAGGCGCAGAGCTCCTCGATGAGCATCTCCATGCGCGCGGTGACCTCGGTCACGGTGTCGATGACCAGCTTCTGCTGCAGCTTCAGTTTGTTGTTCTCCCACAGGGCCTTGTTCTCCTCCAGGAAGCCCCGGCGCTCCTCCCGCAGCACGTGCAGGGTTCTGTTCTCCTGCTGGAGCCGGTTCTCCTCGCGCAGCGCCTGCAGCGCCTGGCTCATCTCCCGCAGCAGCCGCAGGGGCTGGCCGTCGTCGGGCAGGCCGGGGCCCGGCTTGGCGTCCTCCTCCCCGGAGGGCGCGGACACGTTGCCGACCGTCTCCCACAGGGTGCGCACCGCCTGCGAGTCCTCCTGGGCGGCCGGCGGGCCTCGGGGCTCCTCAAAGCGGGAGGAGAGGCAGGAGCCCTGGTGCTGCGGCGGCGCGGCGCGGCGGGGCTCCTCGCGGGGCTGGGGGCGGCCTTGCTCTCCTGGGCCGGGGCCCAGAAGGTCCGTCTCCGCGCCAGCAGCTGCTGCAGCGCGCGGTTCTCCTCCCGCAGGAGCCGCAGGGCGCCGCCGTCCTCGCCGTCCTCGCCGCGGGGCCCCTGCAGGGCGGCGGGGTCGCTCTCCACGCCCTCCGGGGACGCGCAGTCCCGCGGCGGTGGCGAGGCCGCCGGGCTCCCCTCCGCGCCCCGGGAGCCCCCGCGCTCCTCCCAGACCCGCAGCAGCGCGTGCTCCTGCAGCAGCAGCCGCGCGTCCCCGTGGAGCAGCCGCGCCTCCCGGCGGAGCAGCCGCGCGTCCCCGTGGAGCAGCCGCGACTCCCCGTGGAGCAGCCGCGCGTCCCCGTGGAGCAGCCGCGCGTCCCCGTGGAGCAGCCGCGACTCCCCGTGGAGCAGCCGCGCGTCCCCGTGGAGCAGCCGCGCCTCCTCGCGCAGGGTCTTGCCCTCCTCCTGCGGCACCCAGTCCTTGGGCGGCCTCTTGTGGTGGAAGGAGGCGGACGGGGAGAAGCAGGGCGGCTGCAGGCGGCCGTTCTCGCTCACCCAGCGCCCGTCCTGGAACACGAACATCTCGTCGCTGAGCTGCACGCGCGGCGGGTTCGAGTCCAGCTCCAGGTCCGCCTGGGACAGGGGGCGCTCCATGCGGTCCCGGGGCGCGGAGGAGACGCGGATCAGCGGGGAGGAGCGCTGGCTCGGCCGGGGCCGCGCGCAGCCCGCGGGGCTGCAGGAGCTGTGGCGCCTCGGGAGGGGCTCGGCCGCGCCCCTCTGCGGGAGAGAACGGGAGAGCCCAGCGTTAATGACGAAACTGACACCGTGTGTAAACACAAAGCAGGAGTTGCAATTCTCGCATTAATAAAATAGATTTCAAAGCAACAAAGACACAGTGGTAAAAGGATCAACGCCACAATAAGAGCTAACGATCCTAGCACCCAGATACGTAAGACCCATAAACAGATTTACACTCAACGAGACAGAAAATTAATAAGGACATCCAGGACTTGAATTCAGATCCGGAACAAGCAAACTTAATAAACATGTATAGCGCGCTCCACTTTAAATACACAAAATATACATTCTCCACTTTCAATACACAAAATATTGATCAGCCATTATTAATAACCATTCTTAGAATTAAGCAATATTCCTGTTCTCTCTCCCTCTTTTTCTTCCTCTTTCTTCCTCTCCTCCTCTCCTTTTTTTTTTTTCAAAAAAAAGAAAAAACGTAAAAAAAAAAAAAAAGCCACCCTCAGGGCTGGCTGACACACTAAGGGGACCGGACCTCCCCGAATAAGCTGCGTCTGATCGTCTGGCTTGGCCACAGTGGGCACTTTTGCCTCTTGGGGGCCTCAAGAGGAAAGGGCCGATCCTTGTCATTCCAGCGAGTTCTGTTCTATGAAGTCATCTCCAACAATGAATTACACTGAATTACCAGATACAGAGCCATTGCTCCTACCGGCAATGTGTTCCTTTGAGCCTGTGCTCACCTTTGTTATCCAAGCAATACATAACGTCATTCAGTGCGCATTGTTCATTCACTAACATCGAACTCGCGTCGGCAGCACTGCCGCTTATGCCGAACAAAACTTCTCTAACACGTTTTCTCCATGTGACACAGCATAGCCGCCTTCTGTTTGCCAACGCTAGACAGCACTTGACTTGAAAAGGCTCGGAAGCCATTTTAACAGCAAAATCACCAACATAATGCACAAGACGGCAAAAACCGTGGCGCTAGATAGACTGCACAATGGACACTGTCTTCCAGCATGAGAGCTGAAACTAAAGGCCCCTCGGCTGGGGACTCAGCATCACGCAACTCAAATTTTCCCCTCCGTGCATGTCTGAGAATTACCGTAAAATTACTACAAGTATTGATTTGGTGGTTACTCATTTTAGCAAGTAGACAAATTCACAAATATGGAATCCATGAATCATGAGAAACAGTGATATATTACGGAGGTCAAAGGCATTGATTTTAGAGTCAACCAACTATTTTGAGCCTTGGCCTCACTACTTACCAGTTAACAAGAACTTGGGCAAGCTATTTGAGCTTTAATTTCCACAGTTTCAAGTTGGGATGACTTCATCTACTCTTTGCCTCATAGAGATATTTTCAGGATTAAAAAAGGTGATGTACAAAAGCTCTAAGCATGGCCTCTGGCACATTGTGTCACCCTAAAGGAGGAACAAACACTGCTCTCGAGTGACACCACCTACAGGTGTATACTCACACCTGGCACGAGCAGAGAGGCAGCTTGAATCATCCAAACAGCCCCCAAATTGCTGTGTTCAAAATGGTGGTGCCACTGGTCAGCCCAGCCTTCTCTCTTGCCCATCTCAGCATCTCTCTCATTCTTAGCCACCCTTGAGTCTCTTCTGCTAGCAGCCCCTTAAATATCCACCCCAGCTTCTAATGCAATGCTAGACTAGAAGCAGAGTCTGAGTAATAATTTTGGAAAGAAAGAAAAACCATCACAGACATATCACTGAGCAATGAGCATTCAACATGTGGTGATAAAGTCAGCAAAGGACCCTGAGGAATTCATGATGGTGGCCGTGGACCTCAAGACCACGGCATAAAATGGGATTCAGATCCACAGAGCTTAACTCCAGTGAGCTGGCAGCTCTCACACATTCCATTACAGAAGAATAACCCCAGTGAGTTTTACATGCAGATTTCCAAGCCTCCCATTGTGAGTCTGATTCACGCAGACTGGGGTATGGCCCAGGTATCCGCATTTCTAACCAGCCCCCTCAGGTGATTCTGGCTGCAGGTGGTTAGGACAGCTGTAAGTCAAGTAGAATATCCGATTTGCTTAGCTGAGGGTTAAAGACTTAAAGACACCAGCATTAAAGACTGAAAAGCCTGGCCGGGCGCAGTGGCTCAAGCCTATAATCTCAGCATTTTGGGAGGCCAAGGCGGGTGGATCACGAGGTCAAGAGATCAAGACCATCTTGGTCAACACGGTGAAACCCCATATCTACTAAAAAAATACAAAAAATTAGCTGGGCACGGTGGCACGTGCCTGTAATCCCAGCTACTCAGGAGGCTGAGGCAGGAGAATTGCCTGAACCCAGGAGGCGGAGGTTGCGGTGAGCCGAGATCGCACCATTGCACTCCAGCCTGGGTAACAAGAGTGAAACTCCATCTCAAAAAAAAAAAAAAGACTGAAAAGTCACAAGAATTCTCATCCTGGTTTTGCCACTGATGGGCACATTGAAACCAGAGAGCTCTCTTACCCTCTTTGAGACCCAGGCTTTTCACTAGTGAAAAAGAGGGAGTCAGGCTTCATGATTTCAAAGGCACCTTCCGACATTGAAAAGTCAATGAAATGTACCTGTAAAATGGAAATAATATGTGCCCTATTTAGCTCACAATACTGTTGTGAGATTAAATGAAATAAGCAAAAATCTTTTTAAAACCACCAAGTGCCAAAGAATCATAAGGTATTATTATAAGGAAAAGTAGATTTCACGAACGCGAGAATTATGATTTATTCAAAAAGAAGTGAGCAAGTGGAATACATACTGGAGAAGAGGCAAAGATTGAAGCAATGAATTTAAATAAAAAGATCAAGGTCATGATCATGATGGCTACATCACAAGCATGTCATCCAAGGATATCAAAATGCTCTCTGGATATCAATTCCTATGTTTTAGGTTATTTTCACAACTGTACAGATAGAGAAAATAAAAAACAAGTCAGGTTGTCTACATTGTGTGTGTGTGTGTGTGTGTGTAGAGAGAGAGAAACAACTTGCATCTATATAAAGTTGGTTAGAATTCTTTAAAACTTAAAAAGCTAGATAAATAGAAGATGCAGCTCTACGCCATTAACTGTGCAATAAACACGTCAATAACTTTGTAAGGCTATGCTCAGTCTTCGAGATAGCAAGGGCGTGAAGGCATTCTGCAAACAGAATCGTATTTAGTTTAAAGAAGTTCAGCGTCCATGGTTTTCACATTTCTCAATTGGAAAAGCACATTGGCTCCTGTAGCTGTCTGTGATCAAAATGAATCTCACTGTAGATAACCCAGACCATTTTTTGGTAGGTTTAAGGTCTTGAGATCCAGGATTTCTGGGAAGATTAGTCAAAGCCAATAAAGAGTGAATCTTAAAGGGTCCTCTCCATACTTGCACTAGAACCAATGCTTTCCCTCAGCAGGATTTGGCTCCAGGAGCCACCAACATGGAGAAGTGTGGTTTTAGTCAACATGTACATCCCAGTCCCGAGACGGAAGGGGAAGAAGGAAACAAGTATTGAGCCTCAATTTCACGCTAGGTCCTGAGCTAAGCATCCTACCTGCTGAATTCATTTAATCCTCACACGCTGACATATAAGTTGTCATCACTATTCTTATTTTACAGATAGAGAGACTGAAACTCAGAGAAGTTAAATAACCAGCACTAGTTCCCTCACTAAGACACAAACACACTGCTGGCTCCCTGACCTTCTATGTGTGAAGTACACACATGGGAAACCACCAAGGATTTATCAAATGACTTGCAGTACTTTGGGGATCATGATATCTTTTCCTTAACTTTTTATTATGGAAAATTTCAAACATACACAAAAAGAGGAGAATAGTCTAATAAATTTCCATGTATCCATCACTCAGCTTCACCACGTATCAAATCAAGGCCACACTTGTCTCATCGGACCTCAGCCTGATTCTACCACCACTCCCCTACCACTAGGTTCTCTTAAAGCAAAGTGGCATTGTGTCATTTTATCCACAAATACATAAATATGTGTCTATTCAACAGGTCCACAATACCATTATCACCCCTTTAAAATTTAACAATTATCCCTCAATATCCATTGGCAGATACTGAGTTCATGTTCAAATTTCCCCAATTCTCATTTCTTTTTAATGATGTTTTTCAGCCAGATGGACAATCTTCCTGATCCAACTAAGGGTCCAAAGAGGAATCATGGATGCTTTCTACCTGTCCACGTTTTATTCATGATGGCTTTTAACTCATGGCATTCTGCTGCCTGTGTGTGCTCCACATCCACATTCCAAACTGGGTACCCAAGGAGCATTCTACCGTCCCCTCAACAGAAACGCACTAAACGAAACGTTAAAACATGGTGGCTCCCCAGCCACGGACCACCTGGGTGTTTGGGCCCTAGTCCTTATTCACACATTCAGAGGACCTTGCTCATATCCACTCACTTCCTGACCTTAGTTTCCAATTCCGTAGAATGGAGGGTAAAAGTCATTATCCCTAAGTGCTCTCTTGGCCTGTCTCTTGTCCAGTGGATTTGCATTTGTAAATTGGCACCGCTATGGCCCCAGCAGCCCTCTTTTACCAGCCTCCTTAGCATCTCGTCCTCTCCCCTAAACGGCCAACCTTCCCAAGCAGACTTTGTGCCTTCTCTTGTTCCATGCCAACAGCACCTCATCCAGGAAATGCTGATGGACTAATAAGCCCCCTTTACTTCCTCAACAGGAAACCAAATTCTCCTCCGACTGAGTGCTATTATCTTTCCTCCTGTCCCCAGACAGGACCAAGAAAGTAGTCAAGTCCAGTGCTGCCTCATGACTTAGTTTCTTACAACGTGGAAACATTTAAACATTTCTTTGTAGTCATATATTTATTTTAATGAGTAATGGGAAAACATACCTACATTAAATATACAAGTATTTTTAGATACAACAAGGTTCATGATTGAACTTTAGGAAAACACTGACCCAAAACAAACTTTTTTTTCCCTCTGGTATTTCTCTGATTCAGATCAGAGCTGGCTGGATTTAATCCTCAAAGGAAAGCTCTTTCTCAGCCTTATGGAAATTATTCAGCTTAACCATACATCCACTCGGGATGTTACTGCACCAATTTTTCCCCTGCATTTATGTCAGTGAATCAAATAATATTAATGTGGCATCTACTGTGTGCCAAGCTCACAGACCCTGCCCTCAGGGAATTTCCAGTTGATTTGAAGAAACAGTGAATAGCACCAACTATTTCTTGGTGCAAACGAGAGAAGTCAAAATGCAGAAAGCATTAAGGCAGACAGCAAGGTGTGGGGAGCAGGGGACTAGAAATGACATCTGAAGAGAGCTCTGACTCTGCACTATACGAGTGCATAACCTTATAAAGTCGTTTCATTTCTGTGCCTTCATTTCTAGAAAATGAGGATGTTAACATGAATTAGGGCCAACCCATATATTTTTGAAATGCCCAACTCTAGAAGGCACCATTCGCTGTTACTGCAGTGCACAACTGGCTCAGCCATCTATAACAACCTCACCAGCATCTGCCCTGCTTCTCTCAGAGGGTTTGTTGTTCAGAAATAACCGGAGACTTGGAACATTTTCTTTGTTTTTAAAGAGCTGCAGCCAGGCACAGTGGCTCATGCCTGTAATCTCAGCACTTTGGGAGGCTGAGGCGGGCGGATTGTTTGAGGTCAGGAGTTTGACAGCAGCCTGGCCAACATGGTGAAATCTTATCTCTAAAAAAAAAAAAAAAAAATCCAGGCATGGTGGTAGGCCCCTGTAATCCCAGCTACTCAGAGGTTGAGGTTGGAGAATCACTTGAACCCAGGAGGTGGAGGTTACAGTGAGCCAAGATTGCACCGTTGCACTCCAGTCTGGGTGATAAGAGTGAGACCTCGTCTCAAAAAAAAAAAGAAGAAGAAGAAGAAGAAGAGCAGCAGACACGTAAGAAGAGCTGCTGCTTTTAGAAGAGACGTTGCTTAGCATTTCCTTAGAGGAAGATTATATAGAACGAGAAGAAGAAAATAACACTGAGTGACTATATTGTGTCAGGTTACATGCTGATTGATTTCTGTATTCGTATATCATAACCCCCAAAAGAACTGGCACGATTCCACATAAGATTGCAAAGCTGGTAAGGAAGGAGAACGAAGGTTTAACGTCAGGATATTTGACTCCAAACTCTTGCTTATCCCAGCACCTCACAATGCCCAGACAGTTAATTCCGCATGTGCTAATATCACTACTTTGCAACGGTTCTCTTAAAATCAGTCCTCTCCTTTCCCACGTCAGATACAATTATCTAAGCACAGTGTCCTATCTCTTGTTTTTTTGACATCCCAAGTCTTGGGAATCAGAAAGCAAATTTCACATGCCGTGGTGGCTTAATGAGTCCTTGGCAGTAACTGAATGAACCGAAATACATTAAGAGATTGGAAGGAAATACTAGGTTGAACCATAAGAAACTGTTAACATTTTACAATTTTTGGCCTATGAAAATGGCCATGTATTTTGCGTTAATATGTTTAGTTTTGTGGAGGGAATTATTGTCCAGCAAGAGGATTCCAACCTGAGTGGGGGGTGTGCAAGAAGAAAAGGAGACAGGACAGCTGGGGTCAGGAGGGCTGAGAGAGAGATGCTCCAACAGCGACTTTATTCTTCCAAGCTCAGAATATATACATTCTCAAGATCTTACTGACATCAAGTATCTAAATCACAAGTTCCATATGACAAATTGACAGCTAAGCAATAAGTGGCTATAGAAGATAATATCTTTGGTGCTCAAAAATATGTTTAGGTAGCAAGAAACATTGTTCCTCATGTCTGCACGGCCATGTGGTTTCGCCCCCTAGTTATCTTTTAACCAGATTTCCCTGTCTGTTCCTGACTCCTTGATCTCGACTTCCCTCTTTCAGGCGTCCCGTGTCTGGGCTCAAAACCACCCATTTTGTGAAACTCACTTTGCAAGCATTCACGCGGCTGGGATCCCAACATAGTTTATTTGATAAAGCTATGTCCTCATTTCCATTCACACTTTAAGACTTTAAAATAGTCCCAGGTCAAAGCTGCTATGGTGTGATGTAAAATCCATAAGCACGGACTTTTCCTCATGCGGATTTTACAAAGCCCTCGCTTCATCCATGTACTCCCTTAGAGGAGCCCCCACCACCTCCTGCACACAGCGTGCCAGTCATCATTTAATCATCCCAAATATATCATCCCACAAGGGTAGAGGCCCGAAATTTCCAAGAACTTTGGGCTCAAAAGTCCCTCCTTTGACTGTTCTTGAGAAAGTCACTTTGCCTCTCTGAATGTCACCTCTAACATAAGCCTAAAAGTGGCTGCTCTGCCTGCTTCCTAGGGTTGCAAGAGGAGAAGAAAGCGGTAGGCAAGCTGTCCTCAAGACCAAACAGATGGTCAGTTCTACTGGTAAGGTTTAAACATACCTGGCCTGAAGCACTGAGCAATGTGGAATATATTTCTTTACAAAAGGGCTCCCCAAAAACTGAGCTTCTGAGCTCAGCGAACACATGCAGGTCCAGGATTCCAGATCTTCTTGGCCTGTGTTAGAAGCCAGTTCTTTCTCAGTAGGACTCCTCGACCAGTGGTACCATTGGTTGGTTTCGTGGGTCAAGCTAACCTGCCCTGTTAGCTTTTAGCTCTGACAAGAGGTCTATGCCAATATGAAGACCCTGGAACACCCAGTAATGCTCTCCTAAGCCCGAGAGGTACAGCCTGTGTAGCATCACCCAAATGATCGTGAAGAAAAGATTGTCTCTTTCCTGGTCTCTAGGAAATGCCCTCACATAGAGATCCAGTAGGTAGGAAGGAAAAAGGTTGGCCTCTTCATGGACAAATGGGATATGAAGCTGATACAGAAGGGGAATAAGTTGGCCATGGTCTCATGATGCCTTCCCATCGGGTGTTAGAAAGGTGCCAGGAGACTGTGTCCTCATGGGAAATGTGCTCATAGCTGTAACCCAATGATGCATCAGTACCAGGGATACAGGTAGGGCCCAGGGCATGAATGTCACCCTCACAGAAGCGTGAAATCCCATCTGTGGATTGGAACTCTTCCTTAGCATTAGGTCTCATTAGGTCTGGCCCCCTTCCCTAGCATCTCCTTTTTTTTTTTTTTTTAGATGGAGTCTTGCTCTGTTACCCCGGCTGGAGTGCAATGGCACAATCTTGGCTCACTGCAACCTCCACCTCCCAGGTTCAAGCGATTCTCCTACCTCAGCCTCCTGAGTAGCTGGGACTACAGGTGCTCACCACCACACCCAGCTAATTTTTGCTTTTTTTTTAGTAGAAACGGGCCAGGCTGGTCTCAAACTCCTGACCTCAGGCTATCTTCCTGCCTTGGCCTCTCAAAGTGCTGGGATTACAGGCATGATCCACCATGCCCGGCCGGCATCTCCTTTTTAAATATAATTGGTTCTGGAAGGAAATGCCTGAAATTTACCAACAACTGTGACTGCCAGATCACCAACCTGGCAGCAAGTGAAGAACATGGGGAAGCGGACAACTGAAAGAAGGGAAGCAAAAGCAAAGGGCAAAGGGCAAAGGGGAAGTGAAAAGACCAAAATCTCTTACTGGTGCTTCAGGACTTAGAGCAACAGGTCTCTGGGTGGGACCTTCTGGGGTGGAATTACTGGGGTTATGGTCTCCCATCTAAAGAGTCTGGGGATGGGACTGAGCAGCAACCAGCCAGGCTTAGCTGACATGCACTGAAGTCTCTCCACCCCCGGAAAAATGTAGCTACCACGGCCCAGAAGAGATGTCCAAACACTGCTCACAGAGTCCCAGCCTGCTGACCAAGTTTCTTAAACACCGACTTTGCCAGCATTCCTGAGGGTTACTATCAGGGAACATTCAGCCACCTGAGGTGCTTCTAAAGCACATAAAGTTGAGAGGCCCCAGGATTCTGGAAGGAAAAGCCAAATATGCTACTGATTTTCATATGAGTTGACAAGGCTGAGTCTCATTATCATTATTTTAAATTAATTCAGCTCCCTGGTGCCACGGCAAAGTCAATGGCGGTTTTAATAAATACTAACAGGTAAAAGGGTAATTCACAAGGTAAATGTGATTGATGTTGATAGAATTACAACGTTAACAGCAAAGAGGGTAAAGAAGATGTCATATACAGTATGTCTGCATGCTGTATAGCAGACACTCCTGAAATCTTCCTGTGAAATGTTATTCAAAGTGGCGGAGGTCTGGGTGCTGTCAGCAGGAATTCACTGCTTCCAGGAAAAAGCCCAAACAAAGGGGAAGGAGAAAAGGCAATCGGGAGGGATGAAGGGGGCACCAGAGGGTGCTCTTGGGGCTCAGTCTGACCTGCTGCAGCTCTTTCATTGATGATCTAGGAGTAAACAGTGTCTTAGTGAAATTCACAGAGCACCCCCGTTGGGAAAATGTGAAAGTCTGTGAAACTGAATCATGATGTACTAAAGGAACCAGGAGAACAGCTAGCTTGGGCAGGAAATGATACTAACAGCTTGCAAGTTAACGTGCTGGAGGGAAACAGATCAGAAAACACAACTATTTAATGTGAGGAAGAAAAACGGGAAATCAAGAAGTCCTGAAAAGGGCTGATGACAAGTAGTGATCACAGGCATTTACAGCGTTGAGAAGCCCAAATGCCCAGCAGGACTGGGAGCTGGAGCCAGAGGCGCTTTCCGGAGACAGAGCTGCTGCCGCAAGTCCTTTCTGAAACAAATGGAAAACGGACTCCACCCCAGAATAGAGCAGCTTTCAGCAAATATAAAATAAGAAGCCCAGAGATGAGCAGTTAAGATGCAGAGAGAAGACTCCATCTCCAAAAAGCAAGAGAACCACAGAGCTGAGATGCAGCATGGCTCAGCAAGTGGCATGCGCCCTGCTTGAGGTAAATGGATCACATGGGCACTGACGTGAGTTCAGGCCCTTTCCTCCAGGTCTGCCACTACTAGTGGAGTTCCTGGGGGTGCCAGTTTCTGTACCTGTAAGATCTTTACCCCACACTAGCTTGGCTCCATGCCTGACACACGATCGCACCAACATTCAGTCAATATTTCTTCCTCTCCTTGCTTCCCAGATCAACCCTGTCCCCTAAGCCATGCACCATCTCGTTTAGGGAGGCAGAGTGAGGACATCGGTCCCTCTCGCAGCCCTGGTGGTATTTTGGTTTGGATCATCTAGCTGTAGACACCCACGCCCCTCCCCCAGAGTGCCAGTCTTGAGCATCCTGACAGGTGTCCAAAACCTGGTGTGTGGCTTGTGCCCGCTTGGCAGGTGTACACACAAGGCTGCATCTGCCCATGTGAGGTACACGTTCCCAGACAGGAGATATCCTCTCATTCTCCACCCACTCTGCCCCCGCAAGAGCCCAGCAGCAACACTAGGTCCTCCAGCACAGGAAGCAGGCAACCTCAAGACAAGCTGGAGCTGTCTTCAACCACCTTCTCTCCTCCTTGACTGCTGGGCTGTTCCTGGGAGCTGGGGAGGGAAAGTGTGGTGGGCGTGGATGGAAACATCATTCCAGCCCCTCTATCACATGACCACTACTCTTTCAAATCCTCTCCCCTCCTTCATACCCACCCCTGGGTTGGCACCCTCTGCCTGACCAAGTTTCTTAAACACCAACTTTCCCAACATGACTGAGGTTACCATCAGAGAACATTCAGCCATCTGACATACTTTCAAAGCGTGTAAAGTGGAGAGGCTCCTGGAAGAAAAGATTGATTTACATGGGCTATGAAAGAATCACAGCAGTGGGCCAGGCGCAGTGGCTCAAGCCTGTAATCCCAGCACTTTGGGAGGCCGAGGCGGGTGGATCCCGAGGTCAAGAGATCGAGACCATCCTGGTCAACATGGTGAAACCCCGTCTCTACTAAAAATACAAAAAATTAGCTGGGCATGGTGGCGCGTGCCTGTAATCTCAGCTACTCGGGAGGCTGAGGCAGGAGAATTGCCTGAACCCAGGAGGCGGAGGTTGCAGTGAGCCGAGATCGTGCCATTGCACTCCAGCCTGGGTAACAAGAGCGAAACTCCATCTCAAAAAAAAAAAAAAAGAATCACAGCAGTAACACCAGGTCTCCGGGGAGTAAGGGCCAACACAGATCCCTGTGTACTTCAGGTGGAATCGGGCCCAAAAAGATTCCTACAGTTTGTTATCAGCTTTCTGTCACCCTGTCAAATGATCAGGAGGAAGTTATCTTATATTCTGGCTAAGATTCATGAGCTAAAACGAATAGAAAAGTCACTATTCATTACAGAGTTATAAAGACAATGTGAAAACAAACAAGCAGAATGCTTTCTTCTTCCACACTTTCGCCTTCTGCTGAACGTACTTGCCTGCTACAATGATGCATCCGGAATGTCCACTAGTGGTCAATCCTCCTCCCACACATCCCTAGACAGAGCTCTGAGGCAGTGACCTCTGCACTGGATTCCTCCATCCTACATTTCAACCCCTCTGGTTGCATGGCCCTGGTCTTCCAATGAGGCCTTAGGGGACTCTGGAGAAAGCAAAGCCACCCCTTTGTGACACAGCAGCAGTAGGAACAATTCAATCAAGAGGACCCCAGGAAGGAAACAGCTGACTGCAGGCAGGAGGAGCCCCGAGACTCTCTACCCTGTAAGGACTTCACCAATTCACTGACCTCAAAAGCACCCAGGCCCATGGCCCCTACATCTGCCTTTGGTGCACAGCAGGGCTTAATTCTCTGAACGACTCCAAATAACTCTGTACCCCTTTGTCCACGGACTAGGTTTTCTTCTCATGGATTCATTCTTAAGCGTTTGATTCCAGTCCCAGTTCTAATTCTCCCGAGAAATCCAGAGTGATTGCACAACACTAAACACCAAAAGATCTCGTTTTGAGAAGGCTGGGTCACTTCAGAGTATCACAAAACACGGGATGTTAGGACTGGAAGTTATTACCAGGCCATCTGACCCAGCCACCTCATTCGTGGGGAAAAGAGCCCAAGGCCCAGGGCAGCTATGTGGTCTTTGCCAGCACACCACCTGCTGGCAGCCAACCCAAACTAGAATCTGAAGCCCTATCTCTGCTTATTCTACACCTTGCTAGAGTTTTGAAGGAGGAGGTGGGGGCCTATTCTGGCTAACACTGATAGGTTATATCCTTCTGTGATTACCCCTACCTGAGGTAGAACCACATTGACTGGGATTTCTAGGCTTTCCGATCCGGGATCTCTTTTTCTTGTAAAATCTGGCCTTGAGTTCTGTGGAAAAGAGAAAGGAAGATTGCGGCTTCCCAGCTCATCCTCTAGGCTGGGTTTCAATTGCTCACCTAAAAAACATAGACCTTCCTACTCATTTATTTCCCTCTTGTCAATTACGCACAATTACGAAAATCTGAGTCTGGAAGAATGTGTAGATGGTATCTGATATGACGGTTTATCAGTCTCTGAACAGATATTAAGGTAGATATTATGGCCGGCTCGGTGGCTCAGGATGTAATCCCAGCACTTTGGGAGGCTGGGGTGGGCGGATCACGAGGTCAAGAGATCGAGGCCATCCTGGTCAACATGGTAAAACCCTGTCTCTTAAAAATACAAAAATTAGCCAGGCCTGGTGGTGCGTGCCTATAGTCCCAGCTACTTGGGAGGCTGAGGCAGAGTCACTTGAACCCGGGAGGTGGAGGTAGCAGTGAGCTGAGATCACGCCACTGCACCCCAGCCTGGTGACAGAGTGAGACTTCATCTCAAAAAAATAAAAAAAATAAAAAATAAAAAGGATAGATATTACAGTTGATGTAAGAGGCTTTTGAAAGTCTTTGAAGCAGAGATAGCTGTACCTGCTTGTCTAAGATTATTATTTCTATCTCAAGTAAAAAGCCATACCAATGTGAGTTGCCAGGTATAGGTCCTATGCAGAATGTGGTCACCAAAACACTCAGAACATTCCAGAGGTGACATCACAAAACAATACGGTGTTTTTCAGAGCTCATGGTTTCTCTCTGAGCATCACAGGTGGGAATGAGGCATCTGACAGGCAGGTAGAGCTTGTGGGGGCTGTGCTTACTTGGCTGGTCCGGGTCAGTATGACACACAATAGCCCAAACATCACCCCCTGTTGGGTCATCCCAGCTGCCATTCATATCCTCACTGCCAGGCTCAGTGGAGAGTCCTGTCCTTTCACCAGAAGTGGCATCTTCTTCGAGTTGGGTCACTCAAGAAGAAAGAAACGCAAACTAAACTCTTCCCAGACGAAGGGAGAAAGTGTAGTCTGAGGTGTTTTCTGACACTCTCAATTCTTTACTTCTCTGACAGCGACTGTGTGTCCTACCATTCAATTTCATTCTGACACTATCTACCTGGAGTTAGTGTTACAGAGCCGAAGGGGCTCACTGCCCAGTGCAATAGAAGACAATACGAAAACTAAATTCTTTAAAAAAGAAAAAACTTTTATATTGAAAGTCAACTCACAAGGAGACAAAAGTCAAGCTCAAATCTGTCTCTATGCTGGCATCAAGGCCGTATTTTTATTGGAAAAGTTTCAGGGGGTGGAGTCTGAGATTAGTAGGTGATTGGTGGATGGAAATGGGAGGTCTGGAAAGTGTCAAAGAGTAAGAAACCAGTAACTAACAGAATTTTTTGAGTTTGCAGGACAGCAGATAAGAAAAGAAGGAAGCTGCTGAAACACTGAAACTCCCTCCACTTGCAAGATCAAGAAAAGCCTGGCTGAAGTTGGTTAGAACCAAGACGGCTGACTGGAGTTGGCACAGAATGAGCTTACTGATGTCGTAGCCCCAATTTCCACCACTTGTTTCATACTGACTCCCTCTGAATTTGCACATGCCACTGGGGAGTTAACATGAAGAAATAACTGTGCATGCCCAAGGACTTTTCAGCCCTCCCCTTTCCTTGCACGAATCACCTACTAATCTCAGAATCCACTCCTTGAACTTTTTCTAATAAAAATGCTGCCTTAATATCAGCACAGAGAGACTACTTGACTCAGATGAACAAAATCTTTGGAAATGTAATTAATCATCTTCTTGGTTTTACCAAAAGTAGATTTTCTTCAGTCTTGCTTGTAATGTGGGTGTGGTAGATGGGCGAGGGAAGTTATAGTGTCTCTGGTTCTGCTGACCCTGGTCTATCTTCTGGAGTTTACTTTCAAAATAAAGCTATTTTTTTATGCAAAGCCCAGTGTCATGGTACTGGCTTCTAGCATCAGGCATCAAGCTCCTTTTGCCCAATAACATTAGCATCAGATCCCGTCAGTTAGGGGCTCAGGTGCACAAGCCCACTTCACTTCAGATGCCAATCAGAAATCTGAGCCACCTGTACTTCTGATTGATCAGCTACACATATCAGGGGTTTCCACGATTCCCTCCTTGGGTCCAATAATTTGCTAGAATAGCTCACAGAACTCAGGAAAAGTACTTTACGTTGTTACAGTTTTATTATAAAGGTTACAACTCAGGAACAGCTAAGTAGGAGCGATGCATAGGACAAGATATTGAGGATGGGGAGACACGGAGCTTCCATACCTCTCTGGCATCCACCCTCCCAGCATCTCAAAGTGTTCGCCAATCCAGAAGCTCTTTGAGCCCCATTGGTTAGAGGGTTTTCATTACATAGGCATGGTTAATTTAATCATTGACCACTGAACTCAGTCTCCATCCCCTCTCCCTTTCCCAGAGGTGGAGGATCTGAAAGTTCCAACTCTCTAATCTAATTCTACAGTGGGTTCCTCTGGCAACCACACTCCATCCTCCAAGAGTCACCTCATTAGCTTAAATGCTGGTGGTTTCCAAAGGGCCTTGTTATGTATAAAGAAAGATAGTCCCATCACTCAGGAAATTTTAAGGATTTTAGGAGCTCTATTCCAGGAACCAGGTACAAAGGCCAACTATATATTTTTATTATGCCAGTGTAGAAACTGCATCAAGACCACAATGCTCCGCTCCTCTGGCCTCAATTCTGTCAGATTATTCACCTCCTAAGACTTTTAATGGTAGCCTTTTTGTGTATCTCAAGACTTTTATTAGCCACACAGCCTCAATTCCACATTACTATGCCTTCATGGTGGGAAGGAAGTGGAAGACCAGGGTCAGCAGATCCACAGACACCATCGCTGCCCACTCACCTCCCACCCCACATTACAAGCAAGCTTTACTGGAAGAAAACACAATATACAAAAATTCAAAGATATACTTATGGGAAAACCAAAAAGTAATTAGTTACATTACCAAAGGTTTCTTCATTTTACAAGGAAACTTCTCCAAGGGTTTATTTTTTTAATCTTTAAATTGTGGCTATAAACACATGACATCGCATTTGCCCTTTAAACATTTTCAAATGTACCAGAAGTGATGAGTATATTCACAGTGCTGTGCAACTCATCTCTAGAAATTTTTCACCTTGCAGAACTGAAACTTTATGCACATTAAATACGAATTCCCCCTCTCCATTCCCCTCAACCCTTGGCAACCATGTTTCTGCTTTGTGTTTCTATGATTGTGACTACTTTTGGTATCTTGTATGAGTAGAATCAGTGTATCTGTCCTTCTGTGGCTCACTTCTTTCATTTAGCATAACGGCATCAAGGTTCATCTACATTTTAACCTATGACAGAACTTCCTTCTTATTAAAGGAAGAATAGTATTTTATTACTTGTGTACACTACATTTTTTTTTTGAGATGGAGTTTCGCTCTTGTTACCCAGGCTGGAGTGCAATGGCGCGATCTCGGCTCACGGCAACCTCTGCCTCCTGGGTTCAGGCAATTCTCCTGCCTCAGCCTCCTGAGTAGCTGGGATTACAGGCACGCGCCACCATGCCCAGCTAATTTTTTGTATTTTTAGTAGAGATGGGGTTTCACCATGTTGACCAGGATGGTCTCGATCTCTTGACCTCGTGATCCACCCGCCTCGGCCTCCCACTACATTTTATTTATTCATTCATTGGGTGATAAATACTTGGGTTGTTCCCACCTCTGGGCTATTGTGAGTAGTGCTACAGTGAACATGGATATGGAAATATACCTTTCAGGTTTTGCTTTGGATTCTTTTGGATGTGTACCCAAAAGTGGGACTGCTGGATCATGGTAATGCTATTTCTAATTTTCTGAGGCACCTCCACACTGTTTTCCAAAGCAGGTGCACAATTTAACATTCTCTCCAACAGAAGGATTTCAGTTTCCCCACATCCTCACCAATACTTGTTTTTTATTTTTCCAAAGGATTTTTTGGTCAGGCATGGTGGCTCACACCTGCAATCCCAGCACTTTGCAAGGCCGAGGCAGGAAGATCACTTGAGGTCAGGAGTTTGAGACCAGCCTGGCCAACATGGTGAAACCTTGTCTCTCACAAAAATACAAAAATTCGCCAGGTGTGGTGGTGCACACTTGAAATCCCAGCTATTCAGGAGGCTGAGCCAGGAGAAGTGCTTGAACCTGGGAGGCAGAGGTTGCAGTGAGCCAAGATCACGCCACTGCCCTCCAGCCTGGGCAACAGAGTGAGAGTCTGTCTCAAAAAAAAATTCTTTTTTTTTTAAGTGGTTACATCCCATACTGCCTGGAAACAGAATTATATTTTCCTTTACACACACCTCATAGAAGCACCTGCACATCCACCGAGTTACGGAAGAACAGTTGTGAACAGCACGAGGGAAATGTGATGTCACCAAAGCATGGGGCCTAGAAGGAGCTGTACAAGATGCTGGGCCTGCTGCCTGCTGGCGCTGAGCTAGGGAGACTCAACAGAGAAGGAAGTAGCTATATTCATTTCCTCGGGCTTTTCTAACAAAGCACCATGAACTTACGGCTTAAGCAACAAAAATGTATTGTCTCACAGTTCTGGAGGCCAGAAATCCAAAATCAAGACTCTTCCTTCACATTTATCACATTGGGAGTTAGGGCTCCACATATAAATTTTAGGAGGACATGAACATTCCACAGCAGCATATGACTTGAGCAAGTCACCTCACCTCTCAGAAGTTCCATTCCCTCCTCTCCAAAGCGGGGAAATTATACCTGACCTGTCATAACATTCTAAAGAAGCTGACACTTAGCAACCTCTCAACAATCAATCATGTTTTGGCTCCTCACATAAAATTACCCTTTGACTCAAAATCTCTGCAGCTGGCACAAAATTGGTGCTTCTGTTAAAAAGGCTTGAAACTGCAGCTTGTGTAAGGACTTGCTTATTTGCTTGCTTGATTGATTGATTTCCTTTTTGCTTTCAAAGGGAGGAGCATTTTAAACTGGGCCAACCTGGTCCCGACATCAGCAGTTGCCCATTAGCTGGGTTTCTTCCTCCTCTGTAGGGCGCGCATCTGTAACTCAGTAGAGAAGCTTCCCTGAGATCATGCCCAAAATGCCAATTACTGAGATGAACACCATCATCAATCATCCACGTTCCGTGAGCATCTGCAATTGGGTGCTGCAGAGAGCGTGGAGGTGGATACACCTCACAGTTTCTCATCTGAGTAGAAGGTAGAGCAGAGACAAAGGAAAGGACGAGCCTGCATCAAGACTCTGAAGGCTTCTCCCGCCCGCTGCTGTGTGATGATGAATCACACGGAGAAATTCAACAAGCAGAGTGCAGGGCTCCCTGCCCTTCCCTGGAAAATCACAGAAACTGCAGTTCTTGGTGCAGGAGTCACACAGGTGGATGTGGGCACTATGTTCTGGCTCTTTTGTGGAAAAGAGGATGGAAGGTGAATGCGTGTAGCATGTTGTCAGGATGCCTATCATCTCCAAATTGCAGGTGCCATTGAAAACCTAGATCGTTTTTGCTACTTAGGCAGAGGGTAGCCCTATTCTGGAGCCAGAGGGGAAGACCAAGTACAGCAAGGTCTGGGGCCAAACTGTTCTTGGGACTGGCTGCTAGCTCTTGGCTTCTGAGAAAGCCGGAGTTAGCAAAGGGCAAGAGAGGATGCTGATGAGTCTATCAGGCAACAAATAAAGACCAGCTGTTGGAAGAGTCTG